>KZ505683.1:15230-80515 GCA_002844005.1 Limosa lapponica baueri | reverse complement strand
CTCCGAAGGGCTGGAGCCGGTGCGGGGGGGCGAGCGGGGCTCTGCGGACGTGGATCGTCCTTTCTGGGGACGCCCGGTGGGGGCGGCAGGAGCGGGCTGTAAACAAAAGGGGCTCGGGTATCGCGCAGGCAGCACACACACCCCCCCCCATCCTTGGCTCCGCAGACAAAAGCTTTCGGAGCAGCCCAGACTTGGGCTCCGCTCCAGGGGCTCAAACCGCCCGGTTTCCCGAAGGAAAAACGCTCCGAAGTTGCTCTTTTCCTCTTTTCCTTTTTTTTTTTTTTTTTTTGGTCCGGTAAAATTCAGCGGTGGACGGTGAGTCTCCGTTCCCCTTTCTTCTGGAACCATCTCACAGCCACCCGCCGGCCCCGGTTAGGATCAAATACCGAGGGATTTCTTCGCTGCCCTGTGGGTTTAGTAATCCCGAGCCCGTGTCCCACCCCGTGTGCTTTGGTAGTGGCCACAAGTAGCCTCAGACAGATAGGGTTTGGGGTGGGATAGAACTCCTAAGGTAAGTGAAGTCATTGGTATCTCGCCCTGGAAAACAGGCTGGGAAGAGCAGTGGCGAAATACAGCTTGAGTCAGTCAGTAAATGCTGCCCAGCTCCTTCCCTAGTTATTTTTGGGTGTTCTTAGAATGTGAGGAACTAAGCATGGGTGTGATCCCAAGAGGATGCTGGGAAGAAGCTTTTTTCCTTATTGGTTCTTGGAATTTTGAAGCCCTTGAGTTTTTCTGCTGTGTGTGTAATCACTTCTGTATTTTTATATTTGTTTCTGTGGGTCCCAGGAAGTTGGATTTCACTCCTTTCAGATGGCAAACATTGTTCTTTGTGTACAGTAGCATGGAACAGTAACTTTATGCATGAGTACTTCCTAGGGGACATTGCATTTATGTAAATCATCGGCAAAAATAAAGGCTATAATGATTTTTCAGGTCACTTGATGCTAAAATCAGGTTTTCAACATCTTGAGGTGTGAAATTTGCAAGAGAACAATGATCACTGTTGCATCTTTTTGAATACAGAATTAAGGAGGATAATCTTTTTTTATTATTATTTTTTATTTTATAGAACATTATAAACACCACTGGTTCCCAGAAAAGCCATGCAAGGGATCAGGTTACCGATGTATCCGGATCAACCATAAAATGGATCCTCTCATTGGACAGGCAGCACAGCGGATTGGATTGAGCAGTCAGGAACTGTTCCAGCTTCTTCCAAGCGAACTCACTCTATGGGTTGACCCGTATGAAGTGTCCTATCGTATTGGAGAGGATGGCTCAATCTGTGTGCTGTATGAAGCTGCACCAGCAGGAGGTAGCCAAAATAACACCAACATGCAAATGGTAGACAGCAGAATAAGCTGTAAGGAGGAACTTCTCTTGGGCAGAACTAGCCCTTCCAAAAGCTACAATATGATGACTGTATCGGGTTAAGATATAGTCTGTGGATGGATCACCTTAAAATGGATGGATAAATTTGGTTTTTACTTTGGGTGGGCACCTCTGGGGATGGATTATGGAATTTAAACCATGTCACAGCTGTGAAGATCTGGCACACGTTAGAGTGGTATACTTTAAAGTGACAGTGCCATAGTTTGGACAGTACCTTTCAGTGATTTAATAGCCTGTGAGTCAAAACAATTGCAACTTGCTAGGGAGTGAAGAAGATCTAGGAAGGGTCAGTTTCTCCAAGACATCTTACTTAATTTCTACACCAATTTCCAACCCCAATCTGTATTTATAAAGTGATTCTCTGCAGTAGGTCTTGCAGAGTAAATTTGCACTATTACATATATTAATTGTTAGCATTTTTGGCAGCTCAGTAACAAGACTTACTGTTATGAACACCATAGTACTGGAAATTTTATTTTTCAGACTTTTACCTGGCACTTACAAATATGTATAAATGTACATAAGATAAACTAGTAAGTATGACCTGGGGAAATGGTCAGATCTTTACATTGGCCTCAAAAGTAGCAAGTGATCAGAATCTGCCATGGCAACAGGCTTTAAAAAGACCATATAAAGACACTGTCTGAACTGTGGTGTTAGCACCAGCCAGCTATCTGTACATTTGCTAGCTTGTAGTTTTCTAAGACTGAGTAAACTTCTTATTTTTAGAAAGTGGAGGTCTGGTTTGTAATTTCCTTGTTCTTAATTGGGTAAAAGTCTTTTCCACAAACCACCATCTATTTTGTGAACTTTGTTAGTCATCTTTTATTTGGTAAATTATGAACTGGTGTAAATTTGTACAGTTCATGTATATTGATTGTGGCAAAGTTGTACAGATTTCTATATTTTGGATGAGAAATTTTTCTTCTCTCTATAATAAATTGTTTCCTATCTTGGCATTTTAATTAATCTCTTGTCGTGATTACATAGGACCAGTTGAACTATTTTTGTCTCACAGTGGAAATGAAATAGGTACTATAAAGGCTTAAGAACATCAGTGGCACCCTGATGCTAGGGGACATTTGGTGCAGACATGGATTAATGAAGACCTCGTATATAAATGCTTGGGAAGTTTAGGGAAACACAATGATGTACATGTCACTTTAAACCTTTTTAAAATCAGTCAATGCGGAAATAACTGAAGGGCCAATAATTCCAGGATATGAGGAAAAGGTACAGAAATAACATCCACCAAAGATGACTTGAATAAATCCAGAGGATTAAAGTTTACTTGGCTTCCTGATGAAGGATATAGCAAACCTAAATGTCCATTTTGACCTACTTGCTCACAAGTTCTCAATTCTTCCCTGATGGATTCCCTGCTCAATAAGAGGGTCTGGGACAAGTATCCCATAGCCTTAAGAGCAGGTTAACCACTCTACAGAAAGGTTGCTCGCCTTTTGCTTTCTTCAGATGCAAGACTTTCACTTTAGAAATCATTAAGATGGAATTCAACAAAAGGTATGTAGATCTTTTTTCCCAAACTTAAAAGGTTGGTTGAGGCGAAGTGAGAAGCCCTACTTAAATGTGTATTCAAAGTTAATGAATGCTGTGGAGATGTGATTCACTTAAGCACCACACTAATGTCATTTGTATACAGCACAGTGGTTAGTTACACTTGAGAGAAATTCCTTACCACTTTATTTGCACTTGTTAAAAGTGCTGGAGTAAAACTCAAGAACTTTCTGTTCCTTATCTCCAGCGTACTTTGTTCTGTGAGTGTTTAACAAAAGGCCTACCCGACGTGGTCACTTCAGTTATGAGGACTGCTGCTGTTCCTCTGGAGGAAAACAGTCATTACTTGCCAGCTAAACTTGCTAGCTATGGATAGAATGGAGCTTCAGACTCACCATGCATCGTGGCAGCTGCTGCTCTGCTATGAGACTTTACAATGTGGCAGTAATAATGTATTTTTCCTCCAGTTAAAATCGTTGTCTTCTGATCTATAATATAACTGATTATATATAAGCAAAAAGTAAGACTGAACTGTTTAGCTTTTTTTAGCAATTTCTTTTCCACTGTTTTTTTGAAAGTTCAGGTTTACAAATACTATTTTTACCATGATCTGCGTATGTATGTCAACATTCAGCACTTCAAAGCATTGCTAGGGCTTCTCCAGCGCTGTGACTTTCTGGCACAGACTGGTGGAAGTGTTCCTGAAGCAGTGAACTTTGAAGAGCTTGCTGAGTGTGTTTGGATCTGGCAATAATAGATCTATTACCAAAGCTTCAGAATGAGCTTGCTTTAAAGTACAGGTGTTACTCATGCGTAAGGTCAATGTTTAGGTTCACATCTTGGTATCTTAAAAATTCTACTACTTTTAGGATGCTTTCAAGTCATTGAGTCTGTAAGCAGGAGATTTATTCAAGCAGTAAGAGTACTCAAAGACATTTCTGTTGCGTTACATGGCTGCAGACAGCATAATTATATCCAAATAGAAAGAAAAACATTGAGCTTGGCTTCCTGTAAAGCTATATTAAACTTTCATGAAGCTTTCTGCTGACTGAGCTGTGCTTGGTGTATGGTGGTGCTGCCTATGGTCTTTCCTGCTGCACAGTAAGAACAGCATCAGAAAGGGTAGCTGTATAGCTGGTCTTTGACATGAGCTATGCGAGTTACGAAAGCATCAGCTGTCAGTGCTTTCTTTTTGGTAAGTTAAGCATAGCTTTGCGATGCAGCAAGTATTCCATCTGTGAGGCTGGCATGTGATGCTGAATCAAGAATGAGCCTGCTCCTTTAGATGGTTAACATTTTAGTCCTTTTATGGTGGGGTGCTTTCATTCATGGTGTAATTTTTAACTGCAGCTGTAACTAGTAATTGGTACAACCTGTGTCCTCAGAGTTGTTGGGATTTCTTCCAGCTGGAATTTAAACATACCCCAAGGTGCACACAATGTGCCCTTGTCTGATTTTGCAAGTGCTTAGCGTGCTGTGGCAGCAGGGCATAGGAAGGACCCTGGAGAGACATGGAGTGTGTCTGTAAGAGGAGGCTGTTGCCAATCCTGTGTTTTGGTGCAGGTAGAACAAACAGTGCACTAAGCTAAATGCTTGTCACTTTTGAATTTCATTTAAGGTGCCATTACGAAACCAGCAAGGCTTTTATTTTAACGCAAATAATAGAGATGAGAGAGCACATTCAAGACCTGCTTGCCCAGTGTACGTTAGTTAAATTAGGTGGACTTCCCTTGTGAAGCACTGAATAATCCTGTTGTTCTGTTGGTGTTCTAAGGGCAGGCTCAGCTCTACGCAGCTTTTATGTTTCACCTCTTCCTAGACTGACAGGTCTGCCAAGACTTGTTGACCGTTCAGTGAATGTCTTTTTTAAAGTGTACACTTGCCTTCTATTTTATGCCAGGTAAGCAAGTGTTTCTTTTTCTCACAGCATGCTCCCCCACAGTGCTATGTGTGGTACCAGATCCTATGTACTCAAGTTTACTTTTGTATTTCATGTTCGGTAACAAACCTCCTATAGAGAGTTCTATTATACGTATCCTGTAAGACTCTCTGTTCTTCTGTTCTCTTTGCAGTTCTGTGTTTTTTCCCTGCTTATTCTGGAGATGTACATCTGGCTTAAGCAGTCATTCAGACCATGATCTTTTTCTTCCTGTACATCTAGAGTCACTCTTAGGTCTGAATAGAGATGTAAGAGCTTTCATTTAATTACTAATAATGCTGATTTAAATTTTTTTATTTATATATATTTTTTTTTTGATTTTCTGCTGACTGCAAAGATTTTCTGGTAGATCTGTATGACAGGCCTCGTTGTGCCACAGGATTTTCTTATTATTAGTTTGTTCTATCAGTCTACATGAGAATTTTGGAAATAACCTATGTGAGGCACTCTTCAATACCATCACCAGCTTCTACTTTTGTTGTCTTTCATATTGAATCAGTTCATAGGATAAAAAAGTCTCTCCTATTCATCACTAAAAAGAGTTGTCTTGGATCAGAAGATCAAGTTGTGCTGTGTTGTGTCATAGCTAGTGATGACAATTCTGAAGGCTAAATATTGTTAAGCCTGTATGCTCTCAACTGCCTTCCATTTAAATGGGTAAAAGAGTAGCTTGAGAGATCATTTAGAAGCACGGGGAACTGTACTGCAGCAGTAGGACCTTGCAAAACAGTTTACTGATGTGCAAACCATAAAGAATCCAGTTAATGCTCCTGGAGTGTTTGGTTCGTGCTGATGCTTGTAAACATTTCTGTCACCAAATTAAGCAGATGTCACTGAGCATGAACACTAAATCCGCATAAGGTGTCCTTCTAATTAACCTTGCTTACTTATGCTGGGAGAATATGATCTCTTGTTATTGTGCAGGTTAGTAATGAATAAAATGAGGAACATTGCTGCTTTTCTTTTTTGTGTATCTATGTAAAGCTTATTTCTGAATTTCCATAAATCAAGTAGCACGGTACATTTTCCAAAGTTTCCTCTACTTGATGCCATAATTTTTAGGGAAAATAGTTTATATTGGCAAAAGCTGCCACTTGACTGAAGAACGTTAAAGCTGTTTTTAGTTTAGAGTGAAACATGTATAGACTAGAGATAAATAGCTCTCCTAAAAAGGAATGTATATTTACACATTCTTGGTGTAATAGCAGAGGTTATTTTTACATGTTTCGGATTTACATTCCAATGTGGCATAAAGTGAACATTGTGAAGCAGGATGTTAATTCAGTGGCTTTCAAGGGTTGGTAGAGCAAGCTGGGCTTAGACAGTAAATGCTGTAATAATCGTTAGCAGTGACAATTTCATCAACATAGGAATTGCAGGGTATAATTAACATCAGTTGCTTTGACACTATGCTCTTAATGTATGGTTTCAACCTTTCTTTCAGTAGCAGTTGGAGAATGCACTGTGACAAATTATTGCTGATACAAAGTAGGTCAACAGTAAAATGGCTGGCTTACCATAAATGAACAGATCTAAATTATTGTAACTTAATGTCCAGTGGAATTTTCTTAGTGGCCACGTCTTCTGTGCCCTTGTGTTTCTCAAGCCCGAACCTTGTATATAGCTTTTCCTAACGCCTTATTTCCTAACCATTTGATATTTTTGTCTAAACAAGGAGAACATTTCCTCCCAGCTGCTGGGAAAGGAATCCAGACGGGCAGTAAGGCTGCATGTGTGACAGCAGAGATTTGCCCTTGTAGTATTGCAATTCTGTGACTGCAAAGCTGGCAAGGAGAAATCACTCGCAACTAAGGAAGACAAGTAAAATGCCGCATCTTCAAGTTTTGAGGTTTTTCTCCACTGTAAGTGACCCATGACAACACACGAGGAAGGGAAATAGGACTGTGACCATACTGGATGAGAAAAATCCCAGGCTGAGGGAATGTCGAGCATGTTTTTGCGGAGAGAAGTGTTTTTACCTTGTGATTCCTGTGATCAGCGGCTCAGCATCTCATGGCTTGCAACAACCTTTTAAAGTTTTCTTGAGAGATGTGGCTTTATTTGATGCATTTACCTCATGGATGTCAGGAAACAGCCTCTAGCTTTGCAGTTTCTCTGGGGCATTGTAAGATCCAGCGTGATTGCTTTATGTGCTGATTATGTAACTGAATAAAATCATAAACAAATGCATCTGTTAGCACTGTAAGGACACAAGGGAGGAGAACTTCAGCGTTCTTGGAGCAGCCTTGAATATATGCAAGGAGCAGCAGTCTCTGAAATGCCCAACGACAGGGGCAGGGCTGGGGATGCTGCCCAGCTTTCGTGGTTGGGTTCCAGACAGCAACGCCTACCTAAAGGGCTATAACATGGAGATAAGACACTGTAATTTCAGAGTTAGTTAGTTAGAAGAGACTTAACAGAAAAGTAAAATTACTGAAAAGAAAATTGGTTCTGTTTTACCTCAAACCATGACACTTGGGTACAGCCTCTAACTCCAAGATGGTCTTAAAAGACACATTTCTAGCACCAATAGTATCATCTGCTGACATTGGCTGCAATTAAGAAATTCCAGCAGTGTGCTCTTGCTGTTCTATGTTCTATAAAATTCAATTGTTATTGCCTTTTTAACCTAAGAACAAGTAATAATTGGTGTCTTTGGAGTTGTGCTGGCCACAGGTTAATTAACAAGTTTCTTGTACTTTAAGAAGAATATTGAAGACAGCATTCCTCCTATGCATTGAAGTTTAAACCAAGTTTTATTTATATGCACATATACACAGGGGTACATATGTGAATTTCTTGTATAAATATATATACACACATATTTAATTATTAGTGTCTTTTTCAGTGGGTCATCCTGAAGTCCCTGCTTGCTGTGATTTAATTCACAGGTCACTGCAGGTGTTCTGAAGATTGTAAATTCATACAGACAGGGGAAAATTATCCTCATTCACTTTTTATGCCTTAACACATTGATATTAACAGGTACATATATTCCAATTTTTCTCTTTTCATTTTTTGAATGTGAACTTGCAGCTCAACTCAATTTGCTACTCAGTTGAGCAGATTTTCAAGATTTCCTGTAGAGTTTTAAAGCAAATTGTAGTTGACTAGAGGAATGTTTGCAACGTTTTAATCAATTTAATAAAATGCTGACATGAAATAAAGCTAAGATGCTTTTAGAATCTTCATTGTATATTCAGGCTAATACTTTGTAACGCAAGAGAGAGATTTCTTTAGTTTCTGGTAAGCAGTTGTCTGAACAATCAGCAAAAGGTCCATTTCGGTTAAGCCTAGCACCCTTCCCTAGTAGGGTGCACCAGAACAGTTGCTTCTATCTGGTAATGTTCAAATTCGATAGTGTGTAAATTAGAAATTTGTTTACAAGTGTGAAAGGTTCTGTATCATAACTGCAAAATAACATCAAGATGCCCGGGTGGTACACCTAATGCTAGAAAGTTATACTGGTGATATTAACCAACCTTTGCAATTCCATCTCTAAATTTAGCTTGTATTATAATATTCTCTCTTTTTTTGTAACCCCTAACTGCTTGCTTCCTTTGTTATTTACAGCCTATTTTCTAACTCCCCAGCTTGCAGTCAGCGTAAGGCTGTTCTGTTTGTAGCCTTCAGATCAGTGGGGAAAAAATAAGGCAGTGGAAATGTCAGTATCAGTCTGAATCATGATGACATTAAAGCAAATGATAAATTTAGTTCCATGTTTGCAAAGGATCTGTTTCTGTGTGAGGAAGGTACCAGACTAAATTTTGATGTTATTTATCATACTTTGTTGTTTGGATATATTTAACAGGGGTGAGGCTTTTGTAATGTAACTGAGAAGAACCATGTTGCAAATATGTAAGTACTTTTCAGAAGGACAGCTGAACAAATATATCTGCTTGATTGTTTATCCAAATGTGCCTGTGACTATCTTCAAAGCTTGTTGCTTGCAGAATTGACAAGTCCTGCATCATGAACAGCAGAACGCTGACTCTGAGTACGGAAAGTGATAGTTTCCACAATTATTCAGTTGAAAAATATGTGCATGTCATTCAAAATTGCAATCGCTATACATAGAGTTACTGAAGTCAATTCCAAGCCAAGCGGCATGTGTACAAAATGTCTCCTGAATTATCAAACTGATGTAACCCCATGACTAATTCTGCAGTACAAATATGTTGATTTCTTTTTCTTTCCCCTTCTTGGTGCACCCTCCTGTCTACAGGAGCATCCCTTTGCAAGCAGTTTACAATCAATAAAAGGGAGATATGAGTTCCAATGTGATCTGCACTTTTAAAATCTAAGACCCTAGCCTTTGCACATTCCTAATTTTACCATTACGAGTACCATGAAGCCTTTTGACTTATTAATGTGAATACGTCATATGCCCTTCAGTATTTTATGAGATCAAGTATGTGGCAAAAGCTTTCTCAGCAAGGCAGAAATGTGTTTTTTATTATTTCCATAGGCACTGGAAGGCACATTAAAACCTTTATTATTGACTGAAAAGAAACCTTCCACTTTATTACTATAGAACAGCGATAGTGAATAGGCTGAAAAGAGAATGCTGCACACCTACCGCATCATGATCTCATTCTCAACATGATTGCCTCGGTGCTTGCCAGTTCCAATGTTCATGAGTCACACTCCAGTATGTGATTTGCTTAAAAGCAATAAATGTCAGCACTTTTATTTACAATCTGCCTTTGAAGATTTGGAAGTCACAACTTCGACGCATTTTTTTCTACGACTGTGAAGGCTAGGAACTAGCTTTACCTTTTTCTTTTAAATGAAAGGTGAAAGCTTTGACTGATGTATTGCTGGGTCTCACCTAGCTGCAGTGGGTTAAGATGTGCAACTATCCAAACCCACTCCTTCCTCCACTTTGCCAGAAATTACCATCCTAGTAGGTGGGGCGGCAGAAATGGCTCTTCTGATTCTTGTTCAAAAAATTAGCTGAAGTCGTTTAAGTTGGTAGATTTGTGTCACGTCAGACCGCAATACCCGAGACAGTGTGGGAGCCCCGGTGCTGCTTTCACATCTGCTGGGGAGCTGGCAACCTCTGGCAGATGGCTGGGGGTGTTGGAGATGTGGGGAGCTCAACGCCTGTGCGCAGGAGCCCAGCAGCCTGCCCTTGTCACCCGGCTGCAAGCGCCGGGGTGTGCGAAGCAAACACACACGTGCTGCCATTGCCATTTCAGGAAGGGGTCATGTATGAGCCGTGGGGGAGGGAAGGGAGGGGAGAGGGCAGAAAACCAGACAAATAATCCATATGGTGAGTCAGTGGGAAAGAACTGAATGTAATTCCAGCCTAATAATGACTCATAGTCCCATTGTTTATAGTTCTTGAGAGAGTGTCTGATCACATGGGCTGTAACGTACACATTTATGTGCTGTCCTTGAGGACAAACGAGGAAATTTACAGGGAAAAAAAACCCCAAGTTTATCTCTTTCTTGTGTATATTTGAAACTTTCCATTTATTCTGAATCTCATTGCCCCAGGCTCCTGTGCTTGTAAGCCTGGCAAATTTTGCTTGTGAACTAAGCGTGTTCGCTAGAAACCTTACAAGCATTGTACAGCTGCTATTAAGACACCTACAGGAACGTGGAGCCTGCTCTGCAGTGCTGATGGTACGTGCTCGTTAGGTAGCAGGGCAGCGGTACTTTGAGAAATTGACTTTGCACATTCAGAACTCAGTGGATAATCCTGTCCTTCATCTTCATAGTCCTTGAGTTTGGTATGTGTTCGACTGCATCCACTGTTACTATATTTTGCTCAAGTCCAAGATAAAGAGCAGTGCTGATTTGCTGGAATTGGGTTCTCAAGTGATTATTTTCTCTGCAGCCTGCTTTCGAGATGTAGCTGTAGGAGTGTGGATCCAGCCTGGGCTGCCGATAATGCAAGGTCAGCATCCAGGAGAGCTGCAGTGATGCAGAAGGCAGTTATTCTCTTGGTGGTGGTGTGTAATATACACTGCAAAAAGGCATTTTGAGCTAATGATTTCTAAAGAAAGAACCCTTTTCAGTGGAAATTTTTCAGGGAGAGGTAGTTGTGGTTGGTTGGTTGTTCCTGTGGTGGGTCTGCACACTGCCTTACCTTCTCGAGAACGGTCAGGTTACTTAAAATGTTTAACAGTTCTGTTACTTACACGCTGCATGTACCTAGAGGTACATTCATGCAAATATACAAGAACCTAAATTATTGCTATGAAAGAAGAGCTTGGAGTGGCATAAAATGTGTGACAAGGTTCTGTAAATACCTTTATATTGTTAAACAATTATTATTGGATAATATTTGCGCAAAAAGTGGTGGACACAACTAAAGGCAAGAAAGCACCATGTGTCCTTCTCCCTGGAAACACGGGGAGAATTCTTAGACTTTTTGTCTGAAGTTCTGCCCTTTGGAGAAATGGCAATGAGAGGAGGGAACTTGAGAAAATGGAAGGTGGAAAGGCAAATGAAAATCTGAAGCTAGGGCACGTTAATCTCATTACAAAATGCTCAAGCCATGAACAAATGTCTTCTTCTGAATTAAATGTGACATGGGTGTCATCACTTTGAGTTAAAATTAATTTGGTTGATTTTTATCAGGAGTTGGAAAGACTGATCCACAGGTGGAGAAAATGCTTTCAGAGAGGCTTGTCACCTGCTTTACAAGTGCCCTGCATCCAGATGAGAATGCCTCTCTGTGGCCTATTGCTTCTCTCTGCCAATATTAACTCTCTCCAGTCATCTTCACGCCTGAGTCTGAAATCTCATCCCTAGGCTTTGCCTGATGGTCGATGAAGAGAAACAGACCCTTCATGGAAAAATCCTCAAAGTGGTTTCTGTGTCCTAGGCTAGAAGGGACGCAACCTAGAATAAGCACTAGGTTCTCTCCTTCCTATAAAGAGAGTGAGAGCTTGCTCAGATACACTGACTCCATCTAGTTAGATGAGTTTCACCCTCTCCTTCTGAATGGTCCTACATGTGATTGTTTAATGTGCTGAAACTTGCAGTACATTGATTGTTTAGATGCTATTTTATTAACTCCTAATGCCACAAATGAAGAATAGCTTACTCTGCTGACACATTTGTTTTGAAATTCACTGGAATTGCAGTATCTTAGAGGAAATAATTAGCAATATGTTTCCTGAATTTCAGGAATGTGTACTTGAATGTGTTGGAACGATGGAAATTTATTTCTGAGAAGTTGCAGGGTTTAGCTTGCTCCATGGCAGCTTCCTGTGCTCTGTGCCCGTGGGCATACACACTTTCCCCAGGTAATTTTGTACTAAGTGCTAATTTATATGTATTATTTTTTTGATGTAAAGAAGAAATAAGTATTTATTTCAGTCCTCATCTCATGCTTCTCTTAGTTTTCAAAAGTGAGTTCCTAAACACAAGAGACCAAATTCTGCTGTTTAGTGTGAAAGTAAAATGGCTCATTTGAAATCATTGGTTTTCCTTTGGATTGACGTCAATGTACTTGCTAATCAAGTTAAGCTTGCTAAACATAAACTTGGACATTTTAAGTACAGCTTCCTTGAGAAAAGAGTGCTCTAACAGGACCTAAACACACTCGTGTGGGCTTTTTTGTATTAACTACGCTGGGTTTACACATAAAACACACTGGAATAGTTTGGTTTTGTTCCAGCTGCCAGGCAGCCGCCCCATGTTGTGTGAGAACCCTGATGGACTTCCTGCTCTTGGGTGGTAGCTGTTTGGGGTGTAGCTCTGCTGGATCAATTACACCCCTAGCTCAGTCGTGCGGGGTTTAAACAGGAGTATCAGGCTGACAATAAACAGTTTGAGGAATCACAGGTAGGACAGTGTCTCTTTGCTTCTTTCAGGTGGCATTGCAGGCCCAGAGGAATAGAAAAGCTACCGAAGCACAAGGGATGTACTCTCACTGCATCCTGGGAAGTGCCAGACGAAAGGAGTCTCTGCCAGATTAACATGACTCTTTTCCTGAGTCAAACCTCACTGGGTGATAGATTCTACCTAGATACTCTGCAGTCTTGCAAAGACTGCATGTGCCATTTGAGTATTTTTCCCAGTACTACTGCTAGGTTCCTGGGAGATCTTAAGGGACTAACAATGACATTACTTTTATCTAGTAGCTAGAGACTACATACTTGTTTACTTTTTGTAACCCAATGGTGAAGGTGTCAACAGCTAAACATAAGAAGCCAGAATAAGATTAAAACTGATTTTTCTTACATAGTTCCAGATTATTGCTATGTTGCTGTGTTGCTCATAGCAATATGCAATATTGCTATGTCTTCTCAGACATCTATTTTTGCACAAGAAGGGTACGCTGCTGCCTAGCTTTGGGGCTTTAAAATCCAGAAGGGCATCTGGGGAGCCAGGGCCACTATTAACATCATCGTTATGAAATGGTGATATAAGTTTTGGAAGCAACAGGGGCTGCCCACATGTTCTCTTTCTTTAGGAGACTGCTAACACTCTCCTAAAGTGTTTGTTTTCTTTTTGCTCCGTGAAACCAGGAGGATGGTCATATTGAATTGGCATCTCATGAAACAGGGCTGTCTCATGGCATGGAAGATGCTTACTCATGACAGGGAAGGGCAGCCAGGGTCACTAAAGGAGCAGAGAACAATAGATAGACTCTTAGAGGTGTCCCTGTTTTAGGTGGTGCATTGAACTCCATCTTATCTTTCATTTAATGTGTTGTAAATAAGGCTGCCTCCTACTCCTGTTTATCTATCCAACTAACACTTCTAAGTGGTGGTGAAAAGGACCAGGCACCGGGCGCATCTTCAAAGCAGCACACAAGCCCATCGACTTCCATTGTTTCTCGTAAGTTTTTCACCTGTATTTCCTTTAAATGGTACGAGGGGGTCTGTTAGTTTTTATCTTGCGCTGTGCATTTTGTTGCACAATGATGTTTAAACATCACCTTTCAGCTGAATGTTTGGATATTCAGTGACTGCACAAAATCCCACAATATCATACTTTTTGCATGATGATCCATGGTCATGGAGTGAATTTATCTCACTTGTAAATTAATACATTTAGAAATGAAGAATTGTGGGTTTTTTTGATTTGCTTTGGGGTTTTTTCTCAAAGTTAGTTGCTAGTCAGTCTTGCCTCGCTGTGTTTCCTTGTGAATGCTAATGGATCGTTTTAGTTAAACCCACTAAAAACTTTCTCGGTTGACTAATGTCATTCAGATTATAGAACAGATTATTGCTACTTTGGATTAGAGGGAAAGATGCTGTTGATTGCTGGAAATGAATTTCCTCTGTGCGTGTGGCAACATAGGAGTGAGTTGTGGTTTAATTTTTTTAGATTGAGTCTGCTCCTGCTCTCAACAAAGAACATTCCCAGGCTCTGCTTGATTTCAGAGAGAAGAGGATTTGTCCCTTGGTGCTCTAACATACAGAGCTTTCATTTGTTTAGATATTTTTTTCAGTCATAATAGCTTTGTTAAGAACTGTGTAATGTATCATAGAACACAATAAATGGAGTAGAACTGGCTGTTCTCAGAAAGTTTGTCAATGGAGACTCATCACTGAATGGAAATATTTCCAGTCAAGTTCTGCAGGGACCAGCACTGTAAAAGCACTATTAAGGATTTTCATTAGTGTTTTGAAAATTCATATAAAACCTCTGCTCCTAAAATGCCTATATGCCACAGTTTGGAGGAGCATAAACCAAGGACAATAAAGTGCTGATACTGAGTATATTGCTTGATAAGCAGTCCATTGATGATATATTTGTTGTTATATTTGACCTTATTGAAACATATTCAAAGTCATTCATTCACTTAGGAGTAAGAAATACAAGTCCTCTGTCTATGCAATGGGAAGCTGTGTCCAGTGGCTGCAATGAATTTGCAGCTCAGCAGATCAGGAAGAGTAGCACCTAACATCACAATGTTAGGGCAGAAAGTGAGACCCCTGGGTGTATAATAATTAGGGGAAGGAAAGGTGTGATTTTACTTTGAAATGTGGCATTACGGATGCTAGGAAACTGCTTATCGTGTTGGTGTCAATGTTGGTGTAAGGATTTCAGAAACTGGGGAGAGGGCAGAGCACTGCCACCAGAATGACATTGGGGTTGAAAGAGTTCCTGGCAGTTGGATCTTAGCTCTCTGTACTGGTTAGCATATCAAAAGGACAGGACTGAGAAGGCTTAACAGCCTGAAATAACCTTCCCAACATCAAATACTGGGTGACCAAGAGTCCTACAGCCTTATGGAGAAGGAGAGAATGAGAAGTTTGGGAAATATCTGAATCCAGGCATTTTTTGGAAGTAGATTACACATTTTTCACACAGAGGGTTTGATTCTTTGAGCAGCCCACTAAAGGAACCAAGGGCCCCATTTCCTGATATCTGCAAACCAAGATCATGTGACTTTCTGGAAGATATATTTAAGTTAAACATGAATTAGTGTGTTTGTTATAGAAAAACTGGATGAAATGTGGAGGCCTGTGATATAAGAGAGGTTGAAACAGTTAATAAAATCTTAGCTCATGAGCCCTTTTTTTTTTTTGTCCTTAAGCTCTATGTTTACAAATACATAAGCTTCTGTGTTTTGGACATTTTCTCCCTTTTCCCTGCATTCTCTGAGAAGTAACTGGCCATACCATGCTGTCTTGCTGTCTTGGTAGTCATTCTTTGTATATGGGTCTAAGGTTCATTAAAGGTGTGCAGATTTTTTGTAACTTCTTCCCAAGCTGTGGGTCTTCTGCAGGTCTCCCACCAAAAAAAAAAAAACCAAACCCCAAAAAACCACCCCACCACAACCCTAAAAAACCCTGAAACCCATCTTAAATATTTTATAAGAGTATTTTGGGATTAGCCTTTTCTTAGAGAGGAAGAACGCTCTTTCCATTAACATCAACGATGAATACACATTTAGAGACACTTCCTTTGTTTTCAAGGATCACTAAGTTGTTTTCAGCTCCGGTTCTTTAAAAAAGTTGCATGATTAAACGGTCTATATATGCCTATAAACTACACCTTTTAAAATACTTGGTGTTACTCCACTTTTCCGAGTGAAGTCAACCCTTCTATTACTATGGAAGTGAAGGAATGTACGAAAACTTCAGCTCTGGGCAGACATAAAGTAGCATACAGATAGTACTGTGAAAATGAAGTCTTTTGTATGGCCACCTGAGCCGGTATAGAAAGCCTGGAGGAAGGGGAGAGGTGCTCAAAGAAATCTGAAAGGCAAAGGTGCTTTTCCTGCTTATTTGATACCCATTTTTCAAATTGTTACCTTTCAAAAAGAACATTGTCATTGCTTTGATGCCTGTATTTTGCTTAGGTTATGTAATAATTTGAGCTCGCAGTTTAGTGAGGGAAATATAAAAGGGGAACAAAAACATGCCCAGAATTTATATAGGAAAAGGGACTGAATGTCTACAAGGGACAGTTGTTTCAGAGCATGTTTAAATACATATTAGAGAGCCAAATGAATCTCACAAGTGCAGAGCATCAGTCGTCACGTTATAGCAGCAAATTAGTTACCTGCATCAGATTCCTTGTGGCTTTTGTCCCTCTCTGTGTTAAGTACAGTATTTCAGAATGGATCACAGCATTGAAAGACAGAAGCTTGATTGATCTTGTCTTTTATTTTCATAAATACATTAGTGACTAAAAAGAAAACTGAGATTGGGCTCTAGCTTCTAGGAGGAGAGCGTCTCCCAAGTGAGGAACATATAAGCTCAATAGATGTGATTGAAAAGCAGTAGCATTTTGCATATGTTGACTAAACCATGGTAGTATGGTCTGCTGTAGTGGACAGGAGAGGAACACAGGTTATCCAGCTGTCTTAACTGTGGTTTGTATTTCTTATTTCAGCAGTTACAGAATTCAAATTTGATTTCTTTTTGCTTAAACACAAATTCAGACAAGAAGCCTAAATGAACAAGAAGCTTTTGTCTCCTACCTGGACCGGCCATGTTTTCACACTTTGTCAATCGCTAATGAATAAATCCAAGTTCTTGTAACCTGGGCATTTTTGTGAGCCAGTCAGATTCGTGGAACTGAAGTGATCCCCATGTGCAGTCATGCAGATGTTGCATTAATAAGCATATGATGGTTTTCCCTGCATTTTATTGTCATGATTGGGAAGCAGTTAATTTTGGAAGCTTACAGCTGTGGTTGGGTTTAATGCCAACATTTTGATTGGGCCTTTTGGTGGCTCTGAAATCAGCTTATTTTCTTTGCCAGGAATATTACTTTTTATTATTTTTCTTGAATAAAAGATCCATAGAGAATCCCCTCAGTTTTTGTGAAAGAGGCTATGTGATATAGTTCCTGCAACCTGGTGAGGTAAAGGGGGCTGAAATAAAGGCCCTGAACACCCTTTGCTGTCCGTGCCTCTTGGTACAAAATAGTCATCTTTGCCCATGTTGGTGTATGTCTTTGTCCTGCAGCTCAAACGGTAGAAGTAGCCATTTAAAAATGGACTTAAACTCCAGTACTGAAAGAGTTTGGCGTGCTTGACTCGAGGGACTTCAGGGGCCTGAAATCTTGTGCAGTGCCATCTCGGTGGTGAAAGAAGCAACTTTGTCTTCTTAGAAGCCACAATCCCGTGCCTTTTTGTGGCTCTTCCCGCAGAAATGTGCCTTGGGAGCAGCCCTGGGGAGCAACGCCACAAATGTTACACCAGATTTGCATCACCACAGAGCCTAGGCTTAGTAGAAAGCTCCTTCTATGGACAGCTTGATAGTTTCGCACTGCTTTCAGATAGCGGTGAGGAACCGCTGAGAGAGGTGTGAATGCCGGAGAAAGCAACCAGCTTTGTACTTTCTTCTCCTGCATTAGGTTCACAGTAAACAGGCATTTGCTGGTTTCTCAGGGTTACACAAGTGTTATGTCACAATAAATAATCTAAAGAATCAATGTTACAGAAATTATATATTTAGGGGTGAAACCACACAGTGGAAAAAAGTGTTCAAATTGCCCAAGAGCAAAATCTACTAAAATTCTTGCTGTCTGTAAAAAGCTTTAGCAGCTTTCTGAATGAAAACATCCTAAAATCAAAAACCTACATGGTTTGACTAGCAAATGTGGAAAGCAAAGGTTTCTATGTTTCTGATTTTATTCCTCATTTCAGCCTGTCAAATTCATTCACTCAATTTAACCCAAATTTGCAAAGCTTTTTGGTATCTCTGAAAGATGTTTTTAAGTGATTTATTTTATCTTTTGCAAACAAAGGGAAAAAAAATCTCAACAACAAATCCTCAATTGTAATTTCACTTGTGTGCTCATGATTTTCTCTAAATTCCCAAAGAAAATGAAAAACTACTTTTGATAGTTTCATTGCTGACTTTCAGAGAGACTGTATTTTCATTCTGCCAAGCTTAGTGTTAAAAGCTAATGAGAAATTTCACTTATTAATAAGTGATATCTTTCTGTCAGTACTAAAAGAGCAATCTTAATATACTTGCACACCTTGTACAATGGTAAATAAAGGAGCTGCCTTTCATCTTGTATCTGAGTATGTTGTCACAAATGTTAAGCCAAGGTCAAAACCTTAGTTTCAAGCTTTAACACGCTTCCATTTGCCTTGTTCCAACACTATACATGGGCTTATGTCCTGCAAATGGGGGTATGAGGCTCATCCGAGGGTCAGCCCTGATAAGTGAGTCAGGACTCAGGTCCACACACAGTATAACTCTTGCTCAAAGAGGCAAAGGAGGAAAGAGCAGAAATCTAGAGACCTGGCAAAGTTTTCCTCTGTTGCTTCACATCCTGATACCAGGTGGCCAGGGCACCCTCCATCAACTGCTCCCAACTGGAAGTAGGAAAAAGGCAAATAACATGATGGCCAGGGCAGTCTCGGGGGGACTGCCAGGCTTTCTGGGTGGCTCTGATGTGAGCTTAAACCCATGGCAGACACAACCCCACTGACTGAGCTGTGACAATGCAGGCTGTAGAGAATATCTTTAAGGTAATATTGGTGATTCTTTTCTAATATTTTAAATTCCTGTAGGTACTGCCACTTCACATATGTTAAGATTTTTTGTTTCATTTTAGAAATGCTAGCGCACACAGATGGACAGTCTAAAAATTATGTTGACAATAAAGCACACACTACATGTCGTGGTAAATAGAGATAATCTCCTAAGAAGGCTTAGGTTTTGTAGCAATATGTAAAAGATATGAGAAGCAAAAAATACACTGTGTAGGAAAAGTTATGTGGCCTTAGAAGAGGGTGTATCTGTGTGTGCAGCAGCCAGATAGCTATCCTGCAAAACACTCTGCAAAGGGTAGTGCTGGTATCTAACTGCCAGATCAGCAGCTCTGCTTCCTCCTAAGGGTGCATCATCCTGTAGTCTACTACACAACAAGGGCTCAGGGCTTTTTTGTGTGTTTCATTGGTTATCTGGGTTTTTCTGTTGCGGTGGAGGATTTTGTTGACCTCTTATTCCCATGCAATGAATAAATCAAGATCATCTGGCATTGACATTTGGAAGAATATTTGAAAAATATCGCCTCAAAAATTAGTCCTCCTGACACTGAAGCTGTGTCAGGATATAAAACCACCAGAACAGTTAATAGCCTGGTGATGAAGCATTCAACAGGAGGCAGAAAGCTCACTCTGAAGCTCTGCTTCCATTAACCTCATGCCACCAGTCTGTCTTCTAGGTCTATGTGAAAACTGCCTGAGTATAAAATATTAATTAGGAAATATGCACACTGTACTTGTGGATGCACTGTACATGGGGACCCAGAGTCGTTGCCCCCATGTTAATGCATAAGGCTTTATGCAGGCAATGGGCACTGAATTCTGCTATTCACTCAACACCCTTCTTTCAATATATAGTGATGTTTTACATATTTATGTCTCTTCCTGAAATTGTGAGCATGTCCATCTATCTAACAAAAAACCCAAGGTGTCTCTATCATGTCCTGACAAAAAGCTTTTTGATTAATCCATGTTAAAGTAATATAATTCAGTTTATTGTAAACAAATAAAAATCATTCATTTTGGTTATTTTTTATGTTAACATCTAAATCGATGTTTTGTCTCTCATTATCATTTCTGTTTATGTGTTTGTTCTCTCCAGACACAGGTACTGTAGTTTTTAGGTATCAATTAATCATTCTTTCTCTTTCACAAACAGTCATGTTAATATGATATCCTGCAGCTCTCTGTTGTTTACATAGTATTAGCACAGGGAAATACTACTTTCAGTTTGATACATAAAGCCCTCCTTGTCTCTTGTGCCTTTTGTCTGTAGGCTATTATGCATATGACTAAAACCATGCATGACTTGAGCAAATGTTTGAATAGGGTTCTTGTGCAGCAGGACTGTATAAGCCATTAGGCGTACTCTCTTTAACTTGGTGATGAAAACATTGTGGTACATTTGGTGGCACAAAGTAGAGTAAAATTGCTTTTGTGGCAGCAGAATAAATAGCATTCTAATTTGGTTTTGTTATTGTGCACGTGTGTGTGCTGCATACTTCTGGCAAAATTATCAAGGACTAAGCATGAAAAGTGTAAAGATTATTGGAGTTCTGGGCTGAAAAGATAAAAAAATATTGCTTTTTTCATTATGAAATTGGAAATTAATATTATTGTGTTATTTTTGTTATCAGAGCCCTGTTAATTGACATGAGGCTGTTGCTAACCATCTTTTCTATATATAAAGCCTTTTGTAAAAGCATCGTTTTTCTTTTGTCTCTGTATGTGATGAATACTACGATAGGGACTTGAATGTTTGCTGTGGGAATGTGAAAAACATGGGAAACTGTTCTCTGCCAAGCTGTTTCCTTAAGGATCCACTTTACATACTGCCAAATCAATGGCCTGTCAGTTGTAGTTTTGTGCCATAGCAATGATGTGAGGTCAATCAGATGAAACCAAGGTATGTATTCCCAGCAGATCCTAGCTATCTATTTAACATTGTCAAACTAAATTTTCCTTGGTACAGAGCCTCCTCTTTCAGTTTCATTTGTTTCTAGATTTGATTAACTCTGGATTTGCATCTATTTTATGAAATTTTAACAATGGAAAAAATATTTAATTTATTTTGCTTGTCTTGCAATACTATACTATAAGTTTGCTATTTTGTCTTTCAATACAAAACCATGCTTGTTATATCTATTTGCAAATCTTCCTGGTCTAAAGAAAGTATCTATTTTGTATAATAAAATAAACAAATATGTTCTTTGCTCTAATGGTGAGGTGGTATTTAATTAATCTATCCTACAGTAACATAAATCTAGTGTCTCCTAAACACATAAATATTTTCTTTGAAAATGCCATCTTATAGATAAAACACATTCGTTTTGTCTTGCAAGTCCATATTTGTGAAGCGAAAGATATGCAAATTTGGTCTGTAAATCAGTATTTTTACATGGAGTCACTTCTCATTGTGTCCTGGAAAACCTGTATTTTACCAATGTTTCAAGCCTCTTGATACCAGAGGAGAAATTATTTTCTTTAAAATGGATTCAGGATTTCCCTTTTTTTTTCAAAATAAAATAATTTAAAAAAAAATAATCTGTTAGCCTAGTGACTGAGAACTGCTAAGCATTAAACGCAAACATGCATTTAGTATACTGTGTACTGCATACAGTATATTAGTGCAACAGCATTTTTAGCTGTTGCATGTAGCTAATTGAAAGCAGAAGATAGTGTGGAAATTAAACATCTGGGTTTAAAAAATGTATTTCTTAAGTAAAGTTACAAAAAATGAAAGAGGAAAGTGGATTTTTTTAGGGGAAAAAAAGAGACAATGAAGTAACAGGAAGCTAAACCCAGAACTTTTAAAATTATGTATTAAAAATATCTCATTCAGAAATGCAGACATCCTAACTGAAAAACACTGCAAGATTTTGTATGAAAAATCTGTTTTGTTTTCAAGACGTTGTAATTCATCCTTAATTTGTTGTCTTGCTAAAGATAGTCTAAGCAGTGTAATTTGAGCATGTTAGTGTAAGTCTGCATTGTGATTTCTTTTTTTTTTTAGATATTTTGAAGTCATCTGTTGATTTTCTGAACTGCAAGACCAGGGCTGAATCATTTCAACAACCGTACTTTATGTTTCAAACACATGTAAAAAAATTACAGTTCTTCAAACAGAAGCAGCAGAGAACTGGTTCCACAATAGAGCGCTAGAAAAAGAACACAAAGGTGGGATGTAAGATGATACCCTCACCCTTTCATGGGGAATAATTTGTAGCTAACTTATGAAGTTGATACACAATTTGAGGAAACGAGCATCCCACCCATTTTCTTTGTGCTCTCTGTAGAATTCACATCCTTCCATTTTTGTTTTTTGTTTCCTTGAATTGTGCCTCATAACTTATTGTCATTGCTCGTTAGCTGTTGATGTGTTAGGAAGGTTGTCCAGACAGTGACACTGCGTGGAAATAGCTGAGCAGTTCAGAAGAGAGATTCATAATTCACGGTGACCTTTAATGAAATGCAAAGCTAAAGAAAGCTGCTTGTAGTTTACCACATCTGAAACAAAGTTAGAACTATTATTATCTCTAGTCTTTGCTGTCATGATATTTAAAGATATTCTAGTGCAGAGGAAACATAACTTCACATAGGAGCCCCCTTTTATCATTATTTTTGTGAACGAGATGCATCATTTGAACTCTCTTTTCCCTCTGACCATCAGATCTAGGACCTGGTTGACCAGCTCTCACCCAGTGCTGTTTGACAGGCAATTCTGAGAGCCGTAGTGTGTTTCCCCTTACCCCTTTCTCCTGGAAGGGAAGAGCTGCATGTAACTCCAAATGCAGTGCTGTTTGCATTTTCTCTGTCTAATTCCTCCCTGTTTTCCCGATAGCAGCAAGGAAACACCAGATCCCATCTCCTTTCTCCTTCCTGTGCCACAGGAGCAGTCTGAGTTGCTCCAAACCAGCTGGCAAAGAAAAGCATCCATATGATGACCATGCGGGATGGCAAGGGGGAGGTGAGGGGCTGGAAAGGACCGCGCTCTCTGGGGTAGCTGCGTTTGGGCAAGCTGCAATCTGGCCCTCAGCGTGCACCTGCCTGTAGCGAGGGTCTGAGAGCATCGCTGCCAGGGCAGAGCCCACAGGAGGGCAGAAAGCTGCTGCTCAGCTCCAGCGGGACAATGAAAGCCAGTCCTGCTTTCCTCAGGTGAGGAACCGAGCCTGAAGGCTAACTCAGTGAATTTGTCCCTAATCCAGTTTATCAGAGGGTGAAATTAGCCTCTCCCCCCAGACAAAGGTACTGCCAAGATCAAGCGCCCGCCTCTCCTGGAGCCTTTCCCTCCACTCCCTGAGCTGCTTGGTGCCCTACGCCCTGCAGCTTCATCCTACTCAGCTGTGTTTTCCTCCAAACCCTGCAGCTTCATCCTACTCAGCTGTGTTTTCCTCCAAACCCCCGTACAAAGTGGTCATGCTGGCTGCCCACCTCTCTGCAGAAGACACGGCACACTGCCTTGCGCTCCCTGAAGGGGATTTTGTCCAGGTGCCATAGCCCAAACAACAGCTTGTGGTGCCAGAGGGGCAAAGTGCTGCCCAGCCAGCCTATCAAGGGACCCTATTTTACACATTTGGTCCTGAATGGACAATAAATGCTCATTGAAATGACAACAGAAGTCCTATTCTATTGCCTTACGCAGATGGGAAACCTACTTGCATTGGCCATATTGCTTCTGAGCAATTACCTTAGTTCATCCGCATAAAAATACCTGTCCCATGAGCCTGAGATCTCCTGCAGGCAGCGCTTTTGGGGCATTTCACAAATATGTCTGGTGGAGACTTACTGACTACATCTGGCTTGCTCATATTTCTAAAAAGGAGCAAAGAACTTCTTTATTTGCGGCTGTTCCCTCCATTTGCGTGGCACAGGGTTGGTTACCCAAGAAGGGATGCCTGCCGTGCTCTAAAATGGGGAAGATTATCTGTGTGGAGCTTGAAAATGGAGCTGTGTCATGGCACCTGTTCAATCCTGTTACAAAGAAAGCCGGGAAGGCAGGAGTAGAGACAGAGCAGAGTGCATAATATGCGGGTTTATTTTAAGTGAAATTTAAAACCTACTACTAGAAATAAGTGCTTTCTTCACAATGCAGTAGCAAGGAAGGGAGAACACATTTTCCAAGCAAATTGCAAAAGTTCAGGAAATTCTTGGCTCACTATTTGTTCCAAGTGATATAAAGGAGAAGGAAGAGACTCTATCCAGCATAAATCATATTTTTAAGAATTTCCCAATATTGCTTCCTGCCTTTGTGCTTAGCAGATTGTATACAGAAATAAAACAAATTTGCTTTATCTTTTCAGAAGAAAGTGTTTGCTATATCATTTGCTGGCTCTTGTTCGTTCGTTCATTCAAAAACAGCAGGAAAAGGGCTTTGTATTAAGAACAGTCAAGGTCAGGGATTTTTGTTTTTGATGTTAGCTGCCAGTAGCTTGAATTTTCTGACTACTATTTCCAAGTCAATCTCGGATAGCAATCTAATTGGGAGGGAGATATTTTGCAGCTACAGGTTAGCTGCAGTGAGCACAGAACAGAAAAAGATTTCAAGGGAAAATTAGAAGTCTTGTACTGTTTCAGCACTTATTCATGCCAATCTCAAATTAAGTTAATCAAGCCTACTAAAGGGCTGCCAATTTGACCCTGATGCTGCAAACCCTTTTTCATGCACACTCATCTTTGGAATCTGTATAAGCAAAAGCTTTACCTATGTGGCTTGGTTTACAGAATCAGGCCCATATACACCAGAATTTACCACACCCAATTTTTATTTTCATAGCAAGCAATCAAAAATGCAAAACAATGTTGTGATTTTGTAAAAAAAGAGAACCAGTGTTCTGCAAGTGATGACCTGCCTGTCTGGGGCATTTTTCAAGCCGTACTACCTTGACATTGCACAGCCAATTGTCCTGTCTCATTCACAGTCAAACTACTATATTTTTAAAGCCTCAAGTTGATGGCTAAATAAAAGTAAAATAAGCCATTAGCCAAAATATCTATGCCATAAAATATCAGTATGGAAATATGAGCATTTCTTGTTGACTTTATTTTTCTGGCAACAGGGTGTTTTGGTGGCAGGCAGGCACAGCAGAGGTAGAAATGTGTTGTAGTTTATTCCCTGGTCTGTAAAACTGAGCCACCATCTGAGAGTGCAACTTAATCATACATCTACTGACAACTCCTGTTTAGGCCACTCATTAGCAATCTGCAAACACAGAGAGAGATTTCACTTTTTTTCACCTTTTAATGTAATTCTCAAGATTTTATGAATGTATCAATTAGAGATTTCCTAATGGAAAGCAGGTTTCAAACTCTGGAGAAGTACAATAAATCACCAGCCATATGGGCTTTCTTCTTAAAAGAAAGACATAATAAGACAAAATTTGAAGTAAGTTAACACAGCTGAACAGCGATCTGAGGTGGATTTATGCAAAACCCACTACCTTGGCTTGTTCACAGGCAGCTTCTTTAGAAGACTCAAAGAAAACCTTTTTCAACTCTTTATTTCTTGGCTATGTCAGAAAGCAAGCAAAGAAAAAGCCATCTCAGTGCCGCTTTTCATGCTCTGCTTACTTTGTTTTCATATGAGATCCTGTGCGCTACCTTTGTTTTTTTCCCCTTGCTTTTTAGAGGGCTCCTTGTGCAAAACAATAGAGAGTCCCGATAACAACAGGCAGTTGCTCCAAGGCCTGGTTGTTCAGCAGGATTCACTCCAAGAAACCAAGAGGGGTGTGTTGAGTCTTTTTTCCATCACCAGCCTTTACAGTCAGCGGGCCAGATGGCATGAGATGGGTGCAAAAAAAAATAACGACAATAAATAATACCAGGGCTTGCGACGTGGCCCGAGCTCGGTTACTTCCACTTCATCACACTGTTTGGAAGTGCCTTTGATGTATAAAAGCACCCCCTAAGATAATGAAATGCGGTGGCAGCTGGCTAATGGCTGGGAAAGTGCAAACCCTGCATTGAACTCTTCCCACCAGGCTATTCAGCACCCAGGCAATGTCAGTCTCAAGGAGACGAGGCGACGGGGGAAGAAACGGAGGCTTGTTGCTGTGCAGCCTTTGGGCAGCTTCTGGGCAGGCTGCTGTAGGTGGGGTATTATTTGCCTTGCTGAATAGAAGTGATGTGCCCGAGGCAAAGGGAAAGTTTTTACTGTCTTAACACATTAACCTTGCAGACTCTGTCCTAGAAATGTTAAATGAAGCCACAGGGTCATGCTGCTTGAAGAGACACTGCTCTTGGGTAAACTTTAAAATGAGCTATATTTTTTTTTACTACAATCCTGTCAGTCGTGCAATCAGGGTTAGTTTCCTTTCGGGGAGGACTATCTTGTGGCTCAGCTCCATGGGAAATAAAAAAATAAACACATCCAGACTTTTCTCTCAGCTGCTCCAGGCCTAAATCTGGGGCAGGATAAATGAGAGAGATCCAAAATAGACAGCGGACACAGACATATATGAAAACCCTATTTGTTCAGGAGCTTTCAAACAGTAGGGGATTTATTCCTCAAACACAAAGAAAAGTTTCTTGTCTCTTCGTTAAATGACACTGTGTTAATAATATTATAATGGGGTCTGACCCCATTGATTAGACCTGCACTTATCTTCATGCACATCCTTAGTTCTGCTAACCTCAGTGTCACGGTTTGTCATCAGAAAGTTTGGAATATGCACAAACTTTGCAGGTTTGGGGCGTGCCACTGCCAAATGTGGCAACAGCCCTGCCTCAGGAAGAAGGTGCAATGTGAGATTTGGAAGGAGGTCTCATCGTAGGAAGAGTAAGTGGTGAACATTGCACTTACCAGAATAAATGTTGTGGGGAACTAGAAATCAGCTGAGTCTTTTGATATTTGATAGAAATGATTATTTTTTGATAGTAAAATTCTGGAATGTTCATGCACAAGTGTAAAATTCAACTTGCCAACTGTCTAGATTGAAGGGCTGGCTTATTCTGAAATAGTACTTTCCTGGGTGTTATGATCTTGCAGGCAAGGGCAGGGTCATGTAGGACCAAATGGTCCCGTACTGACACTTTTATGCCCAGAATAGAAGTCCACTGTTGCCTGACAGCTGGAGTAGCCTCTGAATCTCATCAATTCAGGAGGGGGCAGAAGATTTGAAAAGGGACATTTTTCATACTTTGTCTCAAATAAGCACCGAGATCCATTCTCAGGGCAAGGCTGCTGAATTGCAGTGTGTATTTTCGTTGACTGTATGCCAAAGGTGTATTGATTGCTGTCACTTAGGCTAATGTGTACAGTGTCCCGCAGTACAGCTCTAATATATTTCCTAAGAGTAAACATAACTCAGCATCACCAAAATTTTCAGTGCCAAGCGGGAATAGCTTTATTTAATACTAAGATTATGGCAGCAAACTTCTGATCTGTTCCTTATGATCCCTTAGCCTGGCAATATGTAGTTGCTTTTTAGGAAAAGTCTTTTTTGTTTCACTAGGTTGACATTCAGAAGAAATCCCAGCCCGGTTGGGTATATTGGCTCTATCAGTCAGCCTTCGACCGTTTCTTCCACAGAGCTTGTTTTCTAAATCTGGTTTTGAGAGCTGTTTGCTTGACAGACTGCTTCGCAGACTTACGATTGTTTGTTTCTGGCTCTTTTTGATTGCTCTGCTAATCTCTAGACTTTGGCCTTGAGGCTATTATTTATATTGTACTTTTATTGGTGTTTGTTATTTGAAACTTTGTTTTCAGTAGATTTGCGGCCCCTTTCTAAACTGCTTTTCTGATTAAACTTTGTCGAAGGGGCGAGGTGGATTGCTTTACCTTTTTTTTTCCCTGTTTGTTCTCCTCCTAATCGTTCAGTTGAGAACTCACCTGCCTTTTGTTTGTGCCTGCCTTTGTGATTTGTTCTCAGATTAGAAGGGGCAGCTGCACAGCTTTTACTTTTATTAGTTCTTCGCAATGGGTCAGGCAAAATATTAACCACCCAGGTAGTCTCTCCCCAGACCTCAACTGGACTACAATAGAACCCTTTCCTCCACAGTTCAGAAAATAAATATTTCAATTCTTCATCTGTCGCCTCACACAGGGGTTTTTTTTTGTGTGTGTGTGTCCAGGTGTATCTGCTACAAGGATAGAATGATCTTAAGTATCAGAACATATGAAAATAGCCTGACCTTTCCCACAATTTATTGAAATTGGTTTTTGCAAGAGTTAGAGTGTGAAATTCAAATCCAAATTTAGGCCTCAGCCCTGCAACACCAGGAGCTCAGTGGGATAAATGCATGCATCCAGTGCTTCCTAGGCATACAGTTTTCCAAGGCATTGTGGTTCTCAGCTCTCTGATTCTTTATGTACCACAAAATGTAGTTTGGTCCTTTTTAGGTCTGCTAATAAAGTGGCTTCTGTTTTGATTTGGGTGATTTACAAAGTTTTACTATTTCTCAGTTATTGAGCATTCTGCCTGTTTACATTTACTGCTGATTGCTTGAACAATGCCTTACCCTTAACGGGGAAACAG
This sequence comes from Limosa lapponica baueri, assembly GCA_002844005.1. Classification (NCBI taxonomy): domain Eukaryota; kingdom Metazoa; phylum Chordata; class Aves; order Charadriiformes; family Scolopacidae; genus Limosa; species Limosa lapponica. The sequence goes on along the minus strand of KZ505683.1, from coordinate 52,266 downwards.
CTCTCCTCCAATTTACTTACAATAATCTCTAATGTGGGATTTTCTTCCTACTAATGCTTTTCAAAAATGTGTTTTGTTTTTCTCTTGGGCTCAGGGCAAGGTTGGAAGGAGGGAGAAGGTGTGGAATATGCCATAAATTCAATTTCTTAAAATTGAGGCTCCAAGACGTTGGCTGAGCAAGAAGCTGAATGGCCACAATAACTGTTAAACCCAATGGTCTCTGCAAGCATTTTAGTTTTTTGAGCATTGGACAGGATGTTCAGAACAGGAGCTTCAGTGGGGACAGTTAAGTGCAGAACATGGCTGACGGTAAATGCTTAAGTGTCTAATATTTGGGATCCCAAATTAACTGATGCACAATTAGTGGGTTATTTTGAAAATGTAGTTCTTGGCAAAGAACGATAACAGTGCAATGTGCTAGCCAATACTGGATTTGTCCATGCCCAAATCTGTGTGTCTACATAATGTGTGCTGCAGCTGGTAAGACAGATAAACTGGTTTTCTTGTTAACCATTGGTATTTCTGTGTGTGCTGTGCTGAATGGTTATGTACCACCTAGTGGGACCCTGGTTATTGGATTTTGTTTTTCAAATTATGACATGTTTTATAACAGACAGCGTATGTCTGTGGTGATTGAGATGTGTTCATCTCCTGAGAGATCCCACTCCTGATATGCTAAACCAGGCTGCAGTTCCTCTCATCACTTCACATTTCAGCTACCAGCAGTGGATTGGCTTTGCTCAGCCTTTTTAAGCTGAGCACTTGGGTTATTCCCTCAGCTCTACACTGGCTCTTTTAACCTCAATTCTGTCCAGTTCTGTATAAGTATTTGCCTCACATTTTTCAAAGGCACATTAGCATTCATCATTCTCCTGACTCACGCTTTCTAACCTCCTGGCTGAATGGTTTTCTGCGTTCGTTTCCATTGCTCATACTTTCTGAATTTTTGACCATTTCAATTTGCATTTTTATCAGTTCTCTCAACCATCCATCTTTAGCTTTTATAATGTGTTAAGTGATTCTTTTGACATCTGGGGTTGCTGAAGCAACATACAGGATGAGTCCCACTCTCTTTTCAGGCTGAGGTGGTGATGATCTCTTGAGGTCCTTTTAGTGAAATATTCTTCACTTTCTGGGCTACAGCCTGAGCTCATTCCAAGCTCCATTTCATTCCACTTCAGGTTCCACTAACTCAGTGTTTCTTTGAACCACTGAAGCTGCTATATTAATAATTGGATTATAAGCGTAGTGAGTTGTTTGATATTTTGTGCACTTTTGATGCTAATTCTAATTTATCATTTTGTTTTGTTTTCATACAAATACCTTAAATAAAATTAGTTTCCTAAGATATGCACAGATTTGCTTCAGTGGATCAGGCCCTATTCCCTACATTCATTTTGAGTTTTGTCTCCCAGCCAGAGTCCGTCAGAGGTGCATGGCATTTGATATTTTCTTTCTCTCAGGAGTAAGATTCAACATTTGCTGTAGCACTGACTTCACAGGGTTTCTCTCAGTGCAATCTCTGTGGAAATTTAGCCTACTTACACCAGCAAATCTTTGAGCAACTATATTACAGTGTCTTATCTGCTAGAGTCCACAAAGCATTTGACAGTCTGCTTCAAAACCAATGCATATAGGTGGTTCATTTCCAAAGAAAAATGTCAGAGAAGCATAGTTTCTAAAGTCCAGTAAAAAAAACCAAACCACAACAAAGCCCAGAACATTTTGTGTATTTTTTTTTTAATTATTCTGAATGCCTTTTCTCACTGGTGTGGTAGTGTACCTTTATGCCACCAGGTCAGAGTTTCTCCTGGAAATATGTGGTAATTGCTTTTAGGCTGTAAGTGCTCCAGAGCAGACCTGTCCTAACCAGGAGAAATCTTCAAGAGTATTTGCACTGCTCTGATCCTCTCAAAGTAGGTTGCTGGAAATCTCTGCACTTGTTGCCAGAAGAAATGGGATTGATTGGAAGACCCTCTGTGCTGCAAGAAACTCCAAACAGAATTGTTTGAGAGGACTTATTACCAGTAAAAGGTGGGTACTCTCAAAGTGAGACCAAAGTAAAACTACCATCTGTCAGCTAGAAGGAGGAAGAAAGGAGGAAAGAAATGAAAAAACATAGTCCATAGTTGATGATTAATCTGTAAGGTGCTGCAGATTGCACTTAACCTTTATAGTATCTAGAGAGAAAAAGATGTCATCCATGATCACACATATTGCCCTGCACTTCCACCAGAAGGTTGTTTAGGCCTTACCTCTTTAAAGATTTGTGCACATATTTAATTTTACTGAGTATTCAAATGGTAAAATTAAGCATGTACGTCAATCTTTGCAGGAACAAGATGTGTACTTTTTTTCCTGAAGTGTACATCAGCCAAACTAAACTATGACAAAAAATCAGGGAGTGTTTCCAAACCATTGTGTGTGGAGTTGCTTGGAGGGGTTCCTGGACTGCATCTCTCTCAGATTTCGCTGATACTCCTGAGTATCAGGAGTGCGATGGATACACATGATTTTATTTGAATTATCTCAAGTGCTTTACAGTCAGCCAAATTTCCATTTTCCAGTAACTGACTTTTCAAGAGAAAAAAAATAATCTTACTTACTTGGGACAAAACACAGAAAACACACTCATTTAGGAGAAAAAATTGAAATCTTATAAAAATTTGCTTTGATTAAGAAACCAAAGCATTTTATTAGCAGGCAGGGTGGAAACAGGATGACCATATGGGTGGAATAGTTCAGGTTTTGTGGGCCCACAAGGATCTTTCTGAGGAAATATGTCCATATGAAAATTTCCAAAATGGCTATCTGTCTTGGATGGAATGTTTCTGGTAAAAACTTTAAAGGCAAAATAGTTAAGACTCTTCAGAAAGTCACTTTTAAGAAAATATGTTTTTCTTAATAAAAAGGAAAAAACCCTCAACCCCTCAACAAATTCATTGGGGAGAACTTGCACTTCTATAGCTCTGAAATGACATTTTGAAACTAAACTTGACAAGATTTTTTTATTTTTAAGGAATTCTCTTTTTGCTGCCTTCTCCTTTGGAAAAATTGACCAGTGTTGGGCAACCTGAACATTTAAAAAAATTTCAATCTTTGTATGTGCTCTGCTGAGACTTGTTACAGCTTGGCAGCTTAACTCCTAGAAAATGGGAAAAAAAAAACAAAGCAAAAAAAGAAAAAATAACAGAAGAAGATAAAAGAGAAGAATAAGATAGAGGAGATAAAGGAGGAAGAGAAGAAAAAGAAGATAAAGGAAAAAAAGAAGAAAAAGAAATCTGTCATTTGCAGACATATGCTAGCTCCAGGGTGCCTTGCTCAAAACAGGACTTTCTCTGGTGCTGCTTTTCGCGGTTCAAGGGTGGTACCTGGGTGCCAGGAGCCTTTGTAGAAGGCAAGGAGACTGCTCATGGCTGCTCAGGTGTTCTGGAAGAGCAGTTAACTTGCTTTGTATGAGGAGTGATCAAGAGCTAAAGTTCAATCCTGGTGGTGGTTGAGTGCTACTTACCAAGATAAGGATCCTGAAGGATGAGATGGAAATGCTTAGTGGTCGAGACTAGAAACATGAGGGTCTGGGAGAGTGAGACCAAAAGAGAGGCTTTGGGGAAACCTAGGAAATTAATAGGGAAAACTGGATTGGGAATGAGGGGTTTTGCATGAAAAATGTTGGGAAGATTGCAACTGTGAATAGGGTAAGGGGGGATGCTTGGGCCTTGGATAAGAAGGCTGAAGTGGGAAGGCTGGGACTGGGAGAAAATAAGTAGAAGGTATAGGGAAGAGACAGCCAGGAGCAGGACAGTTTGGTCAGGGCGGGTAGGTCAGGGCAGGAGTGTATGGTCTTCTGTGTACACCCCTATCCACAGCCTGGGATGAAATGCCAGTTTCTTCACCGGCAGCAAACATCTGTGAAATTCACTGTCAGATTATGTGCCCATTCTTCAGTTTAATCAACTTTCAGAAAGAAAGTATAAAATAGAGTTTGAAATAGCTGTGTGTTGAGTCCACTGCGCACACTGAAGCAGGGTGGGAGAGGGCGAGAAAGAAATGTGTGGTTGTAAAATTAAGACTATATCTGAGTGCATTCGGCTAAGCAGGCTGGATTGTTGTTGCCCAAGAAGCTTTCCTTCTGGCATTTTCAGCCTTTTGAATGCTGACTCTGCAACGTTAGTGTAGTTTTAATGCACTTTAACTACATATGAATAGAAAACAGTAGAGATGAGGCAGAACAGACCATATGGCTGGTCAGAATTAATTATCTACAGATCCAGCTTGTGATTGGGGAGGCACTGCAGTACACCTTTTCCTTTCAACTCTTGTTATTTCATGTATTCATTTAATTTAACAATAAGAAACTGAAAACATTACAATGTGGAGTGAGGAAAGACAGCTTTTTAATACCATTTGATTGTTTGCCAAAGTTTTTGCAACTGTTCCTGTCAGGACATATTACTACGTATTATACGCAGCATATTTATATTCTTACAACATGTTTAAACTTCTCAGTTATAAATTTCTTGTATGTCTAGAATTGCCTGGGAAAGCAAACCTGCACAACCTGCCCTTGTCCTTCTTCCTTGGCAAGGTTGATGCACCTTTTGTAAGGTTGGTGGGATCTTGAAGACAAGGTAAGAACATTACAGCAGACAGCAAATGGGTATGTTTACAGGGGAATGGGAGAAATTCAGAGAGGGAAACTGAATGATTTATGTGAGATGAAAAGATAGAAAAGTGATAGTAAGGGATCAAAGTATGTTGATTCACTTGTATAATTTGGCCTCAAGACTACTAAACACAGGTTACAGTTCAACAGGGGAATTTTTTCTGCTAACGTGTTCTCCTCCCAACCAGAGAGGAGGGAAGGGGGATGGGAAAACGAAGCAGTTCTCAGATCTACCCCATTGTTTGCATTTCTACCAAGCTGAAGCAGAGCTTGAGTGGGGAATATTTGGAGCATAGCTGTGTGACATGTTCCTTTCACTGCCTGGCTTTTTTTTAATTCTTGTTTTTCCTCCTACTTTGGAAGGGATTGTAATAAACTCCATTAAATACAAATGTTTATCACGGAATGAATTTTTGATTTTTTCATCAAACATAAGGCAAGTTCTTCAAGATGCTTTTCTTGGTGAAAAATGGCACAATGTGTAAATGGGAACACTTATATGATCCTTCATATTTTAGTGCTAAAAGTATGTGAACAGTGAAATTGCAGAAGTTCAGAAATGCCAATAGGAACGCACTCATTGTTTCTTCCTCAACAAGTATCTACAGGCACCTATTACCATGAAATGGGGATTTCCTCCTTGTGTCCTTGCCCAGAACTTAAAAAAAAAAAAAAAAGGCAAGAAAAAAGCTCCCTACATTAAGTTCAAGGCAAAAGGAAATAAATTGTCCCTAGGGAGGCTGGTGCATGCTTTCTTAAATTCCTGTTCCCACCGAAGTCTCTGGGAACTTTTTGATGATTTAAAGCATGGCCAAGATTTCTCCACTGATGGTGAAAACTTGGGCTTCTAATTCTTTGGAAAGTTCATTTTATTCTTTGCTTTTTCTCATCAAGGGGTTTCTAGAACAACTTTGTGCTGCAACACCATCCAACATTTGCTTATGATGTGGACCCATAGGGCCTGATGGTGGATTGTCCTGTAGCTATTTTCAGCAGTTGCAAACGGGTAAGGAATATTGCCTTAAGAGAGTGAAGGTGTGCTACAAGCAATGACCCTGCATGAACCATTTACAATGAGCACAAAGCAACAGGGAATTCAGCACTGTGTTCTCATAAGGAGCTCTTCTTCCCGTGCCAAGATATTGCCCGTTCTCTTGGAGCATCACTACATTGCAGATTCCCCTATGTCATTGTTCAAACAACATGCGCAAATAATAGATGTTTTTGTTCATTAGCCCAAATCTGAAAAGCTAAAGGGGAGTATGAAGAGAGAAGAGACTGAGTCAAGCAGAAGAGAAACTATTTGGATTGTAAGCTAAATTCAAAACCCTTTATTTTATTTGTGGGATCTTCAACATATTTTCCTTGTCAGCTGGATGGTTTTAAAGCAAAAAATGCTGTTTTTAAAGGAAAAGTAAAAATTGCTTTTAGAAAGATATTGAAATAATAATTTCACAAGCCTTCCAAACAAGCCTTTCAATTTTTAAAATGTCAAAATGGAAATGTCAATAGTCACTATTGAAATGTTTTCCTATTACTTTTTAGTCTCTCCCCCTATTAGATAGGTAAAGCCTGAATTATTTTTTTCCCTTAAATTCCCTGGGAGTTATGAGGAGACAGAAACATATTCATCACAAATACTTGGTCCAGCTATAAAACTAAAGCATATTCTGCTTGGGTATTGCAAATCATGAGATATATTATTTGCATTTTAACCCATGCATATCATAATTCAACCTTCTCTTGCTCAGAGTGGAAAACCTTGGCAGAGGTTTGGGTGACTGGCTGCTTGCTTCCATTCTCACTGTATTCTTCCCCACACTGTGGATGCTCTCACAGCCTGTCCTCATAGGGGAGGCACTCTAGCCCTCTGATTGTCTTTGTGACCTTCCTCTGGACTCACTCCAACAGGTCCATTTCTTTCCTGTACAGGGTTCCAGAGCTGGATGCAATACTCCAAGTGGGGTCTCACAAGAATGGAGTAAAGGGGCAGAATCACCTACCTTGACCTGCTGGCCACCCTTCTTTTGATGCAGCCCAGGCTGCGATTGGCCTTCTGGATTGTGAGCACACATTGCTAGCTCATGTCCAGCTTTTCATCCACCAGTATCCTTGAGTCCTTCTCTGCAGAGCTGCTCTCAATCCCTTCATCCCCCAGCCTGCATTGGTAACAGAGGTTGCCCTGATCCAGGTGCAAGACCTTGCACTTGTCCTTATTGAACCTCATGATGTTCACATGGGCACACTTCTTGAGGTTGCCCAAGTCCCGCTGGACAGCATCCCGTCACTCAGGCATGTCAACTGCACCACTCAGCTTGGTGTCATCTCCAAACTTGCTAAGGATGCACTTGATCCTATTATGTCATTGATGAAGATATTGAACAATGCTGGTCCCATTATGGATCCCCGAGGGACACCTCTTGTCACCAATCTCCATCTGGACATTGAGCTGTTGACCACTACCCTCTATTTAGGACATTAGTCTTATGAAGGCTGGAAACTATGATCTTTTGAAAAAGCTCTATTTACAAAAGATGGCCCAATAATGTTTCTTTATTGATTTGCATCCTTCCTGAGTGATCTGTAAAAATAGCTGCTCACTTCCCACCAGAAATTCCTGTTCTGTGAGATGTACCCTTCTGCAATCTCCTTTATCCAAAGTACTAATATTAATACCTTTATCAAAAAGCTAATTTAATTTCTAGGTATCTTTCTTCCTGCAATAATGGAAAGCCCCTCAAGTATCTTACCAAGCCTGTTACTGTTTGCTGTATCAGTTCCACATGCTAATATGATTTCCTGTAAGAGGAGATGAATATATTAGTTCTGCAGTGAAATCACACAAAAAAAAAAAAAAAAAAGCCTGACCAGTGCTTTTAAAGAGAGTAATCTCAATGGATAATATTAAATTTGTTCCACAGTATGAGTGTTAGATGTAAAATCTTGCTCTACCACAGGCTCCTGACTTTCTCTTTGGTTTTCTGCCTGGCGATGGATGTTGTTTCTGCCACCTGTTTGAAGACAATTGTGCAACTGGAACCATGGAATGATGTCCAGTTGCCTTTTTTAGAATATGAATAGGGCTTTTGAATTTGGCTGTGCTGAGCAGTTTGGGACTGAATCACTCTGTAGACTTGCCAGAGAAAGTGTTTAGCCTATGGACATGAGCCAAAGCCCACTGCATCTCACAGCAAGACTCTTTTTGTCTTTGGTCGGCTCTGGCTCAAGCTCTATATGCATGACAATTTCTTCTCTGGAATTATCAAATATTCTTCATTTTTAGTTTCTGTTTTTATTTTCCCAAAGATTTTGACCTTTTATTTTTCAGTTTGAACCACTGCTGCCTGGCTCTGCTCTTCCTTCTCTGAATGGGATATTAGGACTGATGGTAACGATGCTCTGTCATGAAAAAGTCAGGGGCAAGGAGCCATCTCAGAGCTCAGCTGCCTGAACTGCTCTGTACCCACTGCCCACTTTTACTTGCTTTTCATTTCTGAATGTGTGCTATTTTGAAATGCCTCAAATACTGTCGGACTTCAAGCTGTTTTGGACACGAGCATGTCATTTCCCTTCCCTCTGCTGCAATCACGGTTGGATCCTGCAGGCATTTCCCATAACAGGCCTCAGTTATCAACGGCAGGAGTTTTAGCGTATTTCCCTTTGCAAAGACTTTTGTTGCCAGATGGGAGTTGTTAGTTGTTTATATCAGGCTATGAGTAATGCCCTTTTGCTAGCATTGTACGCAATGGGTTTTTTTGACATTTATTCCTTCTGTTGTTATACAATGTTAGCTTTGCAAGTTATAAAGAACAACCTTTTCCCTCAGGTGTCCTTTTGTGTGCTTTTTGCTCATTTTTTTTTGAGATCCTTTCTTTTCCAATTTTAAAGGTAAAAACAATATATAAAAATAGAAAAATGAACAACAAGCTTAGACACCTTTCCCAGTCTGCTACTCACTGCTGTGAATAGATGCTAAACATAGATTTGTGAGTCCACTTTCAGGTTTCTCAAATTCCGTTTCTTCTTCAGTCTCCTTTACATCTGTTACAGGGCACCTCTGTCATGCTGTTTTCCTTGGCTCTGTGGGGTACAACCTACATTTTACCAGCTCCTAGCATTTCCATTAAATGGTGGGATAAGCCTTTTCTCTGCAGTCCTCACTCCACCAGAATTCATACAATAAGACCTTATATTGTGGGCCATTGAACATATTCATTGAGAAGAGCCCTCAACCCATGCTTATTCTGAGTATTGCCTCTCAGTATTTGGACCATTAGCCTGGAGTTATATCTTGATATAAAAAAACTGTCCACGATAACTTTAGCATCTCTCTCATGCTCTTTCATTTCACAGATATGTGAAATTTTCTATGCTTCCATCTGCTTGGTTCCCAACTTCTTTCTGCTTTTTTCTTCCAACAAAGTTGCCTTTAGCGTGACTGTATAGACTGTCTGTAAGGCACTATGCATTGCTGTAATGGTGTCAAAACCGTGTAGACACCTTCAGAGCCAAATTATCATACTTGTGCTACAATTTTGCATAGAAGATAGATAACTTTGCCAATCCCAAGTCCTCCAGAAGGTCTTGGAGAGCCCATGCCTACCACACTATTTCCCTGTGTCACTTCTTGCACATTGATGTATAAAATTCTGCTCCAAGAGCCCACTGTCAGAAAATGTCCCAATTTCATGTAGTTCCCCAGGGACCTATGGATCAGGCTCCCCGTAAACCTGCTAAGAAGATGTGTCTCTTTGATCTTCCACACTGGCAAATGCAGTTTTGCCTTTTTTAAGTCTATGAACCTGTACACCTTTCCCACCAGAAGTACATACCCCATTGCAGTGAACTAAAACCTCCCTGGCTTGCTCTTGCTCACTTCAGTTATCTTTCACATACGTCTTAGAAACAGTCTTTAACAACCATAAAACCCCTTAACCCTAAGTATATGGGTAATATCTGCACTGTGCACTCTACAATGACATTCATTTTAGGATAAACTTGGCAGAACTTCCGATCGGATCCTAATGATATGGTTGGCCTTTTGCCTTTAGCCACTACTTTGGAGTCTCCCCCTGCTCAGGACTGTGGGAGGGTTTGTAAGAGCATACAGAGAAATAGATGACTGTTCTTAAGACTCTGCTTTCTCTCTAGCCCTAACTCAGCCATGGAGAAAAACAAAGGAAAAACATGCCCTCAGGTATGTTTTCCTTGATGCATATGAATTCAGGTCCCATGAAAATATTTATCTGTAAATAAGCAGCTTGGTTTAGTCTTGTTTCTCAAGGTTACCTGGTTGCAGGGTATGGCTTGCAGTTGGTAATAAGTGAAAAACAAGTTTGATCACTGGCATTCTGTTATTTTCATCTGCAATATTATGCAAGATCAAGGTAACAAATTTTTTTGCCAGCTGGAGCTGCAGGGTAACAGGCTGCTGCTGGTTTTCCCTGCAGACAACAGTAAAGAACACATTTTATGTCAAAGTAATTGCACTAACAGGTGCCGTTGAGCAACTGTGTTTTGGTTGCGACACTGCTGTGGCTCAGTGCTTACCACAAATGTTTATATATAAAAAAAATTTGGTTCTGCTTTTAAATTCCTATTCAACTGACAAGAAAGAATAGGGTAAACAAGGATGAAGCAATAACTACAGTTTAAAAGCTAGAAAGCCCTCTTCCCACTTCTGGTGGGTGAATACCACTGCCCTATTGCAAGTCCTTGGACGTTTATCACATCAACTGTAAGCCGGCATTCAGTGTTGACAACATTAAGACATGTAAGAACTGGATGAGATTCTTACACAGGGATACATGCTGATGTGTGTGATTGTGTCACATATCCATGGAATAATGTCATTTCATGCGCCGAATGCTGGACACTGACTGCTGCCCGCGCAGCGGGCGCGCTTCTTGCCTCTCTTCCTCGTGTGCTCGACCACTGGGCTTGGCTGCTCCTGCTGCAGGAGGGGCAATTGGTTTAAGGTGCAGCAAAGGGAGTACTGGCAGCATAGGACCCAGGAGCCCATAGAATTTAGGGAGTACAGAAACAGTGGTAAGCTTGGAGAAGGTTCCTCCTAGTCTCGTGAACCCATGTAAGCTAACTTGCTAAAACTGTCACCTGCTTTGTGCCAGGCTCATGAAAGTGGTTCATTTGAGCTTTTTAGAGCTGTGGACAACTGGGGAGAAAGGCACTCCAAATAAGCGTATGAGCTGAAATACTCCATGTCTCCAAGCTGAAAACCTTGTGTGAGCTGCTCCAAGGGTGTGTCTACAGGGTTGTAGGTATATACAGTCATGTAATGGGACTGATATAAGATTTCCTAAAGGTGGATTCTCCAAATCAAAATTTAACCATCTAAAAATGGGACCAATGGCTTTAGCTATCTCCTTAGTGTCTCCATAAAACGAATGCACACCTTTTACTGTCTAACCTAGATGTCTATTTCAAAATTCAGTGTATCTCTTTTTGGAAGCCAAACATGTATGCCTGCACCCAGCCAAATAAATCCAATCTAAAAGACGTGAGCTCTTCCGAACAAGCACACTGAGAACAATCTGGAGACAGTGCAGGAATCCAACAGTGCCTTGCTTTCTTTGTCTAGCACCCCCACCTCTCTGTCTTGCTATGTCTTGTGCCTACCATCTCCGTGCCCTGTTGGTCTGCCTTAGCTTCTTCCTCAAAGCTTTCTCCTTGCTCTTATCATGGGTAGATGACTTCTGCAAGGACTGCAATATTTGGCAGAATCTCCTTCCCATGCTTTCCTCAGCATCCATCTTCTCTGTCTTTTCCTACTTAGAGGACACTGTGTTTGCTCACTTGTGGGGCTTCCTCTGAGTCCTCCAACAGTTCCCTTTCCTCCATGCATACCCACTAGCCTTATTTTGCTGAACTTTTCAATCTTACCGATTTCTTTCCACTCTAAAGCAAATTACTCTCAATCCAGTTAGTGTATCTTAATTTACTGTTCATCATTGCGGCACTAAATGTACATGTGCGTGTTCTAAGCCACAGCTGAGGCTAGTGTACATACTGTTGCCTAACCTTCAGTGAATGTGTGTTAAAATAATTCATGTTATTTCAGATTTTCTAGGGTTATAGAGTGCTCACGGTAATGAAGGAAGTCTAAGCCCTAAATTAGACTCACTCTACATTTTGGCACCCCAAGACTTCCCTGTTCTCATTCCCTTCACCTTTAATTCCTTCTCTCTGAGACTAGTAATTTTCTTTTCCTTTGGACTGGTGTAATACCCACATTGCTATACAGGTATCTTTCTGAATGGATTATTTTAGCTCGGTTTTGAAAATGGAGCTAAATTAATCCATGTATTTTCCATGTTATGCTGTCGCACTTCGTACCACCAGAAGAGCAGATAACTATTCGGTCTGAACCAAACATTAGAATAAACTCACAGAGGCTTCCAGGGAGATTCATCCTGGTTCCATCACAGGGTGCTGTGAGGCCTCTCCAGATCCTTTGCTGTAAAATTCCACTCCCAGCCCCTTTGCTTCCACACCTGTGAGACTGAAAAATGTTTTCATGGTATGGAGCAATGCTTTCAGTTTGGGTACTCTTTTTAATTTGTTTTCCCCCAAAAATATCCCTGCACTTTTGCTAGCAGCTGTTTATATGCATGGGTGTGGAGGAGCCCCTTGCACTTGCTTGCTCAGCATCTTTTCTGCCCTTAGAGCACTTTTGTATGATGTTATACACAGAATACCATTGCTTAGTACTCTTCAGAACACAGTGTTTTACAGTCTCTTCATAAAATCCCTTTCTTACACAATGCCCATGCTACAGGCATCAATAACATTCATATTTTTATCTCTTCATCTTCCTTTTTTTTTTTGTAAACAGCTCAATGAAACCACCAAAGTTGGCACGTGTTTCAACTGTATAGCCACAGTATTGCGGTGCTGTGCAATACTTTCCCCATCCTCTCTCCTGACCCCAGATGTCACATTCCCTTACACTGACACATATAAAATATGGTCAGATACCCCTGGCAGAGACTGAATTGGGCTACAAATGGGAAACAGTTGAGAACCACTTTCTACAAGGACAAAACTGCTGTATGCAAAGGGGTACCGAGGGCATTACTTACCTGCTCACGTCAGTGCTTCTGGAAGGGGAAATTACGGTTGAGCAGTGAACTATGGTGCCCCTAAAAGGGCTTTCTTTGTTTGGGGCTCTCCAAAAGATTTTGGGGCAACTTCAGGCTAAGAAGACCTCTGCTGTATGATACAGTTTGACTTGGTCATTTTTTGGCACTTGATTGGTCTTAGTAAGATATTTATTTTTGTATGTAATAAGGCTAATGTGGACACAACATAGTGGTACAGCTTTTTCTAGTTCTTATGACTGCTTTCAGTTTTGGAGGGGAAATCTAATGCTTCAGACTGTGTTATTCTGTTGAACTTCTAAAAATTGCCCTCTCCCACCATCAGCCAGCAGGCTCTTCGGACCTGCCCTTGGGTGCCATTCGTGGGGCTGCAGAGTTGCCCTGGGCACAGCAGCTCATGGCATGTGCAGCACCACTTATCAAACTGAAAACCAGGCAAATAAACCAGAAATAAAAAAATCTAGATTTACCAAAAATCTTGCAAGACATGTGGATAAAATTAGGGCCACAGAGTGATTAATGGAACCAGATGAGGAGAAAGTGTGTAAGTTTATTCATTTAATGTCAAATTTCATGTCAAGATTCTCAAGGATTATCTGAATGTGAAGCTCAAGCTTAAACTTGTGAGATGTGAGGCTATATGAAATTAGAACAAAACAAAACAGAACAAAAAAAGGGATCGTACACTTGGAATAGAGTAAGTTGTTTCAGTCCCTCATTGCATTTCCTCGTACCGAGAGGACTTGCACTCTGCAGCAGTGGTGCAACAGCTGTCATCTCACTGCAGAGCACCAAAGATGATGAAGAGATGAGACAAACTCTGCTCTTCTTTTGATGAGTTTCTGGGCTTTCTTCTTTCTGCCATTCACAAGGCATGGGAGATAAAACAGCCTGATGAAAGGGAAGCATTTTTATCTATCATTTTGTTAAACAAAATACCCACAGATTATAACACATCTGTTTTGTTGAAAATGCAGGTGAAGGACAAGAGGTGATTTACTTTGGTGAAGTCGAAGGGAACTGTGACTTCCTGCAGCAGGAAACCACCTTCTACAGAAAGAAGTTTCCAGGGTAACATCTAAGCTGGAGCTGGAATGACTGAGGGTCAGAAGAAGTGTTAAAGTGGGGGAGGAAGGTGAGAGAGCGAGCAAGGCAGAGCAGAGCTGCATCTGACATGAACTGCTGCTTTTGGGGAGGTATCAGCTCTGGGTTTCTCCAGGTGGGAGCAGAGCAGGGTGGGACATGTGTCACCTGTGGGAGAAGCCCGGAGGCTGGTGCTTCTTCAGCCAACCAGGCAGCAGGACACCCTTGGTGATCCCAGCTAGTTACCTGCTCCTCACCTCCGTGGAGGCAGCAATGGCTGTCACTGAGCTTGCTTCAGATACCAAAACTGCTTCAAATGATACCAAGGACAGTATGGCACACCAGTGCCACCTGTCCCACCTCAGACCCTGGCCAGAGGGCTGCTGTGTGCTCTCATATGCCCACCACCCCCACTACAGCTTTCTGTCACAACTGAAAACTACCAGAGGGGAAAAATGCTCTTTGCTCTTGAGTAAAAAAAGATCTGGGCAAGCAGTATCCCATTTATCCAATCAATTAAATAATAATTCCAGTGGAAAACAGCTTCTGTTACCAGGAGTTTGCCACCTGAGCTGAAATCCATCTGAAGACTATTTTTTTGAGACAAGAGATCATCTCACATGTTCTTGATTACTGCTCATATTATGATCAGACTGCTTAGTGAAAAAACAAGGTGTCCTCACTGCCTGTGACTTGGCTGTGCCGCTGCTGGGAAATGGGCCTGTGTGCTGTGTATCGCCCCATCTGTGGGGGTGCACAGCATTGCTGGTAGTGGGGCAGTTGTGCTCTGCGAGGATGAATGCTCTTTCTCTCCCCAGTGATAGCTGTGGTTGCTGAGGGGCCGCTGTTTGCTTTAAAATCACGTGGTGAGGCTGGTGGTGGTGGCAGAAGGGAAGAGAAGGAGGGGAGGGATGGTTTCCCCAAAAGAAGATAGTTACTGCTTAATTACACAGATTCATCTGCTGAACACCTTCATATAAAATGTCCACAATCTTCCTGCAAATGCTGTTGCTGGGAAGGGAGAGTCTGCTTAAACCATCAGCCTGTTTCTGTCTTTCAGGCTCCATAATGAGCATTTGCTATTCCCTCTCTGGAAGTGCTCCTTACCTGACCCTGAGAAGAAATGTTTGCCCCTGCCCTGCACCAGCACATGTGGCAGCACTTTCGCAGACCCTTCCAAAATTTCCTTGGATGAAGCTGGGCTTGGCCCTTACTCAGGAGAAGTGGCTCAGCACTTCTTAGACCTGTTGTTCTTTAACTGAAAGGCTTTTTGCTATCGGAAGATAAAGATGTTACATGCCAAACATTTCTGCCTGCAAACTGGAATTATAAATGGATGGTTCCAATGTTTCATTGCTGTCTGCCCCCATCCACAAAGATTGTTAAAAATTAGCTCCCAGTCAGGAGCTATTCAGATACTTATCTTAATGTTTAAACAGCTGTTCTCCTATCAGTGTCCTTCCCCATGGTTTATTCCCACAAACTGTCTGCTTTCACTGTTGTGCAGGGCAGAAACACAAGCTGACTGTCAGCAGCCTGACAGTAAGACATCAACTGGAGCAGTAACAACCAAGTATCCTGGCATGATGCAATCCATAGCAATTACTCTGAGATGTTAACTTGGGTCTGGGTGGGGAGGGGAAGAGGAGATGCACCTTCCTGATATTTAAAATATAGATGATATTTAACTGTTTTCTTAAAACCTGATCTTATTTTCTGTTTTCTAAATCTTAAATTCCAGCCAAAGACATTCTTGACCTAAGAAGAAACACATAATTTTTCCACCAAAGTCTAGGAGAGATGAAAATTTCAGGGTTCTTTATTCATGCAGCTACAACCTCAGCAGAGCTCCCTGATCTCCCCTCCTCGCTTTCCCCCTCCTGCCAAGTGTGCAGTTACAGAGAGCGATGCCAGGCTGATATGGTAGGTTTAATTCTGCTCTCACGGGCAGTGATGATGTGTTAGGAGGAATGCTGTGAGGGTCTGAAGCCTGCACCAGTCTGGAAATTAAAAGTCGAGAGCTATAACTGTAGCTGGATTACAGCTCTTCCTGAAAACTGAGAATGTGGAAAGCAATGAATACAGATGATAATTTCCTGGGAAAGAGGGAGGAGGTTTATGTTTCTGTGCCTATATATGTGGGAAGAATGTTCATTTGAAGTATACGAACTGAACCAAATCTTTTTCCCTTCACTCATGAAAGTTCTGCTAACACTGGAAGAACTGTTTATCCCAGGTACCAAGTGGGAAGGAATCGTGCCTACTGTCATTTCAGAGCACTCATGCTCAGATCTGCTCACAGCAGAACCTTTGCAGGTGATGCTGTTATGAAAGCAGCAGTGAGGAGTGCTGCAGTCCAGCACAGCGCTGAGGCTGACTGCCCCTCATCAGGTGATGATACAGGAATCAGGAAGGATTCATATTTTCTCCTCTACTTACATGAGAGAGAATGACAATGATACTTTGTTCTTTTCCCTTCTTTTAGCACTAATTTTCTTTAACTCTTCAACTTTATTCAGCTCTTTGATAGCCAGTTCTTTTTTGATAGATAAAATATCATTTTTATCTTGATCAAGTCAATTTTCTATACCGATTGCTGGGCTTCAAATGCTACAGGTCTCTGCATGAATCACAAGGAGACAAAAGACATCTCAGATTCCATGGCTGTTTACAGTAGGGCTAATATCAAGTCCTTTAGCCAGCAAAACACATTAGCTCAAAACTCAGAGGACTAGAAAAAATTACTTTGCCTGATTAGCTTTAAGCTGGCATGTCTGAAAACATCAAACAAGAATCAGACTGCTTTTGAAATTTGTTTCCAGTTATAGAAAATGACCTTCTTGATTCCCAGCAGCATCACATCCTAACTTAAAAGAGCTGCACTTTCCTCTCACATCCTAAAAGGTGCCCCCACAGACTCTGATGTGTTGGATAACACTGCTGGAGACCCCTGCTGAAATCCTCCCATCCATGTTAAGAGGGATGGGGAATCAGAATGATCTCCTTGCCCCCCTCAGATCCAACCTTTTCTGCAGCAGACTCTCCTGACAGAAACAAGTTGTCCTTGAGGTGAAGAATATTCCTTCAGCAGGCTGAAGCAATATTCTGCCTGCTGTTCTCCTGTGAGAAGACACAGTCCTCTCAGATGAGAGCTAGCAAGACATCTCTGCCAGACATAGAGTATTGAGTATTGAAACGACAAGAGTCCAAGGTCCCAGCACAGAAGACGCAGAGGCAGAAGGATTTCCCTGCAAACCCTCACTTACATATCTTGGGCTTGCTCAGCCTCTCAGTAGAGGAAGTAGGAGGCAAGTTGTTTTTTACCTGCAGAGGGATGTAGGAAATTATTCAAGACTAAGGAAATACAAAATTGAAATAATTAGATGTTTCCTTTTGGGGCTATCAAACTCAACAGTGCTGCTTTAAACTGGATAATCTTCTCTGCAGCCTGTGCAGCAATTTCAAACAGGTGTCTTAGGCTCATACAGATTGCATTGGACTGAATTCATATAAAGAGGCAAGGACCAAGAATATTCCAGCAGTTTACACAGTGTATAACAAGCGTCCAGTGGTTTTTTTACAGAGACTATTCTGTGTATTTATTTTCCATTCCCTTTGGCAAAAGTGTCAATGAACAGGATTTTAGAATCAAGACATGAATACACGTCTCTCAGACTCTTTACAACCAATATGCTGATATTTACCCAGTCAGGATAACCAGGTCAATTGTTTTTGGCACAAATCCATAAGCATCAGTTCCTCTGTCTGGTAAATGCTGTTTTTGTAGCAATCGGCGGGGCTGCTGTCTAGTCCACTTCCAAAACATCCTGGTAGGAAACAAGGAGCAGATTTAGCAAAACCGCCAAGTTCACTTAGACCAAAAGCAGTCATCTGAGGCAGGTGATTTCCATACACATATGCAAGAGTCCAGTGAACTGGTAAAAATATCTGCAAAAGCAATAAATAGCTCCAGTTTACAATAGGTGGAATTCCCACCCATGCCATAGTTTAAAAGTGGGACCCATTGTATACAGTTTGACAACAACCTTCAGCATGTAGGGAAATTTCATCCTGTGATCTGCTTTGGTTTTGGCCTTATCCTTAACATTTATCTGTGAAACTGAGCTATAACATCCAATATTTGATTTCATTGAATATAAGTGCTTTATATGTTGTGCATGGTGACAGTTCTGATGAGTTATCAGAAGTGCAATGCCTAATTCAATCAATTCTTAATGAATTAATAATGTTAAATTTATAATGAATTTATAATCATTATATAGATATCAATACAAAAATAAGACTAAGAACTTGCCAGGCCTAGAAGGATGTCTGCTTTAAATTTTAGTCTTGAAAAGTGAGCAGACCTCTTTTGACAGTAACCTGCTATACTTCATATGCCCAAGTAAATGCTTACAAAATTAGTTTTCTAAAACACTTTGTAAATTTTTTTCCTTGAAAAGAGTTATCAGATTTTAGGTTACAAAAGTTGTCAAGGAATTAAATAAATCCACGTTCCAAGGACTGTAAATAGGGCTGGTTTGCATTTTAGTTTTAGGCATAGTATCAAAATACACTTGAGTTCTGTATTTCATTAGTAATCCAATAATCTAAATCATGCTTACATGATGCTGAACTTGAAACTGGCCATTACAGCTCAAGAAAGAGGTCTTAGAGAGTCTGTTGCCAAAATCAACTCAGTGTGCAGCATGGCCAAATAAGCCCTCAAGATGTTGGGCATCATCAGGAGGGATATGGAGAACAGGACCAGGGGCATGATTTTCTGCTATTCGACACCTGATGTGCCCCCCCGTCTTGAGTAGCATGTGCAATCCTGGTCTTTGCATCTCCAGAAGGATTTCGTGAAGGTGGAGAAGGTACAGAAAAGGGCAACTACAATGATCAAGGGAATGGAGCTGCTGCCCTATGGAAAAGAGACTAAAAAATCTGGACTGTTTAGCTTGGAAAACAGAAGATTGAGGTTTGTGATAAAATGAAGGGGGTGGATACACTGAGTGTGGAACTGTGGGCTTGTGCTACTTGATTAAATTAGTAGAGCATCAGTTTAAAGTTAGTAAAAGGGAAGATTTCTTTTTTCATTGGGCAACAAACTTCTGGAACTTGCTGCAGATGTTATCAACAGATTCAGAAAGGGATAAAACATGTGTGAACACTCGAAGCAATAGGCAAGGAGGTGACCTCTAGAACCCCAAACAAGGACAAAGGAGAGAAGAATGTGTCCTTGCTCACATGCACTTCCCAAATAGCATGTCTTTTTTCAGCGTTGAAAAAGAATAGCGTGCAACATGGACCAGTGGTCTGACTCAGTAGGCACTTGTTATGGTTTTATGCTGTATGGCTGCTCTCTGTGCTGAAGAGGATTTTAGTACTAGTTGTACAACCCTTTTTTAAAGGAAAGACCGAACAAGCTGACAGTGTGACAGGATGGGTTACTGAAATAGTAGCTGGAACTTTTCCCTCCGGGAAAGGCGAATATTCCTGGAAACGCTGAGAAATTTTTACTAACAACAGATTTTCCCCCGTTTTCTCACCATTGTTTTGAAAGGATAAGGAGTGATACATAAACCATCCAAATGTAAGGAGAGAGGTGTCACAATACCATATGTCTCCATAAAATCCAGATAAAAGTGTAACCTGTGTGAGTAGACAGGTCCTTATGGAGTGTTTACTTTCCTGCTATCTTTTCACATTTCATGGATCTGTCCCAATTTTGGTAGGTTAATAACACTGTCTGCAAGTCCTTAACTTTCATTTGCCATCTCTTGTAAAAGCCATCCTGCCTCGTCTCCCTGAATCTCAAAGCAGCTTGGGGAAAGGTTGTTGCCTTGTCCTTGGCATAAAATGAAGAGTGTAACCTGAAGAGCGAAGCAGCACAGCACACGGTACCTGTTAAAAACTTCATTGCTCAAATATGTCTTGTGATTGAATTTCCAGACCGTTATCCTTGCACTTCACACTTGTCAGAGTGGAAGAGACAATAACCCATTGTTTCTGGACAAATAAATTCACACTATCCTGTTGTGTGAATCCTATAGGCAGCATGGGAGCTACTAGGGTGTGAATTGTTTGCTTATAGGCTTTTTTCATACAGGAGGTGCACATGGCCTTTTCCATTTTTTCCCCTCATGCACACCGTGCCACTTACTAAATAGAGGTCGATCATCGTAGAATTTTCTCTCAGCTGCCCCATAAATAATAAATAATAAACAAAGCTGTGTGAAGCTAGGCATGAAGGATCTTGGTGGTTTGCCATTAATCTTTCAAGCAGCATCCAGATATCTCCTGCCAGTTGTTGTGCAGTTTGCCAGGTAAATTTTATGGTTGTCTTACTGGATACTATGTGTGTGTTCACACATGTGTGGGGACCACTAAAGCTATTTCAGGTGAGATGCTTGTGGGTTTGCTGACAGACCAGCTGAAGGCAGCACAGTGAGCTACCAGTGCAACTGACCTGGATTCTTAATATTTGCTACACTTTTCCAGACTTTTGCCAAGGATCTTAGATTTTGCAGCTTCCTATTTCCAGCCTGGTGCCAAGTACTATTCCGCTGTGTTTCTCTCAGCAGAAACCCAGAGCTATGAATCCGCATGCTATTACTCCAAATTACAAATACCCTTACACAGTCTATGGTTCACTGATGCAGAAGTCACAGTCTATGGTCTATGTCTATGTGGTAAAGAAATATTTGAGAAATTAAGTTCTAAAGAGAACAGTTCACTGTTCTGAATCAAAGGTGTCTCAAAAATAAAAATTCTATTAATAAAGGCTGGACCTTCATATGTAAAATTTCTCATAGTATTCACACCTCTAGCGGAAAATAGCAGGTGACCTGCAAATTGAAATTAAGTTACAAACCACTACAGTGTCCTAATGTTCTTCTTGATTGGTTATTTTTGTGGTTTGTTTTGTTTGTTTGTTTGTTTGTTTGTTTGTTGTTTTTTTTTCATGGATTTGGTTGCTGCTAACCAAGCCATTAGATTATTCTGCTTTTTGTGCAATATATTAGACGTTGATGAATTAGTAGAAATAGTTACTCTATAAACAGCATTCAGGAGGTGGAGCCCTACTGGTGGTCCTAGGCAGACCCCAATGCCCACTAACATTACTGACCCTGTTCCTCAGGCTTCCTGAGACAACTTTTGCCACAGCTGAGGAGAGCAGTAACAGGACTCTAAGGCATGTCTGAGGCAGAGCAGCCGCCAAAGTGTCATTCTATGGGTTGCGTGTTTGCCAGGTAGGTCTGCCAAGAACTGGCATGCTGAGGAGATAAATCTGTGATTCTTGGAGCAATGCAACATGGTGACCTTAAACAAAAGATCTTTGGGTTGAAGTGGGGCAGCTGCTGCAGCCCTTTGTTTTCCAGGTGCAGGATGCTTTTCATGGGGATGTTTGTGTCACCCAGAGGCAGTTAAGAGTGTGATACGGTCTTTGCTGGTACATGAACTGAACTCTTGTTTACTGTTTGGCCAAATTCTACCTTTGGACATGTCTTTGGACATGCTATCTTAAACTGCAGTAGATCCAATGAATGCAGAAACTGGCCATCTGGACGCTGCAGGTGAGATTTATCCCTGAGCCAAAGCTAACATAAATCTCAGACTTATGCCTTTCTTTGGGATTTCAGTGGGACTTTGCAGAGCCAACTGAAGACTTCTTGGCAACGCTGGCCAAATAATAATAATAATAATAATAATAATGATAATAATAAATGCTTCCTGCCAGAAAGCAGAGTTAGAGACAGGATGGGCATAGGATGGAGACATGAGGAGTGCTGGGAGAGCCAGCTTGGTGCTCTCTCTGCTGCCAGGAGGGTGGGGGGTGGCTGTCTTCTGGCAGACATCATCCCTGTCTTCCTCCCTTGCTTTGCAAAGGGAGCAGGCGCAGCTGGCTCCAGCACAGCTAAAGCTGCCAAAAATGTTTTGTCGCTGCCCGCAGTTACTGTGAGACTTTGTTCACAGTGCGAGCTTGCTGGGGTGCTCCGTCTTGGACATAGCCATTCTCACAAGGGTGAATTTCATCCTGGCCATGCACAGGCCCTCATTCCACATCATCCATGGATGGATTTTACAGAGCTAAGATTTTGTTTGCCTTTTTGAGCTTGCATTTTGCTGTTTCTAGGAAGTGTCCTTTCCTCTTTTGTCTTGTCATTTGGCAGAAGAGTTCATGAGCACTATCTGTGTGGGAGCAGGCACTGGACAATGACTTGTAAGATCTAAGCTGATATCCTGCATCAAGCCACAGATTTTATGCATGACCTTAGGCAGTTACTTCAGCTCATTCAGGCATCAGTTCCTCACTTGCCTGTAGCTTTATGCTTCAGTGGAGATTGCTACAGTAGCTCAATTTAGATGTGAATGTCTAAACAGCCAAAGTCACGATGAAGACACTAAGGTTACTCAAATTATTGTTTGAAAAAAAAAAAGTTCCCTAATGACTATGTAAAATTTCAAGCAGTTAAACAGCAAAAGTCAGTGCAGCTTGGAGCAGCACAGCAGGCTTTGTGCGAGAACTTCTTGTTTCACTGGAAACTGTTACAGCACCAGAAGGTTTTTCCCCCAGCTTCTTCCCAGTTAAACCCTAGAAGTTTGAAACAGTTACTGCAAGGCAAGCTGCTGACAGTTCAGCAACTGCCTGTCTGTCCCTTTTTGCCAAGACCAATTTTCATTTCAGATTCAAATGTTGCAAACTTTTCCAAGAGAATTACTGTATCAGCACTAAGCAGCGGTTCACAAGAACTACGCAGAGGCAGTTGGGGCTTTATTAATTACAATGGAAAAGTAGACAAGTGGCAGTACAGCAGAAGAAGGCAGGCATCTGGGGCCATATGACACCGGGAGCAGCTGGAAGAAATGGCAGGGGCAACGGGCCAAACTGGTGGTGTTATGACCCTGGGAGCCTGTTAGATAAGATGTTTGCAGTTTCCCAAGATACCCTCCCTCCCTCTCACTTCATTTGTTTTCCTTTCCTCTCTGCTGGCTAGATCTGACCCTCCCTGCCTCTTCCCCTCCCCAGCAGCAAAGTCTATACTTTTCACACACCCTGCCCATGCATTTGAGATGGCCCATCCCTGCTGCAGCTGGTGACAGGGAGATTGCTGACCCTCAGCAATGCCATCCCAAGCACATCCTCCTGTTAGCATCTGCAGCAAAGTGCACGCCATGTGAGTGGAGCAATCAAGTGGACGTGGCCAGGGAAGAGATGAGGAGCTGTATGGGCATGGGCTTTAAGTGGAAGCCATCCTCCTAGCTCAGAAAGCCCTGCTTGTTTCTCCCCCTTTGGATCCTTGTGCTGGGTGCAGGGCAAAATCCTGCTCAACACCATTGCCAGGTCAATCTCTGGCCTTCCTAGAGAGAAGATGAGCCTTATCTTACTCAAGTCACTGTGTCTACGTATAAAACTTAAAGGGCTTGCACCCATTTTTCTCAGCTGTATCTATGGAAAGGGCCGGAGCAGGTTTGTCTGGGGTCAAATATAAAGTCCTCACGATATGAGGCAATGTCTTGCTTGCTGAAATAAATAGTTTTGGTGGGGGGAAGGAGTGAGGATTCAGAGATAATAAATTATTTCTAACAACATCTCAATTTTGAGAAACACTTTTCTTTAGTGGATTTAAAATCACTCCACAAATGAGTGTGAAAATTTATGTAGATTTGCCTTAGCTCTATGAAAAAGGAGAGACAAGAACACCGCTCCTCTGAAACTTACTGTGTGTGCCACTCCACTGGTGGGAAAAAGTCACTATTTAAGCATTCAGCATTGCAAAGCCTCCCTAGAAAGAGTACAAAATTTGCTCATATTTTAAAAAATGCCTAGTTATTTGGGATATCACAGCTCTGTCTAAATCCAATGGGAACAATCCTTAGATGTCTGACTTCCCAAAAATCCTTACATTCATTCTCTGAAAAAAAAATTGTTTTGTTGTCAGCTATGTAAAAGGGTAGATACTCAGATTCAGGAATTGCATATGAAAATTTGGGCCAAGTCAGACATTTAGAAAATTAACATGAAAGGAGTTCAGGTTTAAAAAAATGTGGAAAACTGTCCTTTTTGACTAGTGCTTTGAAAGTGACTTCAGACTGGACAAAACATTTCTGGCAAAACATGATCCATGAAACAGCAAGAGCAAGTCAGATAATATTCTATTACTTTTTTTATGAGAGGTATGGTAACTAGAAGCAAAATAAACCACAGAATTATGCCTTTATGGCATGAGAAATGTTGCCTCAAGGAAATGAAAAACTGCACACAATTGCAAGTGTTAATCCCCACCTTCGATACTGTGAAAAGACCCTTGAGTTTCCTTTGGCAGAGCTTCAGTTTCTGGAGGAGTTTTTGTGTGTGTGCTGCAGTGCCCTGGTAGACATATCTGGGTCTGTGCCCTGCCTGTACCTGCTCAGCAGGAATGTAAACAAGGCAGAGGCACTGTTGCTTTTAGCTACTTGATCTCTTCAAATCAGCCGAGGAGAAATGATAACTGTTTTTTCTGTCTCTACCCTGCGTGTGCATGTTTTGTGGCAGAGAAAGGAAATTGTGCTTTTTGCAGGTGAGCTCAAGAACAGAGAATAAACTCCATGTGACTCGGAGAAATGAGAAGTAACATAAAGCAAAGGTTAAATCTGCAAAAGTGCCATTCATTCACTATTCAGCAAATGAAGCTGTGGCAATCCCTGAGCAAAACCATCCCAGACAGATAATGTAACTACAATCATACATGTTGGCTTTTATTTGTCTTGCCTGGTTAAAGCTCTCATGCTATCCATGTTGCACAAGAATCAATATGAAAAGGTCAGATACATTGCTTAGGTGAGAAGAGAGCAACGGCAGTGCATTTTGTCATGTTCCAAATGCCTGTCAGACCAAAAGCTGCAGAGAATTCATGGAGATCCTATCTCTTCGAGCCCATTAATGCTTGCTCGATGCTGCTATGCTTGCTGTTGTTTCTTGTTTGAGCTGTGTCCTAATGTTCAAAGGAAAGCTGTGAGTGAGGACATCTATGACTCATTTCTAGTTTTGGGTACTGTCTAATTTTGAAAAACTTAGGTTTTTCTTGTTTCTGACCCTCAGTTTTTCAGTAATTACAGAGGTGTCACTGTATATGTACATATATATACGTGTGTGGCCATAACAAGACTTTTGTTACTCTTTGCAAAGCACCCTTATGTTTCTGGAAGAGCTAGAAAAGTACCAGGTGTTCTACTTCTTTGAAGATAGGACTAGTGCAGAAAATACAGCTGCCAGCTGCTGTTTCACAGCTGTGGATTTCTCCACTATGCCAGTGCTATAGTAGTAATTAAAATGACAGATAAATAACATCCATGTTTATCTTCCAAGACCAGCAATGAGGAAATTCTGTGCTGACCATGTTAGAAATGCATGAACTGTGTTGACCCTTGCCTGCACCACTGTATCTGCCTCTTGGGAATGTGATGTACTTAATTATTGTTACTACTTGGAACAGAGAGTTTGATTAATGTATAATTAGTGAGAAAAAACACATGTACTTCTGTGGGCATAAAACCATATTCCTATTCCTGCAAAGACACAAGAATTTAGCTTCCAATGAGAATCCTGCCATTTATTTAGTCACAGGCAG
The DNA here is from genome assembly GCA_002844005.1 of Limosa lapponica baueri. Classification (NCBI taxonomy): domain Eukaryota; kingdom Metazoa; phylum Chordata; class Aves; order Charadriiformes; family Scolopacidae; genus Limosa; species Limosa lapponica. Next base: position 26,788 of record KZ505683.1, on the reverse strand, counting down.
GATTAAACCCTCCACTAGGTCAAACTGGGAAGTTCAGGAGTAAAATTCAGCACACTTTTAAGCATTTGCAGGTGTGGGGTCCAAGTTCTCCCTGCACTACCGCAATACTTTGCTTTTGAGGAGGCTGGGGAGGAGGAGAAAGCACGTGCAGCTTTGTTTCTTCAGTACTGCCACATGACGAGAAGTGGCTTAGTTCACCCTGTCAGGTGGAGAACAGTTGGTGTAAGTTATGCAGCAGAACAGCTGATTCCATGAAATGTATCTCAGAATTAGTTAAACAACCCAATAGCGAGCACAGCCTGTGGTTTAATGACAGCTGAGTGAAGGTTCGCATTGTACTAATAACATCCTGTATCTCTGTGATGTGGTGTATGCACACATACTCCTTTGCAGCCAATAAATTCTCATCAGATTTTCACACTGGCTGATTTGGCTGTTATTTAACAAGTGTGTTTTCCTGTTCCTGCCATGGGTTTATTTTTGTTGCTGTTGTTGCAGTAGTAAAATCATCTCTGATATTCTCAGAAATTCTTCATAGCTCCGCTAATGTTTTGCTTGATGTTTTGCTGAAATAGGTTTTGCTGGGATTTTTTAAATGTCACGTCTGTTCTCAAAGTGCATTTACTTAACTGGTGTACAGTGCTGGATTAGATTCAGTACCTACGCACGTATTACCTAGGTACAAAGCTCCGTGGGTTGTCAGAACATACTTGAAAAAGAAACGTGAGCTCAGCTTCCTATAGCAGAGAGGTGACAAACTCTGATGATGTGGAAGAATACAGCAGGGTAGTACCCAGGGAAAATCAAAGACACAGGCTCTGCTAGGTGGTGCAAAACATAAGCAGAAGCCAAGGAAGACTTCTTTCCGTGGAAAAAGTCCTGCTTTGGGAGACCTTTCAATCAGAATAAGAACAAAATCAATAATATTGACATCTTCTATAACATGTCTGATCTCATGCCCATTAGATTTCTTAGGCACAGGCAATGACTTTCTTACACTATATATTTTATAGAAAACGTACAAATAATGAAACCCAGCTTTTCCACAGAGCCTTTTATCATAGATAGCTATGTACTTAATCAGTGAGATCATGCATCATTCCCATTTCATGGGCTGGGAATGGAGAATCAGAAATAAAATGGTTTGTCACACAGGCCAGAAGTGCAGTGGCAAAACCCTGAATAGAATTTAAATTTCATTTGCTGTAGTTCATTTGTTTATTTGCTAGGAATTGTTGCCTACATATTTTGCAGTATGAAAATGCAAAAATATGGAGCAATGGTATTAAAATACCAGAAATCACTCAAAGAAAAGCAATATACAAATGTGAAAAACCCACAAGACAAAAACCAACACCAAGAAAACAATCAAACCCAAAAAACTGGAAATAAAATATTTTCTGAATGGAAACACAAAATATCTATTCAAGTATGACTGCTACATTCCACTCTGCTTGTTTTTCCTAAAACACTCTCTGATGTACATTTTTGTATGTAATGCCAGTATTGCCAGATCTGTATTTTTCCAGTGGGAAAAAAAGCCCAAGGAAACCTGAAAGTTTTTGACTGACTTCATTTGCTCTAGAGTAGGGAAAGGAAAGCATGCAAATCCAGCAGGACTCCTAAAAGTCCAGTTACTGGGTTTTTTCTTTCAATTTTTTTTCTTTCATTTAATGCTCTTTACAAATGTGCTGTAGGCTCAGTTTATAGTAAGAACACATCTTATCTGACAAATGGTAACTGATGCAATATGATTTAAAAGTCTCCCCCATCATGCAGAAATTAAAATCCTCTCCCTAGGGACATTCCCCAAAACATAAAGCAGAGCCTTTCTCCTCATTAAAACATTTTGTTGTGTGAAAAATGACAATGAGCCATAAAATCTGGAGGAAAATGATTGCTGAACACTAACATATGCTCAACAATTTCAATACCAGAAAGCGTGGATGCTGTCAATTGCACTTCAAGCTGGGGAAATGAGTTTCTTCATCTTGTCCGGATGGAGGGCAATTTAAAGAGATGTTGCCAACAGAGTAGTTAGATCCTGAAAGCCTGTTTTCAAAATAGCAATGGGAGATCCAGCAGCCAACAACATGAACGTGCCAGTTTGTTTTGTTTGCAAAAGCATATCTTACTGCCCCTTCACTCCCCTGGCATGCTTTTTTCTTAAAACTGATGAGAATAATTGTCTCCAACATTATTATTATGTACAAAAATGGCATGAAAAGAAGACAAAGGTTGCCTACTCAGGCACTCAGAAGTTAGAAAATAATGGGATTATTGTTGCCTTGACAACATTTCTCTCTCCTTCCTCTGCTCCCAGTTTCATTCTTGGAAATGGCTAAACCACTTTGCTGAAACTCTATAAAATAATTAAATAAAAGATTCAGTTGTGGGGAGACACTTGGCATGGAAAACTTTCTCTTGCCCTCTCCCAGAGTCAGACAAAATTATAAAGAGATGAAAAACAAGGTTTTATGATGAGGAGAATCAGGTAATGGCATGTACCTTGATAGTACTAGTAGCTCCATATGCACTTTTTCTTTTAATTTAATTTATACTACACACATCCCTGAGGGCCACATTTGGTGTGGGCCCCTTTGTGCTGCAAGAGGTAAGACCATGTAAATAGCAGCAGGAGCAGCGGGACCCACTTTATTGCAAGTATCCGAGGAGGGTGGACACTCTGCCCCAGAGAAACAAAGACCAGGTGGGATTGAAGAGGGCTGCAATGATACTGGAGGCATAGCTTTGGTGTTTTTAGCACTATACGTCATGCTCAAGTGACCCACATTCAACTTAGATTGATGTGCCTGGCAAATGGAAAGAGTGCTCCCTCTCTGGAGGCATCAGAGGGTCTGCAGAGGTCCTGAGCTGGCAACCCCTGAGGGCAGGCAACAGCCCCCGGTGACACCCAGTGCGTCATCTCTAGCTGAGCTCTGAATGAGGTCAGGCAAGAGACTGATAAATGGCCTTGCCTTGTCAACACTGCAGTCATTAGTGCTGTTATCACCCAGCAAATGGGAACGTGAAGGAATTTGTATCCCTGCCCTCACCAAAGCTGGAGAGCAAGTGGGAACAGGAGCGGTGGAGGTGACTGTGTTTGCTCATACCACCTATGTTCCCCTGCAAAGAAGCTCAGTGTTTGGTTTGTAACCAAACTTTGTAGCTGATTATGAAACATTATGCTATGGTTCATTTTTCAGATTGATTGAGTTTACGATGAGGTTTCTTTCAAAGAAGGGACAGAACATTTCAGCATACTCTGGCATGGCTAAAATACTAACAAATCACTGACCTGGTGTAAAGCCCAGAAATACTGTGATGGTCCTTTCCTCATGCAATCTAACTGAGTTTACAGGGCACCCAAAAATATCAGGTAACATAACATGCATAGGGGTTGGAAGTGGACCCAGCTGACCAGCATGGTCCGTGACAAGTCATCTGACAGCACTGTGAGTGGAGGGAGCACTGTGGCTTATTCAAAAGCTGAGTACTATGGGGAAAAAAAAGCATCACTAAATTTGCATTTAATGGTATCTATTTAGAAACCAAAACAATTGCAGTTGCATTAATTTATCTTTCTTTCCTTTTGCTTGGAGCACAGTCAGCCCTTGCTTGTTGCTTAGGATTCCACTGAATGCCTTTCTGACTCAAATCAGAGTCCCCCAGCAGCCCCTCTGTTTAGCTCCATGCACAACTAGCAGTGTCGGTGGTGTTTCATCAGCACAGAGACTGGTCCATCAGGCCCATCAAGTCCTGCTCTGCAGTCGGTACTCAGCTAAGGGGTACAAATAATTGGCCCCACAGGTCCTAACTGGTGTGTTTGTGAAAATTATCTAAAGTCACAAGCAATGTCACCCATCCCTGACTCATATAAGGTGACTGTCTGACTCATTCCTGCATTGGGGGTGCTGGGTGATATGGCTCATGAGCTCAGGCAGAGGACTATGGCCTTCTGGTTCAATTAGATATTTTGTTAATTTGTCAACCTCAGTATCCTACGAGAGGCGTTTAATTTCAAGGGAGGAAACCTAAGGGCATTTGATATGTCTTGTTTGTGCAGCTCTGAACCAATCCCTTTTTGTCAGGTAACACCTGGAGCTTTTGTCAGTGCTAAGTAGTACTTTAAGTTTTAAAGTCTAAAATTCTTGGAGTGGTTACACGTGGATGCAAGGCAATAAAACACTGTGGTTCCCATTGGTCACTATCTACCCCCAGTCCCTGCGCCTCTCATGCACTCACGTCAAAGGAAGAGAGTGTTCTGCTTCTCAAGCAAAGTATTGAAGAGTGTTCTTTGTCTAAAATACCTTATTTATAAATATGAAAGTGTTAGAAAATGTGCAGTATGTTAAGGTTGGACAGACGTACTCCAGCTAAAGATCTGGCTTATAAAGTGATGGTTAATAAATATAGAATAATAGGTATTTGACTAGAAGCCCCAGACTGCAAAGAGCTGCTATAAAGAGGAACTGGTCATTCAAACTCCCCCAAATACATGTATGCTCTGTCCTGCATTTTATCCTGGAGAGATGGACAATTGCTCTATAGGTCCTGGTGGCCAAAACCCAATTCCTCCCACAAGGCAGAATGATCTGCAGCTGAATTATCTGTGGTGTTGGTATTCCATATTCCTTTCAACATGCTGACAATTTTGAAAGCATAATGCAGTTTGGTATTGCATGACAACAATTTTTGCAGTAACACACATGAAAAATCTAAATCATGCTGGAAATTTGAAAGGAAAATCCATTTGATTAAGACATATAGCCTGGGAAATGCTCTCTCAGTTGTATTTCATGTCAATAAAAGCTTCTCTTGATTTGATTTGTGTGTAGTGAAGCTTCACTGGAAAGATTACAGGAAGTCTTGCTTCAGAATTGAGGCTGAGACATAAGTGGTAGATCTATAAGGGTGGATAAGCATTTTCAATCAAAATATTATTAAAAAAATAGCTGGTTTTGCTAAAATTATTTTTCTCAACCTTGACTTCTGTCAGGGAGGACAACAGTGTAGCATTTAAGGGCGCTCAGCAGCACAGAATGACACCACAAAGGAAAACACTGTTTACATTGAAGGGGAAAAATAAATTAATGACCTGGTTAAAATCTGGGCAGGAAACTAGGTGTCACATCTTGCTCTTCTGAAGTAAATTGATAAGAGCTTTGATGAATAGACATAGTAAATAGGGCCTTGGCTTTATGCCTCATCCAGGTGCCAACACCTCATGCCATACAGTCAGTCGTCCATCACGATCCTTCAGTCCTGGCTCAGGGGGCAGCACTCTGAGCCACCCCACTCCTCCCTGCAGCACTCCTGCCTCCCTCCTGGGGGGAGCAGGCTGGCAGGAGGAAGACATCCACACTCTGACAAGCACCATTATTTCTTCCTCTGGACAACTGTGTCTTCCACATCCCACTCATCTTCCTTTCTCCCTTCTTCTGTTTCTTTCCCACTTTGAGGTTTTCTGATCCCTTTTTCATGGCTAGCCCACCCCTGCTTTCCTTGTGATTCTCCGGCAGGGACTCAGCTTTCACACAGGCAGAGGACCTGCTGCGAGGGGGTGGGTACCAGATGGGTGACGCTGCTACCCTGTAGAGCCTCACTAGAGTTGCTCAGAGAGGTCCCTGTTTTTCCTCTCTTCTGTCTGAATCCATACCTGAGGCTCTCTGCCTGGAAGAGCGCAAGCCTGGTTACTTTGTACAGGGCTAAAACCATTGAGGTGCACTTTTCAGTATTGAAGGGATTTGGGACCAATTATCCATCTGTTGTTAAGTTTAATGGCAATTCTGCTTCACAGTCTGTATCATTTGTACCCCAGTTATTATCATAACTGGGTAGGTGACTCCGGCTAGTCTTTGAACTCTCAGCTCTTTGTTACCATCTCCCAGCTAAAAGGCAGGGAGATTACCTGCCATGTAATCACGTTTACTGTGTCTGGGAGCAAAGTCACACAAACTTAAATTGCTGCTGAAGGTTTGCTTGTTTGATTTTGTCCTCAAAGGGGCAAGGAGTGTTTCTACAGTCAGTTGTGCCTGTCAGATGGGAGGAAGTAAACACTCTCTGGGAAATAGTTGGGAGCAGATTTTAAGCCTCTTTTCCAGTGCCCTGGCCATGTGGCTGCTCCATATCTGCATCAGTGGAAGGTCATTGAGGCTAAATTGTCTGCTACACTTTGCACAGAGACTGGGGAGTGCTGTAGGCACCATTGCCCACAGCAGGGAGGTGGTTTGGGAGGCTCCTCCTTCCTGCATCCCTGACCTATGGCTGTAGGCACCAAACGAGACTCACACCACCATTTGGGCTGTGGAAGATTGAGGCTCAGGCCTGTCCAGGAGTGCTGCCTGTGTGCTGCCCAGGGGTGGCTGGGTGGTCCCTGCTCACCCCCAGGGAAGACAGGGGCTGTTGTGGAGCCAGCAGCTCCATGGCTGGCAGAGGCTCCCTGTTGCAGCGTGATCCCGAGCAATCGGGCGAGGGAAGGTCTCTGTCCTGGAGCCACTACTCTCTTTGGTGCTGTGTTTCATATAAGCTCTTCCCATCACTTGCAGGCAGAGCTCCAAGCTGAGAAACACCCTGTCCTTGTGGTGGTTGGCAGTTTCCTTCCCAATCTGTCATCCAGCCAGAGATACACTTCCCTCGGGAAGGTAGGTAGGATCAGCAGGTAGGATCACTCAATAAGTGTGGTCACATGCAACAGACACTAAATCCAAATATAAAAAGCAAGCGTGCATTCCACATAGTTTTCCAGGGTCCTAAACAAAGTTGGAATAGAGTAAGCCATTAATTTAATTGCAGGGCTGAGCCTCTTGAAAGTTATTTCAAGGATTTCTTCTTGTACACTTACAATAAAAACCTTCTTTCAATTTGCACAGTCTGTTTTTGCTGCAGTGTGAAGTGTGTCTTACCTCCCTTTGTCTTTTACTGTCAGGAGTCTTCAAGCACCTAATTCTACTCTGACATCTGATTTCTCAAAAAAAAGTATACAAGTATATATCTCACCTGCATCTGAGGAGCAATCCCACCTCTTCTGTCAACAAAAAAAAATTGCGATAACCTACAAGAAAGTATAGATTACACCTTTTGCTTTACTGGAATTTAAGTGCAAAGCAAAATTCTCAGATAAATTTGATCAGATTCTTACGTTTGTGACAGGAACCAAAGATCTGAAGCCCGTCAAGGCCAATTAGGTGGTCATTGACTTCAGAGCTCTACAAATAGCACCATTAGCCCAAGTGGCCCAAACACCTCTTCTTTCTGCATGCCTTCAGCGATCTGTCTACATTCCTCTGAAGAGGCAAGTTTAGCTTTGCTCTCATTTACTCCTGGTTGAAGGCAACATCACAATGTGTTTGGTTTTAGATGTGGTATACCTACACTAATACAAAATGTACCTTTGGTTTCACACGTGTACAGAAAAGGAAGTGGAGCACTCTGCCAAACACACTGAAGTTTCTTGCCATTTATCAGCAATGTGAGGGAAGAAATAATCCATTTTATGTGTTACTGTGTTTGTTTATCATCTGATTTACTACTCGTCTGTCATGGCTAATTACTTTAAAAGAATTCTAGTTCTAGGTCACAAAATCTATGAATAAAAGATGCTCACGTACACCATCTAGACCAGGTGTCACAACTCAGTGCAGATATCCACACAAAAAAATACTTCTGATTTTAATTACTATGTGAATGGATATGCCCATTACATGAAAAAATCAATAAAATATTAATCAGATAAAGCAAGACAGCAGGTGGCCAAAGATATTAACAAGGCATATGTCTGTACAACACAAATAACTCTCTGCAAACAGGAGGGGCACGCTCATGATATCATTAGATGTACTCTGTCACTGGAACAGCCCAAGTCACCAAAGTGCCACCATGCAAAGCCATTTAATTTTTAAGCGAGAGTATGTATGTTTTCTGTTTAACCCACTTGGGGACCAACTGGCCCAGCTTATCTTCTAGAAACACACGCTTCAGGCAGGTCAGTGGAGTTTTTTTCTGCCTGAGGTGGCCAAGACTGAAGTCATTGAGGACAATGACAAAGACCAAACAAAACAAAACAGAATTAATGCTCCTTCTCACTGCATTATAATGTGTTAAAAAAGACTCACAGCTTCTTTTTCTGTGTTTGTTTCACTTTGGGAATATCAAAAATATCAAGAGAGAGCATGCTCTTGTACTGTCTCCCAGCCCTTCTGGGTGTGCTCATTTAACTGCTTCCAAAATCCATCTGTGGTTACAGAAATTAATACCAAAACTGTACCTAGCCAAGCTAAATAAAACACGTAGTTTCTTGCTTCGCAAACAGACATAGAACAAGAATTCTCAACTTCTTAGTTAGAATAGGCGTTTGGGTGACTGACAAGCCAAACATATTCATCAGCATCCTGCAGCCCAGGACTGGGCTCTGCTTAGAGGCCAGAGTGCTTGGGACAAGGAGGACCACTCGGTGCCCTCTTGGCACACTGGGTACAGACTGTTGTGCAGGCTGTTACTGGCCCGGAAATATCACCCTGGTAGTGTTTTGAGGCTCAGGCCCTTTCCTGTGCTGTGTTGTGCACAAGAATGGGGTCCAGCATGAGACAGGCTTTGTTCTTCTCATGTGAGCTGTGTTCTCCTCCCATTTCCCCTCGCAGATCCCTTTGCAGGATATGTTTTTATTGCATGCTCGCTCTCCTCAGTTCAAGCAGAGTTATTCATTTCCTGACTGTGTGTGACCAGATGCGTGGCTGTTGTCAGTGGTGTAAATCCTCAGCCTTCAGCTGAACTAAAAATCAGGCTGTGGTGTTTGATGTGCCGTGTTAATGGGACATGGCTGTTTTGAGATTTCTGACTTTCACAGAACCAAACACTTCATCTGCACTTTTAGGAAATAACAATAATTCATTAAGACCACAACCCCATGTTTCCCTTTAAATACAGATGTTATTCAATGTGGATCTCTAGACTGGTTCTGACAATACATTTTTTCTTCCTTCTCTGTACAAAATTGAACAATATATCTCCCTGAGTCCTCTTTTACTCAAGCAGCAAAGGTTGCTCTGATGTCAGCTGCAGGGGTGAGATGTAACATGGATAGCTGTGAAATCCCCTTTGTCAGTTACAACCAAAGTGAAAATATCCTTCCAATCCGAAAAAAATCTTTCCTCACATATAGGCTTCTACTGTTTTGTAATTGTAACTGCTAAATCTGAGCACTTCAAAAAGATACTGGACTTTTGGGAGACATACATTCTTCCATGGAATCTTTTAAAATTCAGAATATAAAAGACATATTCCCCGGGAGAATGCAGTCAAGAGAGATGACAGAAACAGAGTTGCTCTACCAAAGGCCAATAAAATCCAAAATAAGAGAGAGACCTGGGGGGCAGATAGTCTGTAAGGGCCTTCTCTTTCAACTGGTGCCTGGGGGAACTGCGGGGTGTGCTTGTGAGGAAGGGGAGAGAATGGAGGAAGAACTCTATTCCCCAAGGAGAAGATCTCTGAGGGAACCTGGCAGGCATTGTCCCATTAGTCCTTGTTCCTGTGATATAAGACAAGACAGGATACAGAAAGCAAAAGGGAACATGCTGATAATGAGGGGAGTTTTCAAAAAATGTTGGGAATAGTTGCTTTGACTTGCTTTTTGTGTCCTCAAACCTTGTTCTCTTTAAGGTTAGCAGCAGAAGACAATCGAGGCTAAGATCCAAGAGTCAGCCAGTTAGGAAGTGGTGGTCCCAGAAGCTGAACCCTGGCTATTTGGGGGACAGCCCCAGGGGCTGGGGAACAGCTGACTGGGGGAGATACCTCAGTGCATTGCAGGAATCTGGACAAGTAACTTAGAATACATGCCAAATTTTCAAGCAAATACAGTTCACTGAGAAGAATTTGACTTTTTCCAACAGTCAGTGGCTGATATTTCAGCTTACTGAATTTGGGGTCCAAACACATTTTGCTTAGAGAGCCAAAATTCCCTTTGAATTAAGTGAGACTACATGTGACAGCCAAGAGGCTGGTGATCTTACCAAGCTTTGGCTTAAAGTGCCAGGACACCTAGGTACTTAGTTGCATCTATTTTAGCACAAAGCCTTAGATATTTTCATCCTGCTTGAGCAATCCCTACAGAATCAGCTTTTCTGGAACATGAAACTCTATTGGACTATGTAAACAAACCACATTCAGCTAAATGCAAAGCCTAGCTACAGTTTAAATTTCTGTAAATTATGCAAGGATATGATGAGTGTATCAGTAAACTAGACCAGAGGCTGATTCATTCATGTGTTGATTCATGCATAGTTTATCTTCATGCCTTGCAGAAAAAACACAATTAAAATGGTTACACTAAGCTATAGAACTTGAAAGTGGTGATTGAGGGGGAAGAGTGATTCTCTGCTTGAAGAGTGGCAGATGAAGCTATAGTTTGTGTATTAACCCTCTTCTAATTTGTATCACTTCAACTGCTTCCTAGCTGTGTGTGACCAAAGTGGAAAAAATAATTAGCTTGAAATACAGAGGATATTCACTTGATATTTTATTACTTTAATGCTGTGTGTTCGTTCAATGTCTTTTTTTCTCACCGTCTCAAAAAGCCAAAACAGAAAAAAAAAGATGTTTATGTTTTTAAATCTGTGTGACAACAAAAATAATAGCAAAAACTCATTCCCATAGTCTCGGAGTGTGACCAAGCATCTTTGGTAAAAATTCGCATTAGAGGTTATAGATGGACAAGTGGGAAAACCAAGGAAAGAGGGCATTAAAATTTCCTAAAAGCAGGAAACAAAAGAAAGGAGAAAGAAAATATATCCATCCCTTGCAATCATCAGCCAATCAGGATACTGGAATGACATACAATTTTCTTCAGTGTGTGGGCGAGTAAACCGTAATTCTGCACTCCCATTGTCTTTGATGATAAAATGTAGCTATAGGAAGGGTAATTTATTTTTTTTTATCTTGAGAAGCTTTCAAGAAACAAAGCATCACATAAGTAGACTGTACATACAGGCAGTTTCTTGAATCATGAACTGTTTATCTGTAAGCTTGAACACAAATAAATCCAACTTACATAAAAGCAAACCATGAAATGGATCTGCTTCTGATTCTTTCAGCTTCTATTTTAATTAGCTAATGCAGACTATGTTGCTTGTTGTTAAGGATGCTTTAGTCATCTGCCATTTTTGCACTTTTTTCATTGGTTACAGCTAAGGGAAAGGAAAGCTCTACTGTGGTTGTACATAAGAAAAAGAACTCCAACACAGTGCTGTGGAAAGCTGTGCTTTTATCTAGCTTCATCTTTGCCACCCCCATGTCATTAAGTTTAAGTTCTTTACTTTGGCTGAAAGTTTTAAGCACAACATTAGTAATATCTACTTTCATGTACACAGTTTTCACTTCATAGGTTGACTCTCAGTGTAACTCTGTTTATTCCAGAAGTATTACACCTGGGATTGTTTTAACCCAGCATGTCAAGGTATAGTGTTGAACAGTTGTTCAAATTGCATGCAAGCAATTTTGCAAAATTTGACTGCCAAAACTGAATCAAAGGCGAAATTTATTTTCAAAGGCAAAAGGTAAGTAAA
>KZ505683.1:0-15158 GCA_002844005.1 Limosa lapponica baueri | reverse complement strand
ATCTGATAACAGCTGTGAAAATGAGGCTGAACTTGATTGAGAAGTGCACAGGGAACTCCAAGTCCTTGTTGCCCTCAGGAACAAGTCACCATCCTTTATCGATGTTTGAAATGGAGGTCTCTCATGACAGTTGAAGTATAAATTATTTTCTTCTGAAAAGCCCAGAACAGCTTTTCAAAATGCCAGCTGTCCACTCTGAATGCATGTACAAATTCTTGATAGACAAGGAACACAACGTATCTTTTCATTTAACCTAGCAAATGGTGTATAAGCAGACTATATGCCTAGAGTTGGTTTAGTTTTATCACTGTCATGAATGGTAAAAGTGACACAGTAGCAGCCTATCTTTTCTCAGCAGTGAAGCTTCCAGCAGTAGGTATTCTGTAAACACTCTTGAAAACCATCACTCTGCATTTTCAATGATACAATGCAATATATCAACCTCCCAAAACACCAGATAAAAGAATATTCCCCTTCCCCAGTTAGCCTTTTTTCTCAACTTCCAGGTGAAAAAAAATTCAATTCTGTAGTGAGAGGTTTTGCAAATTTCCCATAATGAGAGAAAGAAAATAAAATGCCTGAAGAGCAGAAAATCGAAATGCTAAACCTTTGATCCTGGATTTGAAGATAATCTATGCAATTAGCAATGCTTTTTGTCACAAAGGGAAGAGTCACAGGAAGAAAGGATGGCACACAGCACAAAGAAGTGATCGGGGAAAGACTGAAAAAATGGTGCTTCAATCATCTTCACAGTCACACAAATTCTTCCTCAAGAATAAACAAAGTACATGAAAAAAATCAGAGACAAAGAAGGAGAACAGCATCAAACACGTCTAAACAACTTCCTCCAGGTTATCTCACTGGAGGCAAACTTTAACGCTATCCCATCAGGGAGGCTGTTTTCAAAGGAGGGGCTTCCCAGTTTATAGGAGCCATTAAAGAGATGTGAATACGGCTTCAAGCTGTATTTTTTCTTTAGTAACATCTTCCTGGCTTGAGAGGTTGCTTACAGCCCAGGAGAGCGTTTGATAGCTATCTGTTAATGCACATTCCCATATACAGGAAGATCTTTCTTGGCCTGGCAGACCCAATGCACGGGCTAGATGCTGCCAGAGAAGGAGGCAATTTAATGTGTATTCTCTGGTGGAGCATAAACATCCACCTGAAGAGAAACCTATGTGTAATTATCCACAGGTATCAGTAACCTTTCTTTGTGTTGGCAGGAGTGTCACAGAAACAAAATCAGAGTCTTGCAAGAATCATCTTTGAGAAAGTGTTGGGCAGTAATGGAGCCTCTGCTGGTGCTACCTTACAGCCGCTGGCTCCTTCATGTGCGGCTGGCAGGTGAAGTCTCAAGGTCCTGGGCTTAGGCACGTGTTGTGGTATTGATTTTGTCCTGGATGACTGTGTAAGAGTATTGCAAACCATCACATGCCTGTGATGGATGCCTGTGACTCCCTTTCAATGAACATCTATGTGAAGCTTTTTCCACTCCCCCCACCTCTGCCCCAAACTGGAGAATGCTAATCAAGATTGTTTGCAGCTTAAACTGGAGCTAAAAAGTATGCCAGTTTGTGCGATCCGCAGCAGTGCAGTTGGTGGCTGTAATTCTTTTCAGAAGATGGGCAGGAATAGAAGAGGGTAAAATTTTTATGGGGCTTTTTTGACTTCAAAATGTGTAGTGACTGAATTTTCTGATCGAGTTCCAACCCCATACCCGTTTAGTCTTTCAGCAAGTGTGATTTGTCTCTGGGAACTAGTACTGAAATTTATACAAAGAAAAATGTTAATGTTTTATTTAAAAGTATATGCAAATAGAGTTGACTTTTGGGTGTCTCTGTGTTCATTTTTTTTAGCAGAAAATGGCCTGTCTCCATTCTGTCTTTCCATCTCATGGTTTTCCCAGGTGAAAAAAAAGAACTAATCTCTTTATCTAACTTGGTCACTAAAAAGTTATTGCTGAACACGAACAGCTGTTGCTGTTTGAGTCTGTGCAAGGAGTCAGAATGCAGCTACAATGAAGGCTTACATGCTCATTATGCAATGGTGTTCCGTTTATTGCTCACTATCCTGTCACAGGCAGCTAGGCTGAGCAAGGCTGCAGTTAGGTAACATCAGTTACCCCCTTCAGAGAAAAATGGAACTACTGTGGTGCTCCAAACATTCCCTGATTTTTAATTTCAATTCTGTGATGACTCGTTTTATTAGAATATACTTTTGAAGAAAAAAATTTTCACTAGCAAATGTCCTTGGGCAAGCTACAGTCCTCTGACACCTTGACCCTATCAAAGTTGCTTTGCTGATCACTCACACTGAGCTGCCTGACAGTTCCTTGCCATCTACACAAAGGATGCAGTAGATGTTTTGACTGTGGCTCTTCAGGATCACCTTCCTGGAGAACTCCCCCATGTTGTAGTAGCTTTGGCAACCTGCTGCCAGCAGCAAGCCACTGCTCCATGGCACTGACTGCGCTCAGGTGGAGGGGTGTGGCTTGAAACATGTCCACAAGTGCTCATGTGGGGATACCTTTGCCAAAACAGTCTTGTCCATATCATTCCCTGTGAGAAAAAGATGTGTCAGAGGTGACATAGGGGGAGAGGCTGATACCAGCTTCTCATGACTCATGTTGGGTAATGGGCAGACAGAACTACACACTTAGGCTGGTTCTTGGCTGGTAAAGCCTCTTTCCTTAATTGACAACATAATTCAGTCTGTCGTTTTTCCGATGCCAACTTCTTTCTATATTATACTTGTAATATTATATAGCTCACCAGCAAAGGCTCTGTGATGCCCCCTCCAGTACTGGGAAACTAATGAATTCTGTAATTTAAGATTTTACGGCAGTTCTCTACTACTACTAAAATGAGCATTGGCTTTTCTGGCAGCAGGTTATGGGATGCGTGGAGAAGAAGGGAATAGACTCCAAGTTTCCAGAGGCAAATTAAGGTGCAGAGAGATGAGAATCTGGAAATGAATTCAAACTGTTCAAAGCACATTTAGGTATCTATGCACCACTCAGCTTAAGGACTGAAGTGTGTCTCCTGTGGCATTCTTTGATGCTGTGGAAACCATAGAGGCTTGAGGTTAGCTGGGTTATTTATGCATTCTGTACATTGAAAAAATGGGTGAAGCAGATGGTATTTGAGATTTCCCATATTTAGTCATGACTCTGAGCTCCCTGGCTTTTAAAAGTTATTTTTTAATAACTGGACCAGTCTGAACTAGGCTTTCTGCCATCATGTTACTTATCTGTGCTGCCTAATGCATTACAGCTTAATGAAATTTGTTACCTACAATATAATCAATCATTGTAGGAAATATAAAATAGCAGTTGTTTTTTTTTTAAAAATGGGTTTTCTCAATGTACTTTTTGTTTGTTTTCTCCTATAATTTGTTTAATTGAAATTTCAGTTTTAACTTCACAGAAAATAAAAAATGCATTTTCCAGTTGCAAAGAGATGCAATGAACTTTTCCTGACTTACCCATCAGGCTCACTGTAGTGCTTCTCAATGAGGCCACCTGGAAGCTTTGACAAACCATGGAAGGGTTCTCAGCTTTCTGAAATGCAGTCATGAGCCATAGAATTGACTGAATCAGGCACAGATTTATGAGGGGTGTGGTCATACCTTGGCTAAAGCTGGAGAGGTTGTACATGATGGTTTCATGCAGCAGGTCTTTGCTGCACCAACACCTGGCTTGCTCTGGCACCAAGGAGCTACAGCAGAGCCACTCTGGTGCCCTGAATCTGATCCTAACCTCACTTATCGCCTCCGTTCCTTTGTCACCTCCCAGGAAGTAAAAGGAGCATGGACTGCAGTGGGTAATATCTGCATGGTTATTGACCAATTGTACAGGGTTCAGTTTGTTGCGTTTTGTGAACAGCTCAGGCTTTCTGCAGTTGGCTCCGACTGGCGGCATTGTCTGAAATAAGAAAGAAAACAATGTGTTCATTACAAGCTGTGGTCATAGTCAGCATGATCCTTTGCATTGCTCTGAGGCAAGTAATGCAGCCTGGGAATAATATAGGCTATCTCCTATGCTCTGCACCTAGAGAGATTATTTTCTTCATTAGTTCTGAAGTTTCATAACAGGGGAACCAGCGACATCAAAACCAACGTTGAATAACCGTTTGTTTTCCCCTTTTCTCCCTGTTTGTGTTCATTTAGCTGATAGCCAACAAATAGCAGACAGCAGCAGAGCATGGACAGAACAATTAGCAGGGAAAATGAAAAGCCTGCTGCTTACCTCCACTGCTTCAGCTACCAAAACCAGTGAGTGCAGAGTCTAATTGGATATAAGTTGAGATGCTATGTCAGAGCATAAGGATATATTTTATATATTGTTAATGTATATGGACTAGAAGGTACAAACCAAATCTTTACATCTTTGCAGAAAAACATAAAAAGTGGGAACCGGTTAGTGAAGAGGGCAGAGTAGAATCCCATTTCACGTGTGAATACTTGGCATGTTTTGGAAGGGCATTCCACAAAGATGAACTTTAGCTAGGGGCTGATCTCCAATGGGAAAAAAAAAGAAACTTGCATAGAGATGGTCTGAAGACGCTTTTGGGTGCTCTGAATCTTTCACTGGGGATGGCAGGCTCTCCACTGGCAAAGGAGAAAGCCCAGCAGGACTACTGCCCTGTGCCTGCAGCCAGTCTTTAGGAAGACTTCTTTTAGTCAGTATTTCTGAGCTTATACACATTCAATGCAGTAGTTGGTGTCTATGTCAAAGTCTGTACAGTTTGCTGTGCATTTCAGTAGGAATTGTATTTAAGGTATGTAAATAATGTTGTCAGAACAATGAACCAACAACACTTCCTAGAAATACAGTGGAGAACACAATTCTGGCATAGCCCTTTATTTTTAAGTTTTCAGAGTGAGATTTTTGTTTCTTTTCTATTTTAAAACAGCTTCCAAACAGTAACTCATGCCAGGAAAAACAGAGCCATTCTCTCAATGACAACAATGCTCATTGTATTTTCTGTAACAGATGCCAGGATTTTATCACCAGGCCAGACATTAACCCCCTTGGTATCATTCTGAAAGGAAGCATCCATGCACCCCACTGACTTCTATTCCCTATGGTGCTTCATTATGCCTCCTACCTTTAAAGCTTCATGTGTACTTCCTTGCCCAATACATCAAGAAGATCTACAGAGCTGACCTTATTTTTTTCCTCTCCTTTAGAAAGGGAGAATTTGTGCTTTCTGGTTTCCCATCAAACATATAAGAAAAAAACAGAACTATAGCTTGGGGTTTTTTTTTCCTCCTAAACAAAAGGAAATAATTTGGATAACCAAGCTTTAAAAAGCTTTCTGTTTACTAGCCAAGTATCACTAGAACTTGTCCACAAAGGACACATTTTTTTCCACAGAAGCATCTATTCAAATGATACCTCTTCCAGTCAACAGATTTCAACATGTGGAAATCCGAGACCAGCAATTATATATTTATGGCATGCAACGGCTCATTGGAAGTGCTCCCAACATCCATTCTATATTTAAGATACTACAGTTGCACAGTCTTACACAGATGTGCAAGGAAAGCCTCTACTGATAATTCCCTGAGCACCAGTGAAGAAGAGAGGCTGATCCTCTAGCTCCCAACTGGTTTCAGTGAGAGGGACATGCTTCACTGACTGCATATTTCTCTGTGTACTTTGTAGTAGTGCTTGCATCTATAGGATCAATTCTGAAAATATTTCAATGACCAGTTTATGCAGCTATTACTGCTACTCTGAATGGGATTATCTTCGATGCAAAAGTCAGCACTGCTAATGTACTCAAGAGAAACTTCTGCAAGGTTATGGTTGGGTGTAGTTACAAAGGGCAAACTATTGTCATTAGTTACTATTATTACTGTGTTCTCATATAGTGCTTTCCTCTAGGTTGCAGAGTGATGGGTTAGAGCTGTCTGGGTTATTGGTGTTTTTGGTGAAAGGAAAGATTGAACAGCATGACTTTTGAAAAGAACTATTTGTTCAGTACACAAACTTTTTCTTTTGAGGAGTGAAGAGGTAAAAATGGATGACGTAGTGGCATATGAAATGATTCATATTACAGAGACAGTCGAGGACAGCTTGAATCTCCTTTTTTCACTACCTATGACAAAAAAAGAAAAAGACACGCATGAGAAAATTGGATGAAACTGAAACATGCTCAATTAGATCGAGAACAAAACCAAATACAACACGGTTAGCCCTGGGACCTCACAGTCACAGGGTATTACTAAAAGAAAGTAATCAGTAGGATTCAGAAAGGAAGGGTCAGGAATAAAAATATCATTTGCAGTCACAATGGGTAGGATAACAATTATCTGTCCTCATACTTCAATATATGAGCTGATTACCAGCTGGGGAAAGTTTTACATTTCCCCTTGAGCAGTAGTATTACACAATTGTCAAGTACACTATAGGGAATTTAATGTTTTCCTCTGGAACATCTGCCATAGAGCATTGCCTGAGAAAGGATATGGAACCAGGCAGATCACCAGCTATTCCAGTGTTAATAAGTCTCAAAATAATTTTAGCAAGTTTACATATACTACCACTTTGCAAACAGTTGGGATGAGAAGGGCCAGATATGGATGTGTATATGCATAGAGGTGTGGATAATTTAAAAGGGCTCAAGTGATTAATTTGAAAGACTATATTTGATTTTTTTTTTTTTTTTTCAAATTAATTAGAAGACTTTCAGTTTGTTTCAGGCATACAAAAGGACATTAATCTGTCAGGTTAATATGAAAATACAGATCTGCTATCTTAGCTGCCGTTAGCTTAAGGAGAAGAAGAAAAGATTTTAGAAATGAATAATTAAACCAGGATCAAAATAGTAATAGCCACTGATTTTCCATAAATCTATTGATATTTTACTATTGCTCTTATTATTTCTACTTAGATTGATAGCAGCTTTTATCATCTGTCTAGGTGTCTTATCAAATTCTGGTGTGTGCAGCAGAGCTGATAAGAAATGAGAAATGCCACCCTTGGGATCTCCATGGATTATATTTATGCATGGCTGTTCAATGACAGCTAGTCACAGAGAGCTGGAAAGTAGTTTTATTGTTCTGGTAGGGCAGCTGCTATTCTTCTTCCACCAGTGGAGTAGAAAAGGTTGCACCTGCCACTGTGTGAGAGATTGAAATTTAATTTCTATAATTTTCAAACTGCATTGGTGTGCAAAGGGACCATCTTCAGGGGATCAGGAGGCCAATGAAAGGAAAGAAAAAGTGGGGAGTAAATGACCTCTTCTCCTCGGAAGCTGATGCTGAAACAAGAAGTAGGGGCACAGAAGAGAGCAAGCAGGAACTTTAGTGATTAAATAGCTCTTTGACTGAGCAGGAAAGCACAAAGCAGCTTCGGTTTTACTAATTTTGTCTTGTCTCAAGGACCTTTCATGGACCCTCATCCTGGTAGGTGGCAGCATCCTGTCTCCTGGTGAAAGAAGTGTATGTCAAGAGCAACTCCCTGGGTTGGCAATAATGCTGAGCAAGAGATGTCTGCAACACTTTGTGTTCCCACTGTCAATCTCTTCCAACATTCTGCCTTGCTTAAAATTCAGTCTCTCTTCTCTCTTCAAGGAACTGAAAGTAATTATGATTTTTATACTTCGTGCTCCAGTCTGCGCTATGGTCCTGGGTTGCCTTCTGTCGTCAAGGTCGTTGGCCTGAAAGGGGTTTTCTTTGAGAACAGCTGGGATCATTGGTTGGTTGGAAACATCTATCAACATCTATCTTTTCACCTTGCCTCTTCATTCTTCTCACTGCTCTTATAAATTTTTTTCTTCTTACCTTTCTCTTTTAGAGTATTATTTTTGCACAGACACAATGAAGAAAGCATTAAAATATGACTCTTATTAAGGCACAGCAACCACAAGGCAAACCAAAAGAACCCAAACATATTTGTTAGAAAACAAAATAACAAAAACAAACCCATGTAATGGTTTTTAAGCATGTTCATTGTATTGACAACTTTGGCTCCATTTTACTACCATGCTTTCATTGACTTTATGGACCGTCATATATTTAAACAGATTCATAAATGAACTGCAAAGCTATTTCAGGAAAGTAAATAAAGCAAGTTGGTTTAAAACCAAGTTCGTAATGAGTGTAAGACACTTAGCAGAAACATACCATATGCATTATGCTGAAGAATTTATTCATTTAGGTGGTTAAAAGAGAAGAAACTGGACTATATATCAGTATTTATTTATATTTTAAATTTGGACATAAGCACATAAAATAGTGTGTTTGGGTTCTTCTGAAAGTGATGAGCTAAAATTATATTACCCAGTGGTTAGTCTGGGTCTTTGTTTGATTATATGTAAACAAGGCTGATCTCCATTTTCCTTTACAAAATAGATCATCACCTCTGACTCTTATCTGGATTGTGATTATTTGTCAATAATTTTGTTTTCAGCCATCAGCAGCTGTCCATAATGCTATGTCTTGTGTGGGTATGCCAGACAAATTACATTACTTAGTAACTGTCTTTATGTACTGTCTGGTGTAATCTAAGAACAGTGGCTTGAGCCTAAACAGATTCTGAATGGTGACGTATTACCCAGATACATCTATGAATAGGTGAAAGACTGATCCTGCATTTTAAGCACCGAATATGATTCAGTACAGGGTCAGAAAAACAGCATTTGAAGGTGAGTATTTTCCCTCAAAGGAGAACTTCCTTGCTATTGGGATACAGAAGCTTGAGGGGTTGAGTAATTCTACAAATATAAAATGTGTGAATTCATGGGAAGGCACTGGAGTGTCTCTCTTCCCAGAAAATTAAGCAACTCAGTGAGTGACAGGTTATAAAGAGCATGTGAATACTGTATTACTACCCAATAGGTTTTAGGCCAGATTATCCTCTGCTGCTTTAGATGTCTCATTTCATTATTGTGATACTTGAGAAATAAGTGTGTGGCCCCACTAAGTTGATTGTGACAGCCTAAATTAGACATCTTGCTATCCTATATTGCCATCAGAGACCTGTCCAGGGAGAAAGGCACCTCCAAAGGCTGACTCAGAACCCTGAGGTGAATAGTACTCACCTACTGTATTGGGAAACTAACTCCCTTTCTGTGCCTATACAAACCAAACTGCCTACCAGCCTCTCGGAAACTGCATGTGCAATGACGCATCTGAATGGGTGATTGACTGACACGCCCACAACATTTGCCTCAGTCTATTCAAGAAACAGAACATCATCAAGGACAGATGTCAAAGGACCTTCTTTAGGGAAATGGTATAGTGACACGCAAGAGGACTGGAGATCTTGCAGGCTGGCCTTCAAACCCAAGACTGCCAGTTTCTGGAGGTGGCCTTCTAATAGAGCCCACTTAGTCATACGCATATCTTATCTTGATCATCATCCTTCAAGGAGAGCATTCCCACAGAACTTGTGCTGCTGTACACAAATCCCATTACCCCGCTACTCAGAGACATCATCTTTGTTAACACTTCCCTACCTCCATCGTTTGGAGAATCCTCCAAAAAAAGGCACTTAGGATATGAATAATAAATAGCACTGTCCAGCGATTCCAAAAACCTGCAAGGATATCTCCAGCAAATGTTCACAATCTCTTACATGGAGCTGTGGAACTGAGGCTCAGGAGCAGGAGACCAGTGATGAAAAACACATCAACTGTTTTGAGATGCATGTTGTCTTGTCAGGTAAGACAAAGAATTAAATCCATTCTATTTTTTTTCCCCTTCTCTTTAAATATTATGAAAGGCCTCAGGCTCTTCCATCTGGCTAAAGCCATTCCAGAATGCAAAACTCTGGAATGTCACAAATGCCTGCATCTCTTGCAAATCTTTGCCATTACAGAGTCTTCTGGGGCAATGGCATTGTAAATAGATTATCTCATTCTGACAAAAGGCTGAAAATGAGAGCTCTTCTGAGAATGTTTAATTTCCAGATATTTTTTTTTAAGGTATATGAAAATGTCCTCAATTTGTTCATGATGATCATGGTTGGGGGAAGGATGATCAACAGATGCTTCAGCTATAAATCTTACTTTCATTTGTGTTTTGCAACTCTTTGTGCTTTTTCTTTATGCTTATTTCCTTTAGAGTGGTCCCTTGAATGCGAGGAAGATATTTCTGATGTCTCCAAGATCAGCATGTATACATTAAGGCTTTCTTTCATGAATCAAAGCAAACTGCTGGAAGGAAGCTGCTATCTCATTCTACAGTTGTTGGCATTCTCCCATAATGGAGTTTTCCCCTTTGGCTTACATTAGATAATGCCATACAAACATCAACTGAGTGAAAGGAAGTTCATACAAGAAGTACGAGACACACAAACATGCAAATTTTTTTATTTGCCTTTATCAGAACAAGAGGGTTTTAATACTAAAGAAAAATACCTTGGAAAGTTACCTAAGCCAGATAAAATATTTTATCTGAACTCTGCTACAGAGTAGTATTTTATGAAACAAAAGGTGGCAGCTGAAAGGAAAGGAAATGTAAAATGTACACTGATAGGTTTGTTGGATTTGGACAGCATATTTAAACCATGCCTTGAGTATAAACAGAATTCTGGCTTGTGGGAAGCTATGATTGGAAAAGTTTGCTTGAAAAATGATAAAATTGACCAGTTTCTGAAAGCAAAGAAACTTTCCAGGCTTTTATAAAACCATTTCCAGCTCCCAACTGAGCAGCAGCTAAGAACTGCCAGAGGGCACATAGGATGAAGCAGAGCTGTGCAACCAGGGTAGTAGGCTGCTGTCCCTGACCTCTACATCTACTTCTCTGCTCCAAAGAGAATCAGGTTAGTCCTTTTGTCCTGCTGGGTGCAAGCAGGGGAAGGCAATAAACAAGAGAACTTGGAAGTCAGTATGGGAGGAAGGCATGGGGCACCTTCAAATCACTTCTGTGCCGTTGTACTTACATGTAGTGTGTGTTGGATGCTGATCTACCGAGCAGGCAGTGCCGGCTCTCAGAAGCCAGTCCCTTCTTTGGAGATCACCAGCTTCAATGACTTCTACAGCAGGGAGGAGCCAGAACATCCAGAAAGATGCAGATACTGCTTTTTAGCAGTATCTAAGCTGTGAAGAATGTGTTCTTCATTCACTGGATAGAGTTTGTCTTTATTTTAAGAAAATGGTTTTCTGACAAAACAGAAATGTTGTACAAAATTGTCAAAAGAAATAGGAAAATGGACTTCTGGAAATCAATATTATTTTGCTATGAATATTCAAAACTTGAAATCAAAATATTATTTATCTTAAAATACAGCTACTTTCTGAATATAGTTTCAGATCTTTATGACAACATTCAGAACCCCTAATGTAATAAAAAAGAAGGAATTCAGTTGAATGGAAATGTTTGTCAAGGGAAGACATGATTTCCTGATCAACTGTAGCTACCATAAAGCTACCCTCATTGCTATGACTCCTCCGTATTAATGCAACCTTTTTGGAAACGCTGGGGAGACAATATGTGCTCCCTCTGAGAAGTACTGTTTTTTTCAAAGACTCAATCTCAGAAGAGAGACATTTGGATCATTTAGAGTTGTAGCCTCTACCTAAAACCTCAAATACATTTCACTAGCTAGGAAGCAAGATATACTTCAGTAGCTTAAGCTTTCTTCAAAAGCAACGTTGCCCCGCTATCCACATTTCCCAATAATTTTTCTAGCACATTATGGGAGGGTGGAAGGGAACTTTATAAGCAGCCCTCGGGTAGTGGCATTGAGGTTTATTTGATAGGTGTTACATACCTTGTCTTTTGAACTGCAAATAGGTGTCCTATGTTTACATAAAATTTAGCATATTTCTGCACCATTTTAACATTGTTCTTCCCAAATTACATGGATACTAAAAAATAGACTTTAGTGCTTTTCACAATTCTATTTTCAGATAAATTTACGTCAATGATATATATTTTTTAAATTTTATTTTAAGATAAAGTCTTGGTCCATAAAATGAGAGGACTTTTTGCATTTGTTTTAGTTAGATAAACAGGACAGGACAGAAATGCTAAAAGCTGGTCCGCAATGTATGCAGGTTCTACTTCTGCTCTTACTGAAAAATCTGATCAAGAAGAATGAGTTCAGATGAGCTGTATGTAAACTGAAAAGACCTAAGCAAATCCAGAACGGTTAACAGGAACTCAGTTAGCCAGTATGTGAAACTACAAATTGACATTGTCTGATGATGTCCAGAGCATTATGCAATGAGGTAACATCTACCTGACCCTGATAATCTCCAGGTGCAAATATGCCATATTGCTGCAGCTAACAGAAGAGAAAAAAAATGTGGAAAGGTATGAAGAAGATGAGACACTTTCTACGACTGAAAATGGGAACAAAGGCCTCAGAAGAAGATAAATGTCATTATCAGGAAGACCTTGGCATGGGAGATCATGAGTGTGAACCATATAAAGATTAACAGTTTTCAATAGGGACTGTGCCAAGCTTAGGTTTGATCAATCTTTTTTGTTACACCTGTCCTCTCAATTGTACTGCATAAGTGGACAGCAAGCTTCTGCTGCTTAGGAAATTCCTTCAGCTACACATGGTATAGTCAACCAATCTGACTGGTTAAAATGGTTCCACTGGAAACCAATAAAAACCCCAAATCAACAACTTGTTTGACGTGCTTTAGTGTGTCGAGGTGTGCACATGAGCAACTCTGTCAGCTGCTATGCATTCTTGTGGCTTGCATTTTCTGAAGTAAGGGAGAGAAATTAAATCAAACCCCCCCGAAAACTTCAGAGACTTAAAGCTATGGTGGATCAATAAGCTTAAACTGGGAAGCAAACATTTGACAGGTCCCTAAATTACTTGAAAGGAAAGAAGATCTGAATATTAGTGACATCTATTGCAGATAAATAAAATAGGCCTGCTGAAGAAAACAAGCAAATGGTTTCCTGATAAGCACATACACATTCATGATGCAAAACTCTCTATATAGATAATGTGGTTTAACAACAGTGTAGTCATATGGCCAATGCACTTGGGTAAAACAGCTTTCTCCAATGAAAATAATATCCATTTGGAGACTTATTTGATAATGCATTTATGAGCAACTCTAATGGTTTCAGCAGAATGTAGATCTTAATCCTAACTGCTTTTTTTCCTTTCAAATATGATAATATTGTAGTACAGCCAGAGGTAATCACATCTGATAACAGTATCCTTTTCTTGTAATCGACTTTACATCATCTTCCTTTTTTTTTTTTTTTTTTAAGATTCTCTCCATAAATAGGGGTTTTCATTCTTCTGGTTGGCCAAAAATTGTGTGAGATAGTTACTTTAAAAAAAAAATCTATTTTAAAAGATCATTCTTATATTCAAAACCAGTTCTTTATAGTATAGTTCTACTTGAAGTTTGTGCTTTTTTGTGCTAGTGTTATTCTAATCATAAAGTGGATGATAAAAGAACTCAATTCTATACAGTAATTTCTTCCACCCAGCTAGCTCCCAAGATGAGCTCTAGGGAATTTACAAAATCTACATTATTTTCTATTTCAGCAGAACAACTGAATTGTTACATAGAGTGAAATCTTTAGGTTTTAGCTGACTAAAAGATGCGTATTACATCTGAAACCCCAAATCACTTGTACTTGTTTTCAGGGATATAGAAGTAATTTCCCAGGATTTCAGTGTTCCGATTTTCTACTGGCTACAAATAGATAGCTAGGTATTCCTGAAAAGACAGGACATCAAAACATGAGTGCTTTTCAATAGAAAATCTTAAAGTAACACAATCTTAATCTTTAAGTAGAGTTTATTTAGAAAATTGAAAGAGAAAAAAAAAGGAATTTTTCAAGGAAACAGAAATAGACATAACTGTAAGGACTTACCCATTTTTGTCATGGAATCTCAGAAATACCAGGAAGACATGAAGAAAGCACCTTAATCTTCAAAAATCTAAGTATTATTTACTGATGATCTACTATCTTCCTTGGAAAGATAGTCCAGGACTGCTGAATAAAACACTGACACCGCTACTGTGTTTTGTCTGGAGAATAATGCAGCCACTGACTCTGCAAGCTCAAGAGGGCTCTAACAGGTTGAGATACTGCTAGGTATTAAGCATTTGTGTGCCCACATAACCCAACCACTGCATTGCCATTTCAGATGAAACACCCTTCAGTACAGTTTTCTTTGCATTAAACAATAATAAATATCTTAGAATGTACCTTGCGCTATACCACTACTACTTCAACACTGTCGTTTCCATGGAGATAGGATGATTAGCTCATTGCATTGACTTACTGCCCTGATTTTGTTTTCCCCTCTTTTGCAACACCCCAACATCCCAAATGTTTGATAGTTTCCTAGGTAAATAATTCTCGATTCTGCATACTCAGTTTCACAGATTTCCCTATAATTTCTGTTTGAGTTGAAGCAGCTCTTCTAAAAAAGGCATCTAAGTTAAATTAGATTTTAAATGATAGTGAATCTGCCAAAATATTAGGGAAACAGTTGCAATGTTTGATTTGGGTCACTAGTGTCATATTTATTTTCATTTTCCAGCTACGACTGGTTCAAGGTTTGCCTTTTTCAGTCTTCTGGACCCATATCTGCTCTCCTCAGATTGCATAAGATAACAATTAATGTCCTTGAGGATTGTTTCAGCCAGTTGTCTAAGTCCCCTAGGGCAAATTTCATCAGAATTTGTTGATCTAAAGCAGTTCAACATATGTAAATTCTCCAGCCTGGTCTATTCCCTTCCCTTTTCTTTCCCTATTCTAACCTGAGATCTCATTCCCTTGTTACTGACGTTAGACATCATATCTGCATGATTGCCATTGACCTTCTTATTGAAGAAGGGAACAAAACAGGAATTAAACATTTCAGCTTTCTTAATTCATCTGTCACCTTTTCTTCTTCTTAGTACTGATCTTATTACCAAATGACTCTATTGAAGTCTGCTGCCTCCCTGGAGCAAGGGTCAGGGATGTGCTGGACAAAGTTCCCACTCTAGTCAACCCCTCCAATTATTACCCCCTTTTAGTATTTCAGGTTGGCAGTGACGATGTGGGAAGAAGGAGCCCAAAATCAATTAAAAGAGATTTTAAAGCCTTGGGAAGGGTGCTTAAGGGATCGGGAACACAAGTAGTGTTCTCCTCTATCCCATCAGTGGCTAGCATGAGTGAGGAAATTAATAGGAAGAGACAGCAGGTCAATTTGTGGCTTCGGGACT
>KZ505682.1:1790021-1801965 GCA_002844005.1 Limosa lapponica baueri | reverse complement strand
GTTTAAGAGTCGTTTAGATGTGGTGTTGGGGGATATGGTGTAGGGGAGAACTTTGTAGAGTAGGGTAGATGGTTGGACTCAATGATTCCAAGGGTCTTTTGCAACCTAAATGACTCTATGTTCCTCACTTGACACTTGTCCCTTTAATGGCTTCAGAATGCATTTATTTTAGATACTTAAAGTCTCCAAGTAGGGTAGTCAGTTGTATCCGAGGCACAAGAGGATCAATAATTTGGTTGTCAAGCTGTACTTGATAAAAATTTGGAGACATGTAGACGGTTCGATCTCTTACTCAACCGATATAATCATTAGATGCTTTTAGTGTGTAATCTCCTGCAGATTGTGCTGTGAAGAATGCTTAATGGGTTTGATCAAGTCTTCCTGTTAAATCAAGCTTTTTGTTTTTCAGTTGAGAGTACAAACACTTGGCAAAAACTGGATACGGCCAAGCTCTGTGTGAAATAACACATAACTTTATATTAAAAAGGAAAGTTGGAAATCCTGATTTCAGGAATGTAAATCACTTATTCATTAAGGATTAGCCTGTGTTTTGGTGTACCTTGTCAGTTATTTGAAATGACAGCAGGAGGAAGCCTAGGCATGCCATACTCTTAAATCTTTCTAGGCATTAAAGTTACAATAACATGAGTAGAGTCATTAGAATCATAATGCAAAGCGGTAACCTTGGCCACGAAAGACTTATGAAGAAAGGCTAAAGAAATGGTATTTGTTCAGCCTAGAGGAGGGAAGATCTGATCACGGTCTTCCATTACCAAGAAACTAGTTACAGCAAAAGATGGAGGTGCTCCCGTCATGCAGGGTGATAGGGCAGGAGGCTACAGGAATGAGTTGCTTCAGGGAAAGTTGTCTTGTGTAGGAAAAATGTTTTTCATGATCGGAGCAGTTAATCACAAATAGGTTGCCCAGTGAAGTGCTGGAGTGGCCCTTGAAGATTTGGCTTGTCAGGGTCCTGGGTCATCTTACTTAAGGCCCTGAGTTCAGCAGAAGGTGGGACTGGTGATCTCAGGAGATCCTTAACAACCTGCATCTTTTTTTTTCTGTGATTTACATTGCCAAGTTGTTGCAGTTTGCCACTGGGCTGAAACACAGGCTCTAGTTTACATGGGGTCTTTCCCAATCCTACTGAATAATGCTAATGATAACAGTAATTGTTTGAGAACTCTTGAGAAATTAACGAACTGTCTGAACGTGAATTTAATGTGTGGTCATTGTAGCCACAATACATTAAATAACCAGTGCTCAGTGTATTGTACATAATGGCTGTGCAACGCTGAAAATACACTGCTTTCTGAAAATTTGGATTGTCAATTTGAAACTATTTCAGGATGCCTTAATTTTTGGCTGATGAGCACAGTCTAAACCTTCATTTAGAATAAAAATCATGGTCATCATAATTCATCCATTTTCTTGTAGTCATGATGTTTTTACTCAGCCAGAGGTTTTTTCAGTTTTCTTACATTGATCTAAAAATCAGTGTTCCGCAGATGTTCTTACACATCTGTTAACAAAATCTAAGCAGGGCATTGAGCCATAAATGTTTTTTCCATAGTTTGACCTTGAGGGTACGTTTGCCTTTTTGACAAGTTCAAGGTCACTTGCAAGCCTCCTGAGCTGGTACTGCTGTAGAAAGAAATGCTGTTATCCTTTTATTCTTACCTCTATTGTTCCTGTGTTTGTGTGGTTCCATGGTGAATTAGATGGGGAAACTCAATTAGATGAAAAAGAGGCTTTAAAAAAAAAAAACAAACCACATTTGTCAGTGAGTTGGTTTTTGTTAATGGCACTGCAGCAGAAACAACTGCATTTGTTGTCACCAGGCAGGGTGGTAGAGGAGGAAATTTTCCACACAGTGCTGGTGCATTTTCACTTAAGCTGTAGTTTGTCAAACACTTAGGCAGTAGGTACAATGATAAAGAAATTTGATTTTGCATTCTTTACTCACTGGCTTAGAGCCTTCATCATTATTTTTGTCTGTGGTTACTGCATGCAGCAACAGTAGTTTTTCAGTAATCTGGTTGATAGTGTTTCACACAGTCAGTACTGTGAGGTTTTGCAGGAGAATGTAACTCTCCTAGTCTCTGAAGTCTTTCAGATTGTGGTACTTCATGGTGCTCTTCGTAGCATGCTTATTCTGTTTCTGAAATCAGTCACCTCAGAAATGTTTTCTGAATTTTGCTGAGAAACTGCAGTCTTTCTGCATGTCTGAAGATGAAGAGCTCTGAATCTGTCATCAGAAATGCCTTTACTTGCTTGTCTTGGAGGGGAACTGAAGACAAATGATAGGTGTTTTGTAAGCTTCCAGTAGAGCAGCTAAGAAATTAATTTCAGCTGTCAACTTTGATGCTTGACTTCCTAAATTAATACACAGGCAGCAAAGCTTGAAGAAAAGATACAGGAGAAGTGATGCTAAACTTGGGGATTGTCTTACAAAGTGCTAGCCTCTGTGGAAATCACTGTATATGAAGTTTTTACATTTAGTGCAATGTATCAGCTAAGGTGCTGCTAAGAGTTGTCTTTGTTAGTCCTAGAACATGTGTCTGTTAATTTTCTGTGAGGCAGGATAGCATATGGAGTAAGGATGCAGTATCTAAGATGGCTGTATCGGGACTTGCCTGCGTGCAGTGGTGCCAGATGTTCTTGTACATCATATGTGAATTCCAGCAAACTCTACTGGCTGTTCCTTAGTCATGCAGGTACTAATAACACAGGGAATCCACTCTAAATATGTAAGCTGAAATTTAACTTTATGTAAAAACACTTTTTACATTCATTTATCTGATACATGTATTTTTAAGTGTAGTCTGTCATGTGTACAGCCTTGTGGTTTTGGACCTAGTTGACAGCAGTTTCTACTGCAGGAGTTCATGTGTTGTTTCTGCCTCATGGGAAGTAGGTTACCTCAGTAATATAGTGTCAAAATGCCTTTAAGTAGTTTCAGTAAAAAAATTGTCAACCTTAAGTGTTTGTGAAAATCAGAAACTATATGCAAGGTTTCAAAGTAATAGTTTACTGTAACAGAACAGAAAATTCCCCACTTTTTATAAAAAGCAGTGGTTTTGCTTGAAATAGTGAGTTACTATCCAGAGTCAGTTTTAGGTTACACAGATCTGATCAGTGGCAAAAGTTGGTGTAAGCCTTGAAGTGTTAATTTTGCACTTTGAAAGAAATTTTTTTAGTCATCAGATGGCTTAAAAAATACTCTTGTTCCATGTGGAAATACCTTCGTGTGAAACATACTTTTTTGTCTCTCTATACTCAAAACCTTTGTTTGTATTAATAATAGTAGTGAAGAGACATATTTTGAAATCCAGTGATTACAAAGTAAGTTTAAACTTTCTTTTGGCACTAGCTGTAATGGAGCTCTACACTATTCTGTGTTTGATTATTATTTCTTTTTAATTTTTTCTTTTTTGCAAGGACCATAGAGTTGCATGGAGGGATTCTTTGAAGAGGGAGTGTTCACGTTCAATATTCAAGCAGATTATAGATTAAAATCTCTTGATTGTAAGAGCATGTGAAAAGCAATGCAAAAACTGAGTGTCAAAGTAAGATCAAGTAACTTCATCTTAACAAGTCACCATTATTCAACTGAGTTCTGGCCACTGCTTGTGCTATATAATCCTAGATGATAACAGTTTTGAAGCGGTTGTTGTTGACTTAAATTCTGCTTGTGAATGACCACATGATGACTATAGCAGCTGGTCAGCCCACTGGTAGGAATGTCACCCTTTGAGGTTGTGCCTTTTATTGAGATCAGTGTCTGCTGCATCATCATTTAGCTATCTGTTTTAATTAGACTAATTCTTTTTGGAGGTGTGTCTTGGGCTGACTCGCATCACCGATTTTCTTTGGTCTTACTGTTTATGGTTCTGATGCAGAACCACATGCAGAAATTAAACCGCTGTAGAGGTTTCTGTCCACATCTGTCTCCTCATCTTCTGAGGTGCCTACTACTGATGGCCACCGTGGCTCAGCAGCTTGTGAGGTAACTGCAAATTATAACTTAGTCTCCTAAGGAAAGCTGGCATTAACTTTTGGTTTTCCTTAGCATGCTAAACTAGTTTCTGCCTGTGTAGCAGCTCTTTCACAATCCATCATCTTATCTGGTAAAAGGAGAGCAGGAATTTCTAGAATGGGGACAGGCAGATGCTAGTGTGGGTGGCAAAATATACATCCAGCTAATTTTAATCTGTGTCAGAACTTCCAAGGTACCATTACATGAACATTGTCTCTCATAGTAAGCTATCTCAAGTTCCTAACCCAGTGCTGTTACTTTGGTGCTTTGTCAGAGCAAGTAATGCAACTGTCTGAGAAGCCATGCTGTAAGCTAGGTGGCTGCAATGGTTTGAGGTAAGACCAAAACCCTCAAATAAGGTTTTGGTTAACAGGTATGGTAGCAGACATTTATGGAAGGAAATGAACTGTGGGCAAGAAGGACATTCAGCATGCTAGCTACTGGACATCTGTATTTTACACTTGGATTTGACATGTTTAATTTTACATACTTAGTTTGTAATTTTGTCCAGTAGATAAATTTCATGTTTTCTGAGCTGGGCTCTATGTATTGCACCACTGTCAAAAGCTGGGAATTCATAGATATTTCTGTTTCTGCAACCATTTGTTAATTTCCCCATGATATTTTTGGTGGGAAGTATAAGTCTTATCTTTTTCTTTTAGGTTGACAATTGCATTTTTCGCACTCTCTGGTCTGGATATGTTGGATTCCTTAGATGTGGTGAACAAAGATGATATAATAGAATGGATTTATTCCCTGCAGGTCCTTCCCACAGAAGACAGTGAGTGAGTTTTTAGTTTTTTTTACTGATATTAACATCTTTACTTTTTTTTTTTTTTTTTCACTTGGGGAATAGTGGATGGCTCTTGCTTTTTATAAAATACAAGGTTCACCTTCTTGGAGTGCTGTCCTGATAATTTCAGATAGTGATGTCCAGCAAATCCTAGAAATAGATCCCTCTAAAGTAGTAACGCTAGAAAAAGTGATTAGTTTAGCTTTCTTTTTATGTGTACAAGGTGAAGCTGTGAAATTAATTTGAAGATAAGACAGTACAGATTAGTAATGCAGTTGCACCTTTAAGCATCTCAGAGGAATGTTCCACCTAGTTCTAAAAGAAATGCATATGTTATATATGTATTACAAGTCTGATAGTGACTATTATTGACTTCCACTAATTGTAGCTGTGCCAGGAGCCTTGAGCACAGGTGTGGTTATTTGGTACAGCTTTTGGACAATGAGAGGTATGAGGTTAAGAAGCAAAAAGGATAAACACAGTTCCTGCTTTAAAATGAAAAAAATCTGTTCCTTAGATCTGTAAAGGTTAAATTTACCTAAGGTTTTTAGAAGGAGTAATGCTGTTGCTGTATCCCAGTTGTCCTCAGATTGGAAGGTGTGTAGCAGATCCAGGCTGTGGAGGGAGCATGTGGAAAGAGTCCCTTTCCTACTGACTTGACAGAAGTCATGGAGGTGCTGTTTCTGTGTGCTAGGTGGTATTGGCAATTTTTTTCTGTGGCAGTTCAGGTGAGTGGCTGATAGCAGTAGAGGAGGTGGAAGGGAGGGGGATGTGTGCGAGAAGGCACTGCTGTGCTGTGACAGGAGGTGCTGGCATATTAAGTGCTGGTGCGGGACTAGCTCCAGGCTGGTCTCTAGAGAAGAGGTAATTCCAGGTTCCTGTCTGTAAAGTCATGAACATGCACTTTGTATGTTGGAAGGCTGTAGAAAGGAAATCATGCATTTCCTTATAGTATCTAGTCTTAAGTATATCCTACATATTTGGTCTCTTCCCTAAAAGTGTTTTTATGAAATAAAAGTAGTCTTACGAAGTAAGCATATGAAATTCAAGATTTCCAATGCCTGATTTTTACAGTAATAAAAAGATCCCTTTTCTCATTCTGGTGACTTAAAAACCATCAGGCCCACCCGAGGCGTTAGCTCTAGTAGATTTGTATTTTCTTGTGTTGTATTCCAGTGTTGTATCCCAGGACTGATCATAGAAAATTAGGGGTTTGGATCACATAATTATTCCCACAGTGTTTTTAATCATGAGAGGGTTCCTGTCCCTTAGCATTAAAAAAATTTCCATGGTTTACCATGCTTCATTGTTAGGAGTTGCTCACCTTCTGATCTTTATCCCAGTCTTCAGGGGTGTATTCTGAAAGAACAGTGAAGTTTGCAAGAAGAAAGGTTAGAATAGGATTTGTTTGTTTGTCTTTGAGAGTATGCAGTAGTTCTCGGTGAGGTTTTTTTTCTACCTGGCCAATGTTTGCAATAGTCCCATTGTCAAGAGCCTCCTAGGGAGGGCAGTATAAATCTCAGCATGCAGATATGGAGGCTGACAGTCCAGGGCACAGATGAGATGTGCTCCTTTTTCTAGCTATCATCCCATCATAAGATTACAGGACAGTAGTTTTGCAGAGGGCACTTTTGACAGTGTATTCTGTGCTTTTACGTAATAAATCTCTGCTTTTTACTAGAAGAACAAACTTCTTTCCAGTCCTGTGTTTTTGTATCACATCATAAGAACTGTTCTTCTTAAGCTGTCTTGCTTTTGGTAATAGCACTACTCTGTCTGGTCACTTAACCCCCAAAACTTCAGCATTATTTATATTCCACTTTCACTTCATCTAATGGACAACAAATGGTGCAAAATGTAAATGACACTAACAGCAGCAAGCTGGATACTAGATGACTAAATGTTCGGAAGGGAGTGTATACCTTCCTGTAACGTCTACTTGTAATAAAATGTATTGACTTTCTGTTTTTTAATCTTGAGTGTGCAGTATTTGTTAATCGGCAGCCTCCCAGCAGCAGAGCCCTGACGACTCCCTCTTGGTCTTTTTGAGGAAATAGCATCCTTACTCTGCTTTTAAAGAAACATTCTATTGCAGCTTCTTTGGCATGCATGCTGATAAATCCCTCTTTCCAGGGAAAACTGATACTCAAACATTTATGGTATAACACCGTTCTATTACGAGGTGTCTGGAACGGTGAATTCCAATAATCTTGCTATAAGTACTTGATATAAGTCTTCATTACTTTTGGCTCTGGAGCTGGAAACTTATTTAAAACTTATATTTTAAATTGGAATATATTATTATAGAATCTTGGTTCTTTCTTTTTGATCGCATCACTGGTTGAATTCCTAAAATGAGCAAAAAGAAAATTCCTGTAAGTCTTCTTAGAAAAATAAATTTCTCTACTGTTCATGTTTGTCCCTCCAAGGCTTCCATATCCATAGTATGTCAGTTGATTTTTATTTAAACCAGTTTTTTAAGAGGGCAAATTCAAATTATTTTGAGAACTACTGCTACCTTACCTTCATTTTTCCAATGGACAGGGGACAGAACAGTTGATACTCTGCAAACTCAGTAACTGTTTATTTTTATCAGTAACTGTTATAGTAGGTGTACTGGCTGGGCTAGAATTCATTTTTTCCGTAGTAGCCCATATGCTGCTGTGTTTTGTGTTCATGACTAAAACAGTGTTGGTAAAACACCAGTGTTTCAGCTATAGCTGAGCAGTGCCTGCGCAGCATCAAGGCTGTCTCTTTCCTCTGCACTCCTTCTCCCCCAGCAGATACAGCCAGGGGACACACCTAGGACAGCTGACTGACCCAAGGAATACCCCATACCATCTGACAGCGTGTTCAGCAGTAAAAGCTTGGGGAAAGTAGGAAAAAGCGGGTGATATTTATTTTACTAAATAACCCTTATGTGTGCTGAGGACCAGCTTTCTGGGAAGTAGCTAAACAGCTGCCTGGCCGATGGGAGGTAGTTGAATGAATTTCTCCTTTGCTTTGCTTGTGCCTGCAGCTTTTGCTTTGCCTATCAAACTGTTTCTGTCTCAATCTGTGAGTCTTCTCTCTGTTTTCTCGCCATCCCATTGGGAGGGGAAAGTAAGTGGGTAGCTGTGTGGGTGCTTAGCTGATGGTGGGGTTCAGCCCACCACACCAGGGCATTACAAAACCTGGTAGAAAATTCAGTGTTTGGTGGTTTAAAATACTGCTTAGATAGACGCTCACAGTATACTGTGATAGTTTTATGTAACATGGTTGTATTTACTGGTATGTGTTATGTCTGATGGCTAATGAAAGCTTCAATTCAGGGGTTTGTAGCCTTTGAAAGCAAGTAGATACTCTCTGATCCAAATGGAAATGCACTGAAGGAAGCTAAAGACTAAGATCTGTCAGGATAGACTGTGTTTTTCTGTGGGTTTTCTTGCAGGTCACATTTAAAAACAGTTCAACACTTTTGAAAGACAGTGAATCCGGAGCTCTGTACTCAAGTAATGTAATTACAGACAGACAGTGGAGTCACACTCCTTAGCCGTTTTCATCCACCATCTCTCCCTATAGCAGCACTGGCACTTGTTTTACCCTGCTTAAGAACTGGTTTAGCTTGTTGAAGTGGCAGAAAAAGCGTGCATTTATTTATCTAAAGCATGCATCTGTTTATCGAAGGTGAGCTTTCTGTTGTGTTGGTGAGCTGTGTTGGCTGGGAGTGGTAGTGCCAGCCCAGTAAGGGAGAGGAAAGAAGACTGTACTTTTTGACAGCTGGATGCTTCACTGGCTTTGCTGTACTAAGAAATGGCACCAAAAGAAGAGCAGAGGCACATTTCATTTTTTGGGTCTGAACTACCAGGACCCATGTGTAGCAGGCTGAAAACTGTTAGAATACATCAGGGGCCTAAAACTTTCATCTGTCAAAGTCCAAATTTAGATTTGTAATAATGCTTCTTTGTTCTTTACTTGTATATCAGTACTGAAAACAATGGGTTTGACTGTTTTGGAGATTATTGTTACGTGTGAGATTTCTGATCATGAGTTTCTTGAGCAGAAATATGAATTTTCCTGCAATATAACTTTCTTTAATGGTTACATTTGAAGTATTTATCTGGATGTAAAAAGGATTTCCATTTTAGATGCAACTTTGCTTTTTATGACATATCCTATTGCTTTCACTTATAACAATAATTCTTCTTTAGCCCTAGTTCAGTAAGAATTGCTTATGCTTACTTTTGTCTGCATGTACTGTCAATGTTAAAGCTATGAATTATTTTTTTTTTATATTAAGATTTTAATGATGTATAAAAAATTGCTGTGTACTTGGAAAAATGAGAAAAACCTTAGAACCAGAGGAGTGAATAACCTGAATGGGAAGTAGTAGTAACCCATAGTAGTAGTAACCTGAATGGGAAGTATTGGTAAAAGTTATCAATCTTCCCATGCAAGACAAATCATAAGTAAGAGAAATGTCCTGTCTGTAACAAAAGAGCTCCCAGGATAAGCCGTCTGTGGTCATCACTTGGAGCTCTGCTACATATCTTGAGGACTTTGTGGCCTATGTGCACATAAGTAATGTGGTTTTCTTCACAGGGAAGTCTCAGATTTTGATTGAAGTATGGAGTCTTTTGGTTTGGCAAAAGGGTCACATTTCTCCAGTTCTTTTGTTGAACAGGAAAAGCTTTTCCCAGTGGGTGTGGGTTGGTTTTTTTTTTTTTTTAGCTTGCATAGTCATGCAGCGGTTGATGAAACGTTTATTACTTTTGCTCTGTCTTAAGCTCTTTCAGAAAGTGGTTAAATATGCTTAACTCTGAAAGTGAACGCTAGGTGGTACCATTTCATAACTCCAGTTACACTTGATGCTTCAGGAGGCTGTGCTGCAGCTGAACTGGTCGCTCCAGCAGTTTTTTTACAAGGGACATAACCTGTGATCATATCCTTTTAATTAGGGTATGTTTAATTTGTAATTCTATTGCTGATTCTGACAGGCTTCAGGAAAGTAGGCGAGAGTTTGATTAGCACTACTAAGCTACTATATAACATTAGAAGTACAAGTACTTTGCAATAAAATAGTAAAACCAACTTCACAGAAGGTGAGGTGATGTGCATAAACTGAAAGACAGTGTTTCTTCCCTAATTCCCCTTTGCTTCCCATTTGGTTTTGAACTTATGTGTTCACAGGAAGCTAAAAAAAAATTGAGACGTGATGTCAATATGCCAGAGTCATCTGGTTAGAAATGAGCTGTTTTCACTTCCTGTTTTAACACTTCCTTTATCAGCTCAGTGTTCCATTTTTTAATTCAGAATTGTAAACGAAATTTAGCAATTCACTTGTAGTGCTGAAGGTCTAGGAAGTATCTATTGCCAGCACATTAATGACAAAGTTTTTTTGTTTCATGGAGGGGATAAAATATCCCTTTAAAGATTATGCAGTATTAAGGGCCTTGAAGAGCCTTGCTATTATTCTGTTTCTCCTTGGAGCCAAGGTGTAACATCTAGGATGGTAGATCAGAAGTCACTGACATAAAGACTCAGTTGATTTTTAAATCAATGATAGCAATACAGTTATAAATCCAGTATTTTAAAATTGACTAGTTGGTAGCCATTTAGTGGTACAAGAAGAATTTTAAAATATTACATGAAAACTGAACAGTTAAAGGGAATCCTGATTTCGTTCATGTACTTTGTTTTTAATCTCTCTTTTTCATAGTTGCAGTCAAGTCAAAAGCCAATCAAAATGACCAACAGCACACTGCATGTGGGTTTCATACCTCCATTTCATCCTTGATAATGAATTATAAGCTACAGTCTAAAAGGCCAGTAATGGGAGTCGGTCGTTCTGGGATGAATCCTTCCATCTCATAACTAGCAGCTGAGTTATGTTTGACTGCAGAGATGTCCTAATTGTCACACTTTTTCATTTGCAGCAGGCCAGAACAGCTGTGTGCTGGTAGGCTAGCAACTGTTTTCTGCATGAGGGGTTTACACATTAGTGCTGTTTGAAAGTGACTTTTGTAGTTTACTTAAGAACTGAAGACACAGGTTCATTTTTACTGAAAAATGGGCCAAGTGAATGGAGATTTTTCCACAGTGTCACCTAAGAAACCTGCTATTTAAGAAGTAGGAATTCTGTTTCTCCTCTTACTGATTCATCCACATTGTCTCATATTTCAAATTGTGATGCTTTTTGGGCAGTGTCCTTCAGAACCTTAGATTAGTCCTTAAGACTGACATTTATTGTGCTTTCCAGAACCTCTTGTAACATGAAATACAAGTCTTTGACTCCAGGAGCTAACACACAAATGTTCTCTGCTAAAAAGATTTAGATTATAACAAAATATAACCTAAATGCTCACAAATACAGATAACACTTTCTATTTTTTCTTAGTGGGTATGACTATAGCATACCAGTTTTTAGTGCAGACTGAAATGGCCTTCGTTACACCTGTAGAATCACTTAAAAAGTACTTTTGATTGAAAGGTGGAAGAAGTGGAGAATAGAGGGGGGTTGGTTTTTTTTTTCTGTTAAATAATAGTTCACTCTGTGTAAATTAGATCCAAGTTTTGTCTGGTAGAGAAACTTGCATACTTTACCCACATTGAAGTTCTTAGACTGATAAAAGCTTCTAGTTTCAGTGTTGCGTACATGCAGAGTGTATTTAAAATTAGAAGCTAATGTGCTGATAAATGATACTAGAACGGGTAGACCACATTGCATGGTGATCTTTTTTAGGACTTTCAGCTTTATAGCTATTCTTGTTTAGCTAGTCTGGTGCAATTTTTCCTAATCTCCATGAGGATTTTTGGATTAAAAACTGAATAGCTAAAAAAAAAAAGGGGGGGGGGAAGAGGGTGGATTTTAAGAACACCCAAGTGCAGTTGAACTACAACACTTATTAGGCTTTCACTTTCAGAGGCTGAGGAGTGAAGTAATTGAGTTTTTGCCATGCAGAAGCAGATTTGAGCCCTGCAATCCCATACAAACTCTGGACAGTTGTGCGGTGTACACTTCTTTGTCCTGTGTGCTCAGGTGCTCTGACAAATTTAAAACAAATTATATTGAATCACTAACAGAAACGTTTGATAGCTACAGTGTTCTTGTACCTGTGTTTTGGATGAGAGAAGAA
>KZ505682.1:1763865-1786792 GCA_002844005.1 Limosa lapponica baueri | reverse complement strand
AAATTTAGCTAAATGTTACTAGGATAGCTCATTTGGTTTTGGTTTGGGGTTTGGCTTTTTTTGGCTGTTACCCTCTCAGTGTTTGATGGTAGTGTCTATGCAGCTTTTGGGACTGTAGCAAAAGTGAAGAAAAACAGTATCTACTTGACCAGCTCACCACACACAGCCTTCACAAGGCTTAGCAGTCTTCCCTGTAAATGAAGGCTGGGTACTGCTTCTATCAGTGCGTTTTAACGTGAATCATTTAAAATTAGATAATAATTATTTTTTTAAATGGCTTCAGGTTCTGCAGTCTCTCTGATTCAGTGTTATTGGAGTTTAAATTAGCTCTTTAATTTTGGGGTGAACAGCCTCCTTAGAATTTCAGATGAGCCAAGGTCTCTTCTGTCTCTTTAAAGTATTATGAATCGGTTTTAGGGGCTACACAGAAAGCCAATATGTAAGATTGACATAAATAACAGATGCTATCACTTGGGAAAAAGCTCTGTTTTGTGTTCCTGACAAAACCATGTTTGTAACACTGGTGCCAGGTGTGAGAAGAAAGTTGTTTTTTGAAAGAGGGACTCTGCCTGTGTAGGAGTATGTTTAGTAGCATTCTTTATTACTGTTTGGAGAGACCTTGCTTTTGTAGCAGAGTTTCTTATCCCTTTCTGCAGTGGGCAGCAGGAGTTGTTGCTGCCCATGAGTTATGTTTACATAGCTGTTCTGGATAATGTGGTAGGGAATGTTACTGTGTCACTGAACCAGATGTAAATGTTAGAAAGATTTCACTCACCTTGCATCTTTAATTCTTTTAAGGAAGGCTCAAATTGTGGCAACCATGATGGTAATGCCCACAGCGCAGAACTCTTCTACTCTGTTGCTGGTAGACAAGTTAATTTGTTTCCTGTGTGACCTACAGGAATTATCACAAAAGGTGAAGTGTATAGAGAGAACAGGACCTTGCCATATCCCCATTGCTGCCTTCTCAGAGTATGTCTGCACCAGTGTATTAGTTCAGATGAGTAGAGGGCACTTGCAGAGCAGTTTAATACGCTCGCTCCAAAAGAGCGAGACATGCAAACTGGGCTCCTGGTGAATGAAACTGAGTGAGAAGTTGCACTCCAGGTGAACTTCTTCATCAGTAGTCTGTTAGTCAAAGGATCCAGCACAGCTGGCACAAATTGTGAGATGCGCATGGTGTGGGCACTGGTACTGCAGCACCTCCTGTTCTGCCCTCCAGACACACCTCTGTTGCATTACTCCTTCAAGTAGACATCACCTTACTAGATTAGGTGTATTTCGTCTCATTGTTTAGTCTAAGTGTCTAACAGTCCATCCACGGTTTAACAGCTTTCTTGTTGGTAGTTTGAGATGTAACTGATGCCATTCTTCAAATAATTTTGTTCTGTTTATCTCCACATCCTTTGCCCGTGAGGATCACAATTTGAGGTGGTGGAAGCAGTGAGTTTTTTCATGCTTAGGCTGTTTGCTTAGTTACTGCTGTTGCTTTAGTCTGCAGTGTCTATGAGGCAGAAATAGGTTTATTTCACTAAAGGAGTGCTGTGTTCATAATACAGAACTTAAAAAGGAACTTCCTTTTACCAAGCTTGAAAGTGCCATTAAAAAATCAGCTGCTTTGGCTACAATATCTTTATTAAATTTGGGACAGACTTTTGCACAATGCCTGAATTACTTTTTCCTTCATAGCAGAGGCAGTCTAGCAACATGTCTTCCCTGCCATGCAAATTTGAGAGAGTTACCTGAAATAAAAGCTCTCTAAACCAGAAGTTGTTTAGAGAGGAGATAATGCTTTATTTGATGTTGGGTGCTAGGTGGAAATCCACAAATCTAGCACCCCTTACCAGGGTTATTCGCACATTATTTACACACAAAAGATTCCCATTATTCTGCCTACCTAATGCATTACTCCACCTAGGCTTTACATATTCATTAGGATGATGGAATAGCCCTTTTGCAGATGCGTTTTAAATTTTGCAGCATCAGCAAAACACTTCTGCCCAGGCGTGAGTTCCTCAGTGGTTGTTTGGGTAGGGATACCCTTCCTCACATTGTCCTTTCAAGGTACTGAGTCATCTTGGGACAGTAAAAGTTTACTGTAAGTTTGCCAGCTTCTTGAAGATAAAGATGTTCCTTGAAGTAGCCACAGCTCTGTCCTAACTGGTACAGGAGCACATTCTTTGACATATGAGAGAACCTTGAAGTGATTAACTATTTCTTGCTATTCCAACCTTACCACCAGCAGCTCAGCGACCAACTATTTTCTCACACAGTAAGAAGGTCAATAGGAAGCAAACAACATTTTAGTTAGCATATGGTTATAAACAAAGCAGAGGCCTGCCTTTGGTAACAAGAGGTATTAGCAATTATCTCATGAAAAATTTTGAGACTTGGTGTAATCTTTTGCATTTGGAAAAGCCATTCCAGCCCTGCTTTGTCATTGCAAATTATCACAGGGCAAGTTTCTACAAATTTTATGAATTCTCGATGTTAGGGAAAAAAATTATTGTTTTCTTGGGTCTTGGTGTTTTGGTTTGGTTTTTATCTGAAATGTCCAATTATTCTGATTGTTGTCCCCTCAAAGACATACTGTTACTTGGGCTCAGGTGTTTTGTTGTAGTAGTGTGTGAAGTACATATTGGTGTGTGCAAGTACAACACAACATTGTATAAGTACTTTCACAATGAGCTTGAAATAATTACATGGAGTCTAGAAGATAAAATGAATTCCAGTACATTTCAAATTTGAACAGTTATGATTAGTGTACAGAATATATTATTCTTCTGGTGAGTATCTGTTTTAGTTTTTCTAAACCACGTGGTGAACAAAGACCTGTTAGGCTCTCAAAAGCTCCCAAAATCCTGTAGTAATTACACATACGAAACATCATGTTGACCTTTGAGTAAGCCTTGTAGTAATTCCTGTATGATCTCATATTGGTTGCTGATCCTTCTGTGTTTAATTTAATTTTACTGAAATATTGGCCATATTTGTTGGGATTTTTGGCCCTAAGCCAAATGTTCTCAAGGCATTGGCTGCGTACCAGTATGTTGGACCCTCTGTGACTTCCACTGGCTTTTTTAGTAATTTCATATCAAGATATCTAGCAGTATATCAACTTACCGTGTAAGGAATTTAGTTACTTGCCACACGATAATCCTGTGATAAGAGAAAACTATTAGTAGTAAAGGTAGTTGCGTGACCTACGAACAGCTGTTCTTGAATGCTGAGACCATCTCCCTGACTTCTCTACATGAT
Organism: Limosa lapponica baueri; assembly: GCA_002844005.1. NCBI lineage: Eukaryota > Metazoa > Chordata > Aves > Charadriiformes > Scolopacidae > Limosa > Limosa lapponica. The sequence continues at coordinate 1,783,534 of KZ505682.1, read as the reverse complement.
GATGTTTGAAAATCATGTTTCCTCATGGTCTTTTCTGCATTATTTGTACCTAAATATTTGATGTTCAAGGAAAGAAGCAGATGGCAGTACTAATTTAGCTCTGAACTTCATGATTGTATGTACAGGCAGCACATGCTATTGCTTGCTTTATATGTACCATACAAGTATAGTTTGTGGTCTGTATTAAAACTACCAGCTTGCAAGGTTTTATACAGCTCTGGTGTTGCTGAAACTGTATTTGGAAAAGCAGTGTGCTACTGCTACGGGTTGAAATGTTTGCATAGAAAAAGAGGTACACATAGAATTTGTACACTGTCTAGGTACTGTAGTGATTGATGCCATTTGTTTGGAGAAGATGGTATTATCTAGTTTCACAAGCATACTGTGTATGTGCTTATAACACTGTCTGCAGCCTGTTTTTACTGCAGCAAGTCATAGTAACAAAAATACCTGTATTCACTAAAATATAAGAGTCCAGTTATTTAACCATGTTAGTAGGCTACCAGAGCTTTACAGGCAATATGGAGTTAGCGTGTGTATAGGGAAGTACAATTAAAACAAATAAATCTTGTGAAGAAAGAATTTTCAGTTATTTTATGTAGCCACTGTATGGAAGATTGTCACCTGAAGGAGAATGTTGTTTGATAATTAGAGATACCTTAGAAAATTTCCTGAATATCCAGACGTGTTTGTAGTAGTTTAAACATTTGGATAGAGTTTTCATAAATATGGTTTTAAAAAGCAAGCCTGAATATCCTTAGAATAAATCTTCCTTGCTTGGTGAATGTAGTCTTCCACTGGAAATAATATATTCAAAAGTAAACTTGAACTGTTCCACTGTATCTATTACTGATCAGTTCTTCCCGATGTCAGTATTGATTTGGAGATGAACTACCTATAAAAGTGTGTAAACAGCGCAATGATGCATAGTGAACGTTGATTTGCAGGCTCTGGCATTTTCAGTGTAATTGTGTGAAATGAGCAGGGGCATGCACTTCCCCTGCTCTGGGTCATTCCAAGTAGGGTGAAATTAAGTGTTTCATTCCAGTTTAACTTCAATTATATAGATGTTTGAAAACTTAGTTTTCTTTGTAGTTGCTGATGGGAACTTCTGGGGCACTTTGTAAGAAGTTGGTCCTAATACTGGAGAACCTTTCCACATATTTTTCATTAGCAAGTGTATGTCTTGTATTCTGTTTCACAAAATATGTGAGAAGCTTTAGCTGCACACCTGAGGCTTTGAGAATCCTGTTAGGGTAAGAACTGGTTCAAAGTTGGCTTTTTAGAATAGATACTTACTTTGCTTAAAAGCAAATGAATCAATTACATTAAACTGAATACTTCTCTGTGTCAGGGCAAATTTGTGTCACCCCATATATCTGGATTTTTGGAGCAGAATTTTACATCTGATATAACTTGGTGCATCACAAGGGTTAAGCTGCTTATAATAATCTTTTTAAGGAGAAAGTATTCTGAAAGGAAGATTCTTGGTTCTGTTAGACTTAAAGTGCCTAAAATTGATATGGTATGCCAAGTTTCTCCTTCTGAGTTTAGAACCTGTCATCCAGTCAAGTTAGAAAAACATGTTTCATGGCAGCAGTAGCTTTTTCTAAGCTGTTTTTGGGCATAGCTGTCCTCCATCTGTGGGGTGCTCCATGTGGAATTCTGGGACTGGAGCACCTCTTACAAGGAAAGACCGAGAGAGCTGGCACTGTTCAGCCTGGAGAAGAGGAGGCTCAGGAGGATCTCATCATTGTATATAAATACACGAAGGGGGCGTGCAAAGAGGACGGAGCCTGGCTCGTTCCATTGATGCCCAGTGACAGGACCAGAGGCAATGGGCACAGACTGAAACACAGGGAGTTCCCCCTGAATATAAGTGACTGAGCATTGCCATAGGTTGCCCAGAGAGGTGGTGGAGTCTTCATCCTTGGAGACACTCAAAAGCTGTCTGGACATGGTCCTGGGGGCCTGGCTTGACGTCACCCCATTTGAGCAGGTGGGGTTGGACCAGGTGACCTCCATAGTCCCTGTGCAGAGCCATTCTGTGACTCTGTGTGTGTGACTGGGGGATGAGGCAGTGATGGGGGCACAGGCAGCTCAGGGCGAGCAATGAAAGCTGTTGAGATTTGTGCCCCGTTCTCAACGAAGAGTCCGGGGCTGGAAATGAGGGAGGGGAAGCGCAGCTCCCAGTGCTCCTGTGTTGCCCTTCTCTGTTGCATGGTTAGAGCTTTTTCAGTGCTGCTGCAGCCACTTTAACCTTGTTTTCTGCCTCCCTTTCCCAACTGTGTTTGATTCCCTAGTGTAAGAACACTTCCTTGCTGCCTAGTGGGTAATAAATATTTTTCTCCCGGTTTCTTATTAGAAGCAAATCTGCTTGGCTTTGGAAATGAGCCTGGCTTGCCTGAAGAAGACTGGGTACATATAACAATCTTATTTAATTTGGTTTATACTGCTTTTTTGCATGTGTTTTTATGATGAAATACAAAATAAAAATGTCAGCTAACTATGCAAGAATCCTAGTAAAATGTGTTTTAAAAACTTATTTGTTTCTACTGCTCAGGAGAGATAAGTAAGTTTTATCTTTTAAAAAGTTGCTTCCCAGATGCTCCAAATTGAACCATCCCAAGTATCCAAAGTCATCTTGTTCCATGCGGTGTCTGTTGTCATGAAGTGGTACAGTCCAAGATGTGCCTATAAAATATCAGAAGGAAAAAATAATAATTTTAGCACAGCTGACTTGTATTGTGTAACTAGTCAGCACTTAACTCTCATTTTAGCTTCTCAGTTGACATTATTTGCTATATAAATACTTTGTTTAAGCTCTGATTATTGTTTTAGAATAGACATGAAAGTAGATGAGAGGCTAATTCGGTATTGCTTCAATTGACAGAGAGATTACTAGTAATCCCTCACACTGCTTTCTACTTGTAGATCATTAGATTGTAAAGCCTTTGTGGAACGGACCTCCAGAGGTTTGGCTGATTAACAGTGCTTACCCAGCTGCCAGGAAGCTAATGCCCAGTGGCGTGTCAGAATAAACTTAGGCACAATTGAGCACATCCCATCTCTTTGCTTAACTTGCATAAATATCAGTCTTGGCAAAGCTTTTTTCCAAAGCTTCCTACTGACCAACTGTTTACAAGGGTAGCAGGGCTGTGCTGGTAGCTTAGTTTGATTCAGAAAAGTTGAGTGGGATACCTTCAGTTTAACCATGATGATTGCAGGGAAAAGAACTTTACCTGTTATTTTTTAAAAATGAATGCTTGACTGTAATATAAGGTCTAATGATGTTTCAATATTATTTTTCCCCCCCCTTTTTCTAGGGTCCAGGTATTTCTCATCCCTATGATAGTGGGCACATAGCAATGACTTACACAGGTCTGTCATGTCTGGTTATTCTTGGAGATGATTTAAGTCAAGTAAATAAAGATGCCATACTGGCAGGACTGAGAGCTCTCCAGCTGGAAGATGGAAGGTAAAAAAATATTTTATATTCTGCAACTCTCAAGAAGGTTAATAGAAAAGCCAGGTGTGGAATAAGAAACATGTTTTTTTTTATGAAGCAGCTGTACAATATTTTCTCTCTATTAGCAAATACTTTGGTCGGTAATCAGTATCAGTATTAGAATATATGCCAGTTTACAGGACCAAACAGCACCCTGGGTTTGGGTATGGGTTTGCTTTCCTGTTGGAGGATGTTTGCATACAACTGTAGATACCTATTACTATTGGTGATTATTTTGTTTGGGGTTTGTTTTTAGTGCAGGTTGAAACTGGTAGCTAATGAAAACTTCTGCTAAGGCACGTGATCTAACATGTGGTATTAAATTTTACTGAATTTCATTTTTGAAAAAGTACTTTAAAAACTGCAGAGGTATAGAAAAGTTGTTCCTGAAGGGAACCTCACAGTGAAAGTGCCGTCACTATTTATGAGTTAAGAAAGCTTTTGTTTTGTTCAAATGGCTTTGTATCATCTAGACATCTTATATAATTGAAACTTTTCTTTAACACAGGTATTAAAATGCAGTGTTGCACCTGTTTTTTAAAAAGGAAAACACAAAATGCCAGAATGTTCAGAATGTAAACAGTGAATATGAACTATATGATGTACAAATTTCTGTTCTTTATAACAGCAGATGGACCTTAATGGGCCAAGCCCTAATGCATGCGTACAGATGTATATAAATATATTTTTGATCTGCTGTAGTTTGCAGTTTCTTCAAGCATGTGGAGGTGCCTGTTCCATTGCTCTAAGCATTGCTATTATGAGTGGGACTGCTTTGGTTAAAATGTATCTGAAAGGAAGGAGTTGCTCCCTAGCATCTTGAAGTGATTACTTGTCATGTTGCCTGATTACAGCAATAAGCTACATGCAATTTACCTCTTCTGCATGGTTATATCATGTGTGGCTTTAATGTGCAGACTGATAACTCTTATACAAGATCCTGTGTTTTGTAGTCCCTGCTGAAGAGTTCCAGCTAGCTCCTTGAGGGAGAGTGCTTTGCACTGCTCTTGTGTAAAATTGTTACTTTGGCAGGAGTCAATTGCCAGTTGTGACAGACATTTTCATACCTCTGAAAACTGCTTTTACAGCCCCAAAGGGGAAGGATGTGTGAAGGCTTGAGCTAACATCTTGTCCAGATGGAAACAGCAAGTGAGCCAAATGAGCGAGAGTTGTCACCCTAGTATTATATGCTAGTCTTGGTTAATAAAAGACAAGTGTGAACAAACAAAAACTAAAATATATATATATATAAACGTATTGTCTCTTTTTACATTATGAATAAATGTGTGTATTTTGATTTCGATCTTACTTCAAATCACATTCAGCTAAGGTATCTAGATAACATACAATGCAGTTGTCACCTGAGGATGGGGCAAGATTTTAAACCACAGTACTGGCAGATCTTAAGTGTCCTGTTTTCCCGGAATGTCTTGTGCCATATCCAGAAAGCCATGGAGGTCACCCCCATCTCAGCTGCAGAGGGCAGGGCACGGCACCATTGCAGTTAGGAGAGATTAAAGTATCTCCCACTAAACGTTGGAGGTTTTTCTATGCAAGAGGATAATGGGGGACATGCTTGAATTGCAGGGTCAGAAAGGGAGCATCACAGTGGTGATAGTCATGCTTAAAAGGCTGTCTTTATAGTCAGAAGTGCCTTTTTTTTTTCTCTTTATTCTTTAGAGGAGATCTGTCAGGGGGACTTATGAAGATATTCATTATTAATTTATAAAAATATTCTGACTAGCTCTTTGAACCAAATGGAGGCTTCTCATACAGCAAATCACAGCGTTTGTCTTCATTTTAAGGGTCTCTCAGAGAGCACCAACATGTACCTGGGTAACCCAGATACAACAACTTTAAAATGTTCATAGGGTTTGATTGTAGCTGTAAGAAATCAAAAAACTGGATTGAAAGTAATTTTCACCATTTGTACTAGAAATTGTAGTAATAACAATTACATTTGTACATACATGGAAAACTGATCCTGGAGTTGCAGTCAGGAGAGAAAGCCTTGTGAGCTCTAAGTTTTCCAGGAAGGCAAAGAATTCTGCCAAAAATAGTAAATGTTAAAATTATTAACTCATACATCAATATGTACTGTGATAGGTGAAAGAATGTAAGCATTAACGTATTTGAATAAAGATCAGTGTTATTACATTGCTGGAAATAAAGTCACCCAGGACCCTAAATGTTAACAATTGTATTCATTTTGCTTGCCTTAGTTAGAATCACATTTTATAAAAGGAAAACCTAGCATAGCTTAGGGTTATATTTATGTGAATATTGTAAATAGAATTAACTGATTTTGAAAGGAAAATTACACAATTCCTTAAACTGCTTTTCATATTTTCTGATATAACAGGCCGTACAGTGTATAATGACAGAAAAGTTTCTTTCAGTTTCTGTGCAGTGCTGGAAGGAAGTGAGAATGATATGAGGTTTGTGTACTGTGCTTCCTGCATCTGCTACATGCTCGATAATTGGTCAGGCATGGATATGAAAAAAGCGATAGACTACATTAGGAGAAGTATGGTGAGTATTTGCAAAGTGTTATTTCTTACTACATTTTGAAGATACTAGGTTTATTTCTTTATTGTGATTAAAAAACCTCTCCATCCAAAACAAAATACTCTAGTAATTTCTTTCTTTTCTGTTCCTTCTTTACCAAGTTGAAAATGCAAAAGTACATTGTTTTTTGCATTTTTCTTTTCATTGTAATGTGATGTAATTAAATCTTACCTCTTTTCTTCAAAATTCAATCTAAAATTGAAAGCAAGGTTTTTAGCCTGATGTTCCTTAAACTTAGAAAAAGTGCATAAATAAAGCACTGCATCAATAAAGTCCTCGTATTTCAATTAGCTGTAGTCCTGCTTTTTAAATGATATACAGAATCAAAGGAAAAACTAATTATTTACATCAGTTCAAGCTTAATAAGTGTTTCCAGATATGCACTTCATTATTTATTTACTAGTTGTTTGGAATAACAGAAAATATTAATTATTTCCGAAGAAGTTGAGTAAGCTTGAAAACTACAGTTCCGTGAATGTGAGTAAATGTACACAGTAGACTCATCCAGTCTGGAAAAAAAAGAGCCAAATTTATGATGACATACAACTTCTGTTGTAAACGAGTATGTTTTAGTAATTGCTCTCAGCAGTGAAATTGCGAAATTTAAGTGAGAAACAAGTCTAAAAAAGACTTAATATCCTGCTTCAGACCAAATTGGTTTTTATTTTACATTTATTTTTAAAGGAGGTAGTTAAATGCATAAGCATTTCTTACTGTACATCACAAGAAGCTTTCTGGCACACTGCCATAGTATAGCTGGGAACATAATTTTCTTCAATGTTATTCTTCAAAAAAAATGTAAAATCAGTCTAATTCATACCTTGTGTATTCAGGACATTAGCCTGCGTACTACAATAGGGAGTATAAACAAAACTTTATACTATCACACCTACATTGCTTTTAATGCCTTTTAATATGTTTCTACTCTGCTTACTCCCCTCAACGCCCCTCAGCAGGACAGGGGAGAGAATAGGAAGAGCAAAAGCAAGAAAACTTGTGGATTGAGGTAAAGACAGTTTAATTAAGAAAAGGGGAAGACAAGAAGTGATGCAAAGGCAGTCAGTCACTCGCCACCTCCCACAGGCAGACCAGTACCCACCCAGACTCGAAGCATCCGCTGCCTTGGAAGACACCTCCCTCCTACCCACCTCTTCTTCTACTTACCCCACTTCTGTTGCCCAGCGTGAGGTTACAAGACATGGAATATCCCCTTGGCTAGCTAGGTTCAGCTGTCCTGGCTGTGTCCCCTCCCAATTTCTTCTCCAGTCCCAACCTGCTCACTCGGGGAAGGGGGGATTGTGAAATGGAAAAAAAAAAAAGAGAGGCTTGATGCTGTGCTTGGTGCTGACAGTCTATCCAACAGCTGTCACCTGCAGCCCATGTCTCCCTCACTTCTGGCAGGTCAGGCTGCGAGCCCCTGAGATTGGTGGTCCCACTCCAGCTGGTGGTGCTCAGACCACCTGTCTTACCCACCAGCTCTTTGGGCCTGAAGTTTGCTAGCATTCACATGTACAGACACCGAATAGGTAGTGTGTGTCCACAGAAGATTGTTAAAAATAATACGTCACGTACTGCTGAGGTGATCGAGGGTAGGGCTCAGTGATACAAGCACACAGACCAGCAGTCTGTTCACGCTCTACTAGCACCTTTTATCCCCTTTTTCCTGTGCTTGTTCCTCCCCCATCTGCTTTGATCTTTGCCTTTCTCACCATTGATTCTTTCCCTAGCCATCCCATAATAAGTTGTGCACACCCCTGCATTCCTCAGAAGATACCCCATAACAGCTTTGATACAATCCCGGAATTTTTCTTCCCCTACGTCCCATAAGAGCCCCTGTACCCCAGCAGGTAGTAGCCCACTTCAGTTAGTATGGGTTTCCAGGGTGAGGAGATCCGTGCTGGTTCTTCTTGGTGGCTTTCACCCAAGAAAGGTGATTTATCTGTTCTCCTTTCACAGTCTGAAGGAGCAGCCGGGTCGGAGCATTCACTTTTCACTGATTAGGTCAGGAGGGTTCCTCCTCTGATCCTTGCTGGGCCTTTGTGTTTACTGAGATTAGCCTTCAATCAGATAGCTTAGCTGAGGTACAAAAGAAAAGTCAAATACTAAGAAAGGAGAACAAACCAAAGAGCAAAATACTCACTGTGGTGTTCTATAGGTCACATGAACTGTTAGTTAGCATTTTGTACATGTGAGTGCAGGTTTTGGTCCCAAAGGATACGGTGGCACTAGGAAGGATACAAAGAAAGTTGAATTGTCAGACATATGAACCAGTTTGTGTAAATGGGACCATTTAATATACTAGGACTCTTCGTTCTGGAAATGAGATGATTAAGTGGAGAGTGACAGAGGCATGTAAAGTAGTAAGTACCACTGAAAAGAGTGAGCAGCAAACATTTCTTTCTAAGACAAGAACTAGAAAGCATCATATGAAACCATTGGTAGAGCAGGCAAGTGGAGGGTTTTTTTGAAAGTTTGGAGCTTTGAAATGGCACTGGAGATCTACTGTCTACAGTGATCTTGAACTAAATTTATAGTTTTTTTCTAAAGCTTAGCATTCATCCTCGTACCTGCAAATTCCAATTGCTGTGTTCCTACTGGGAAAACTGACACCACTTTAAAAAAAAAAAAAAAAAAAAAAATTGAACAGAACAAGATCTCTTGAAAGGGCTTGTAATAGTTTGGTTGATTGGTGAAGTAAAACTGGAATCTGGGCATGGTCAAAGTCCAGAAGATGCCATAGCTTATCACAGAGACTGGGTCTTTTCCTCTCTTAGCTCAGAGAGTATCTTGAAGAAATCCTGTAAGCAGTGTTCTGTGCAGGCAGCTTTCGTTTTAGCATCTGGTAATCTGTAACAAGAGATGCTATATTTTTGTCCAGTCCAGATTTACAGTGAATTGGTAGATTGACTATAAACTGTGTCCAGTAGGACTTGTTTAAAAGCTTTGAAATATTGTTAATTCACTGCAGCGGTGGTATACACGTGTACACTGGTTTTGTCTGGGTTTTCTGGGTGTGCAGTTCAGTCAGACTGGTATTTCAGTGTACTAACTTGGTTGCAAAGTCTCTGGCACTTCTAGGCAAATACACAAAATCTTTGAATCCTGCTTGGTCACATTGTAGAGTTGAAGATGCGTTTGAAGAAGTCTAAATGATCAGGGAGTAGCCCTTTGATAATCATTTCACAGTGATGGTTGTTCCTTCCTCTCATTCATCTCTCTCTGCAACCCTTCTTGAGATGTATTCCAGTTCAAGTGCCTATCACATGAACCAAGTATTTCTTGAAGTGTATTTCTTAAATAAATACAATGAATGTGAAATGTGGTATCCAAGAATGTTAGCTTGATTTCTCCTGTTAAGATTTTCTAGATGGTGCTAAAAATAACCTATATATATATATTACAATTCAAAGTAAAATCTATTTGAGATTCTTTCATTTGTTACTCCTTGTTTAACTGACTATAGGGTGAATATTGCTATTGACTCTCTTGCAAATGCTTATTCCTGTTTTGCTACAATGTTACCTTGTTCTCTGCTTCCCTTAATTATAAAACAAAGGAGATGCATTGCTCTGTAGTAAACTGCTGTGACAGAAAGGTGTGGTTTTGTTTTACTGTCCTGTGTCATCATTTGCACATAGATGAAGCAAGTGAAAGTTCACAAAGTTTTTCTCAGTTATTTAAATTGGCATACATGTGAAGTGGAACTAATCTGGATGGAGAGTAACATGACTGGTTAAACACAGTAATCTTTGTAATAAGCTTCTGGATATTTTAGCTTATTCTTTGGAATTCCCTTTAGTGATGTATAAGAATTGTTACAGAGATAATTCAGTACAGCTGAAGAAGGGAGGGGGATTGTGTAGTTAGGGATGTCAAGAACAGCAGAAAGTTGGAATGTGAAACAATGGTGTTGCTTTATTCAGAAGAGTAATTGTTAAAAAAACCTACATCTTCATACAGAATGGATAGCCCTCTTGTTACCACTCAACTAGAATGTGTTTATACAATACTGATCACAAAAATAGTTCTGGATCAGTGATACTGTCAGTAAAATAGTCAGGTTCCAATCACACAGTTTCTATTAGCATAGGTTGATTTTTTGGCTTTCACATTCAAAAGTCAGGTATATCACTAATGAAAAAGCAACAGACACACTACGATGCTGAAATTTCAAATTACTCCACAAACTTGAAAATACTACTTTTCAGAATGTTGCTTGGTTTACCACAGATTTGTTTAGGTAGAGATATTGCAAGAAACTTTAAGTATAGCATCTGTTTCTTCTAGTGTAGTATAGTCCTCTTAAAATGCAGGTATACGAGTCTGTTGATATAATTAAGCTAGTTGTGAAACTTTTAGACTGTGAAGAAAGATTGTACCCAACTGGATTTACACATTTCCTGGGGATAGTATTTATTTATGCAGTTTTCACGTTGCAGTAACCTAGAGCCTCTTTTGCATATAATTTCCTGGGTCTTTTCAACAGGACAAAGGAAAAAAAAAATATTTCCCCAGTTCTTTAATGCACACAAGTCCCCAAAGAGCAACTACTGTCTGTAAATAAATAGGCGCCAGTCAGCCAGAGGTCAGCTATCGTCTACTAAAATTTCAAGCTAATTGTACAGCCCAACATAGTATGCTGTCTGGGATGCACACTTAACAGCTTTTCTCCAGAGCTAATTACTTTGTCATACATAAAGCAAACCACCTCCTCTTACAATTACTGTTTGTAGAGTTAATTAGCTTTGCCAGCATAGCTTTACTAATCAGCTTGCCTTTGCTTACCAATTACGGGGCCCGTGGAGTGTGGTAGCACATTTGGATTGCATTCTCAAAAGGCAGTACAAAGTGTTTAAAGGAACTTTATACTGTGTGTTTCAACATTCAGATGTTCATAGGGATTATTTAAAATTGGCTGGTTCAAACTTTAGAAGGTCAAGCTGCAGCTTGAAGTGTATGCATCAGATGTTAGTCTTTATAGTTGTTTCAGCTTGCAGCAGCAACTTAAAACCTGGGAAATGTAGTTTTAATGCAGCTTCTGTGTCTGCTACTGCTTCCATTTTTCTTCTCAATGTCAGCTTTCAAAGCAGGTCTATAAAATAATCCTTATGTCATTCCTAAAGACATGCTAGGTCCAGTCGCCATTCTTTAGTTAGGACTGTGGGAGTCATTAGCGGTCTGTCAAGGTGTCCTGTATCTACTAGCCACTGTTAAATGTTTGGAAGAAAACATGAGAATTTCATAGTCAGCACTTGGGGTGCAGGTAGGGGGAGTTAAAATTGATTTCTAACTGTCTGATCAGGTATTGAACCAATCAGTAGTTGAGCAGTTAATACAGAAGATGTAGGACCTGTGTGATTCAACTTCAAAAGTTAAACTTCATTTCTGTTCCTACTAAACAGTTTGGTATTTTTCCAGTGATAATTTATTCATTATTCTATGAACTATTGAAAAATAAACATTTTTCATTTTATGAATAACTTACTCTGATCTCATTTCCTAACGTACAAAATTATTTAATGAATTTTTATGGAGTAAGGTTATTATTCCTATGTACGCGGTGTCATCTGCTCCTAGATTGCTTGTAACAGACCTGTACCATGTTCTTGGTGCTTTGTTCATCAGATTCCAAGTTTCTCCTTTTCATTACCTCTACAGTGATTTTTCAGCATTGTTAAGGTATTTTTAACAGTAATATTTTATAGGGCAGGTTAAGTTTAGTCCAGTAGTGTGCTTTATTACATTGTGGCTTCTGGTTTCCTCTTCCCCCTGGTTTTCATTTTGTTAAGGCCTGATGTTCTTGCTCCTTACTAAAGCATTTCTTGTACTTGAGTATTGAACACACAGCAGTACCTTGCATTTTGCCTTTGTGTATGATAACCAGCATGTGGTTTAGAGACAGATTTAATTTATCCATTTAATTTTTTTGAAGTTACATATCTGTTTTTTCTTTTTATAAAAAAACGAGGTTTTTTTCTTTAATGGTTATCTGTATCACATGCTCTCCCTTTTTTGGCAAAAACATGTTACCCATTTTCACTTTTAACGTATGTCACAACTGAAATGAACTTCATGGCAAGTCATTGAAACAAGGTCGATTTGTTAACTGTTTTGTGCCAAGAGCTCTTTGAGCTGTAGTTTCAAGATTTAATCAGGTTAAATGGTGATCATAGTCTGATGATAATTTTGCTAGGAAATTGAGCAATTGCAATGTCTGTGAAAGTGATTTGGCTCTAAAGTAACTGGTATCTGGGTTTTTTCTTCAGTCTTATGATAACGGCCTGGCACAGGGCGCTGGACTGGAATCTCATGGTAAGAATGTTAAAACCTTCTACGCCTATTCTTAAGACTGGGATTGAAAATGCTGTGAGAGGTGCAGGGTATGTCATGCCTTTCCTTCTTTTCTGATTTTAAGAAAGTGGGATGAGGTGGAGCAAATCCAAAACACGCCTCAGAATATCTGTCTTCTTCCCTTAATTCCAGTTTATTAATATCAGACCAGATGGCTCTTGATATATCAACTCCATTAATCTTACCTCATAAATGTTTTGTTGAAAGGTGTTGGCTGTAGTTCTTGTCTCTTGCTGACAGAGCAAACTTTTTCCACATGTACCACTGCTACTCTGTGGATTTGTCTGCAAGAGATTTTGTGCAATGCACCTGATAATCTCCAATTTCAGCAGCTATTAGTAAAAGCTTGAAGAAATTTCCTCTGATAGATTACAGCATCCATTGGGGGCTCAAATATTGAAGCAGCAATTAATTTTTGTAAACAGGTCAGAGTTGTGAAGATAGGAATTCCCAAGAGACTGGTATTTTTTAAGCAAAATGTTTCTACGACACGAAGGTCTGCTTGTGACAGGAATTATTGACTTATACGTAACTGATACTCAACCTATGAAATGTTTGCTATCTTTATCCTTAGTATTGAGCTTTTATAGAATCCCATCTGTTTTCTTCCTGCAGGATGGGTAAAGTTGAAAAACTTAAATTTTACCCCTGTGTATTTGAAAAATTAGTTAACTAAGTTACTGTAGAATGCTAGTAATAACAGATAGCATTACTTCAGCATCCTTCTGCTACATTTCAGCATCAGAACAAAAATAACCTTAGAGTTCTTGGGGTCTTCTAGTACCAGCATAGTGTAAGAAACTTCGGGCCCAGGTCAAGTATCAACAGCTTCCTTATGATCTTTTCCAGGCTGTAATTTTATTGTATCATGTAATAGACTCAGGATGAGTTTTGATGGGCTTTAAAAACTGATGGCCATATTAGACAAAGAACACGAGTTTCGCTTCTAATCCCAAATTTTACTGTGCAGTTTCCTGGACAACAAAAAATTCCTTAGAAGCATAATTTCTGTTTATTACAACTATGAGAGTGCAGCGGTCTTTTCATAGTATTAACCATGCGTGTTTTTTTTTTTATTCTTAATTTTATTTTGGTTTTCTGCTCATCAGACACTTCTGTCTGTTTATATTCTCTGGGGGATAGCATCTTAGACTGCCCTTGGCATCTCTGCTTCAGTCTGATTGCTGGCATCCCAATAGCTTTCTTTTTTAAGTTACATATGAAGAAATGTTTTCTGTTGCATTGCAATTAACTTATTTCTGGACTGCTGTGTAATGTAAATTGTGCAGCATTGAGAGGCAATCCAGCTTTAAGATAATGAATTCAGGTTTATTTGTGCAAGAATTGGATTGAGGGTTTTTTCACCCTTTGACATATGTGCTGAACTACAGTGGTTTTATTTATTTGGATTTTGGACTTAAAATTAACACTTTCATACTTTTAAAAGTCCATTGGTTTAATTGTTACTACCATAGTTAAAATTCTGACTGAGATCATAGAGGCTTCCTTGAAAGATCTGGGTATCAAACCATTGCAAAAACAACTCTCTCTTCACAGGTGGCTCTACGTTTTGTGGCATTGCATCGCTGTGTTTGATGGGTAAACTGGAGGAAGTTTTTTCAGAAAAAGAACTGAACAGAATAAGAAGATGGTGCATAATGAGACAACAGACTGGCTACCAGGGACGACCCAACAAGCCTGTAGACACTTGCTATTCCTTTTGGGTGGGAGCAACCTTGAAGGTAGTGTACAGAACAGCTACAGGATAGTCACTGGGTTGTTTGATTTCTTTAAACATCGTATCTTTTCTTTGCTTGAACAAGTTACATAGTTGGCACAAGTGCATGAATATGCACAGGTCACTATAAAGGTCTTTCATCCTGCAAAAATGCAGGATATGCAGCTATCTCTGCTGTCACTGCTTATCCTGTAAATAGGATCCTTATTTCAATATTAAAAATATACTGAGATTAGTATATTACTGTAACGATCTAATTTCTTTTCAGCTCTTGAACATGTTCCAATATACAAATTTTGAGAAAAACCGAAATTACATCCTGTCAACTCAAGATCGCCTTGTGGGTGGATTTGCCAAGTGGCCAGATAGCCATCCAGGTAAAATTACTTTTCAAAATTATGGTATGTTTTAAGCTAGAAATGCATTCCAGCAGTCAGACATCTGAGACATGTAACGGGAGTTTTCTCCTCAGTCTCCTTCAAAAAATGGAAAAAAAAGCCCATAAAATATAATGAGATTTTTGTGATTTAAGTGGAAAGAGAGGAGGTATTTTCCCTTGTTCAGCAGAAGAGCGAGTGAGCTGTTGTTTAAGACTATTGGTAAAAGAGTATCGCCATCTATTTAGAGCTGGACAAGCCTTTCCATACATGTTTAACCATTCCAGTTAAAGGGAATATTACGCAGTGAGTATCCCTGTAAATCATCTGAGTCAAATATTTTAAAAAAAAATTGTTTCCTTAATAGAGGAATCCCTTAAGCTTATTCAGAAGTCATTGATGTGTACGAAAACAGTCACACTTTACGTAGTTACATATTATGATTTACAGATTTTAGTTATACATAGCAATTCTAAGTAGTATATCTGAAAATTAATTATTATCCTTTTGGAAGTGGATAATTTGAAGTAGTGAAAAACTTGAAAAGATTCTAAAATCTTATAGTTTGAAATAATTTTAAAGATGCTAGAAATCAATGAAGGCATTGCGGGCTTGCGGAAACAAACCTTGTGCCACTAGTGTTGCCTAGTGACATTTTGTAGAGGGAAGATAAACAGTCCGTAAACTGATCTAAGAAGATAAAAATGTAATCATAATAAAGGATGGGTCTATTCAGAATCTGTGCTCTGATACTTCATTCCTTCATCATTTCATATTGAACAACAATTGAGAATTTTTCACGGTGAACCCACACTGGAAACATGGTGGTAGTGATAGATGTGCTCCCCCCCTCCCCTGAAAGCCAGCTTAGGATTCCCGAGGACTTTACTGTATGTACTTCGCATTATATAGATCAGTCAGTATCACTTGGAGCAAATATTTCTGTTTATCTTGATGAACCATTTACTTAGTGAGCTAGTAATTAAAAAATTTGTTTAAAATCCCATTCGTTTGCAAAGTTCCTTAACCTGTCTTTTAACACAGCTGTGATTGAGATAAGATTTGAGAAAGGCATGACTAAATAAAGCTGTTTTCCTTTGATTTGTGTGGCATTTCATCCTGAATGCTGCTCTTTCCTATGAAGCAGGCTTTTGCTGCTCTTTTGGCTTTTTGTGATAGGAGGGCTTATTGCAGCATTCTTTCCTCAGGCAGAGGGTGACAGCAGTCTGTGTTCATATTTTGAAGGAGAGTAAAAAAAGTTAATGTCGTTCTAATGTGAAGAATTAATATAAGCGCAACATTGCAAAGATTGTTTCTATGGCACTGTGATTTTGTTCTTGTACATACTGGCTTGCAGGAAGTTCAGCTGTGTATCTGAAAGGCAAGCTGCCTTTTGATTTTTTTTTTAGGTCTCCACAGTAAAGATCTCACAGTTTACTAACAGGAAGTATCTGTGCAGCTCAGTTGCTCTCAAAAGCTTACTGTGATAAAGTGTACACTGCCCTTTCAACTTCAGTGTAAGTGCAAAGTGTGAAGGTAACGAGAATGGTATGGGTCATCATGCAAAGGAGTTAAAAGGTCTGTTGAGACTCAACGTGGACAGAAATTATTCATTCTCCTTGAAGGATTTAGCATTTGTAAAGCTGATAACAGAAGCCTCAGTTTGGTTTTGTTGAAAAACTCAGATGTGACAGAATATTCCAGGCAAAGTTTGCAAAATAAGAATATGCCATTTTTTTCCAAGGGTGCTTTCTAAGATAGATTCAGAATTTGAACTTCTGTAGCTCCTACTTCATAAAGTCTGTGTTTAATTTTGGATAGTCAAACTGGTTTTGCTGAGCAATAATGTTTTTAGGAAGAGGACTAGAAGAAATTGCAGAGAAGAGTCAAGTGTTTGTGATAATCTGTATATTACCTGGACTTCCAAAGGTGCTGTAGCTTTTTACAACTAATGATTCAGGGAAATACTGTTTTGTAGTCCTGATGTTCCCATGCTAACAGGCATCAATACATTGTTGGTTCTGGAGGCCAGTAGCATTATTTAACCCTTTTTCTTGATTTTAAAATAGCATTTGGACCAGCACGCTTATTGAGCAGTGAGCTTGGAAAACTTTATTGCCTTTCAAAATGAATCTAAAAGGTCAAAAGACTCTTAAATGCTAGAAATTCTCTGAAAACATGAGTATAACAAAGTGAATCAGGACACGACTTGTTTTCTTTATAGTGATCTACAGGTTGTCAAATACAGGAAAGACTTTTATCTGAAAAATCTTCTGAATATCACTGTAGTAGTGGTATTACTGTTTTATAAAGCAGGCACAGGCACTGGCTTAGCAGGGAGATTCATACTTCAAATCAGAACTGAACACATACTGTATTTGTTCTGTTCTTTGTTTACAAGTGACTGATACGTGTTTCACATTAAGCAGTTAGATCTGCTGCCTTGTGTTAATACTACTTGTTACAAACATTAAACCACAATAATGTGGTTTAGTAGAGTTAATTTTCTCCCTAGCAGCCATATGGTGCTGTGTTTTGGATTCGCCACCAAAACAGCCTTGATAAAGCAGTGATGTTCTGGCTGTTGTGGAGACACAGTGCCAAGGCCATTTCTGTTCCTATGCCGCCCTACTGGCGAGCAGGCTGGGGGTGCACAAGAAGTTGTGATAGGGCACACCTGGGATAGCTGACCCCCCTGACCACAGGAGTATGACACAGCATGTGGCATTGAGCTTAGCGATAAAAGCTGGGGGAAGAAAGAGGAGCCAGGGGGGTGTTTGGAGTTGCAGTGTTTTTTCTGGGAAGTGGCCAAACACCTGCCTGCTGATAAGATGTAGTGAAAGAATTTCTTATTTTGCTTTGCTCCCACCCACAGGTCTTGCTTTCCCCATAAACTGTCGTTATCTCAACCATGAGTTTTATCACTTTTACTCTTCCTTTCCTCTTCTCCCCCGGGGGGAGACGGGGAGAAGCGAGCGAGCAGCTGTGTGGTGCTTAGCTGCCTACTAGGATTAATCCACGTTTTGCTAGAACACATACCTAAGCAACTTGCAGGGTTTTTTTCAGGCTTGTGCATAAGTCATGATTAGATTTAAATAAAACTTTTCTTTTAAATTACTAGATGTACTGCTGCGTGCCCCAGGAGGTTGTGCTGAAACTCTGATACATCTCGCTTATGATCTATACAAGATACACAATATAAAAGAATTGGAAGCACATGTAAATTACAGGTTGTGCAAGAGAAAGATCAAAAGGTTTAACATAAGAGTGAGAGGATGAAAATAAGTGTGCACAATTACTGCATGTAAAACACTAAAGTATGATTTGCTCTTGAAGAAGTGTAAATACACCTTACTTCATGTTTTTAAGATGGGAGCCAAGCAGTTGCTAGATTGCATGCTGCGTTCTGCATTTGAGGTACTTATGAAACAAAGTGTTTGGACCTACCTTTTTTGATCTTGAAAAGCTTGGTTTATTTCGTAGCTTGAAACAGAGGAGTACACAGGTGGCATATGTGTTTTTGCTAGAACTGACTTGAGTATTTAGTTAGCGTGGATTTGCACAACTGTTGAACTTTGTGGTTAAACAAAGTAGCTGTATAGAGGTAATTAGGTCTGTACATGGGTTTTAGTGTGTTTCAATGCAGCTGTCCACAGGAGTTAATATACTTTGTTTCCTGAAGGTGAGGTCTCCTTGCCTCACATACAGCCCCTACTGACCTTCCAGAAAGCATCTGCTGAGCATGCTTTTGTCTGCATATTAATGCTGATAAGCGGAAGACTTCTTCCAGAGTCTGTCTTTCCAGATACCTTCTTGCAGTACCATTTTAGTCAAATATGAATTTACTGAAAAGATTACTAAGTGTTGAGAATTTGTAAGGGGCACATTGAGTTCACATCTTCTTTCCATCTTTAGCCTGTGATTTCATGGGCAAATAATCCAATCTAATGGTTTGCTGCTGCCCAGAGGAGGCAGGCTCACTTCTCTTCCTCCCAGCTTCCCCAAATACAGCTGCGTGTCCTTTCCCCTTTTCTGCGCTAGCTTTGGTGTATGTCAAAACCTACTGCAAACCAGTTTGATCCACTAAAATATCAGAAAACTGTCCATTTTCTCCTGCTTGGGTTAATTTTCTTCCATGTTTTTTCAATTGCTTTAGGTCATGGAAGATGTTCAGCAAGATGTAGTGCTGGTATAAGGTAGGCAGCAGGAGCAGCGTGGGACAAGGGAATAAGAGCATCCCTTTTCAGTGGCAGCCATCTGTTATAGCTAATCAAGCCACCTCATGAATTCCTGTTCTTAGGGTATTCTCTCAGGAAGGGAGGAAGCTAGGTTAAGAAATAACTTATTTCATACTTCTAAATCTTGCTTTTTGGCAGCTATTGGCACTAATTTTTGGTAGTCAGCTGTTCATCAAGTAATCAGTTAAAAAATTCTTTCATGAGTTTGGAAAGAAAAATCTGTTTGTGGCCAGAAATTATTGCCAGCTCCTCAAAATTGTTTTGCTGTTTGGCATGAGCACTCAGGAAAAAATAAAGTAGCAGACAAGAATTGTTATAAAACAAAAATAGACTTTAGTTTTAGAGATTGCAGACTATCAGTTCATGCTGGTGACTTTGAGCAAAAACTGACTACTTCTGTCAAAATACAAGTTTAAAATGTAGCACCAGTTTGTTTTCTTTGGCTGTAATTATTCAGGAGTGTCGGAATCCAGGAACGCTAGGCAGTGACAGCCTGGCATAATTTTCTTTTTCCTTTTCTGTCCTTCTTTCAGATGCTTTACATGCCTACTTTGGGATCTGTGGTTTGTCGTTGATTGGAGAACCTGGTATTTGCAAGGTTCATCCCGCCCTGAATGTAAGCACAAGAACCTCAGAGCGCCTTCACCACCTTCATCAGATCTGGAAAACAAGAACTCTAAAGACGACACACACCTCACTACATGACTGATTTAGACTTGAATTTAGTTCTGGTAGCATAATTGTAGCCCAAGGTTAAAAGCCATGTATAACCAATGTGCTCTTTTAAGTGCTGGAGTCATACAATCAGATCTGTGTTGCTGGCATCACTTCGATAGGGAGTTGCCTTCAGCAGGTTATTCTGCATTGTGGAAAAAGGAGATATTTTGAT
>KZ505682.1:1747860-1758930 GCA_002844005.1 Limosa lapponica baueri | reverse complement strand
AGGTGTCCTGGGTGAAGAACTGCCCACACAGCATCTTCTCAAGGGCACAGAAGATGATGACCTCCAAGGGTTTTCAAGCTGAACCCACCAAAGGCAGCAAACCCCTCACTACTGCTTTGTTTTTGAGGCAATGGCGAAGTGCCTTGTTTGATAACTGCAGTGTGAGGACATCCTTTAGAATGTCCATTCATAGGTACAGGTTCTGTCCTTGGGATTGGGACTGGACAGAAGTGGCCATTATCACTAGGAAACGAGCAGGACCCTGAGGAAGGAAACAGTCCTGCCTCCCAGTAAAAGGGAACTTCATTAGGGAAGAGAAAAATCTGTGTGAGAACCATCTGCAACCTCTCACTTCAAGAATTGCAAAATGTGCATGGGAGAGGAAATGTTTGTGGTAGGGAAAGAGCTTTCAACTTGCCAGACTGGGTTGTTTATGTTAAACTCACAAATGAAAGGAGGGAGATAGGCATGTGGAAGTCTGTGTTTTGACAGTTTTAGCCATGTGTACGTGTGAAGGTGGCTTCTGTGCTAACAGTGATGATAACCAGGCTCTGGTGTGAGGACCAGGAGCTCTTCTGTACACCAGTTAAACCAACCACCTCGCGTGCTTGCAGTCTGAGTGGAAAGAGAGAGCACGGAGACCTTTATGAAGCTATTCCTGCAAGACCTCTCCCCATTTCCTCTTTGCTACAGCGTCTATCAGAAGATCTCCCTCACCCTGGGAGGGAGGATCCCGCCTTATCCTTTTATGGGGAGTTTGCAAAAGGACAATTTGAGGTGAAAATGGCAGAAGAGAAGCCAAGGCACGGCTTTCTGTTGGACATCACCCACCCTGAGTGCTTGTGGGAAGGGAGTGGTGCTTGTACTGCCTAGAAAGCTAAATACACAGGACTGCTGTTGAAATTGCATGCTGCCTTTGGGTAATTTACAGGTTTCCCTCATCACAGAGCTGTATTTATTTGCTGTTCCGCTGTCCAGGAGTCTTCATTTAGCAACCTTCTTTAAATTATGACCATGCCTTGCAAAAATAGGCTCACTTTACAAAATTACATTTTAAGCTCGAACCCAGCCTTCGTACTGGTTATTGTGCCATTAAAGCCTCCTTTAACTTCAGACCCATTGTGGAGGAGCACCACTCTGAAGGCGTCTGTGTAAACCTGCTGCCCCCGCTGCCAGGGGTGCTCTTTCACACCAGGTTAGACTAACAATTTTCAGGAAAAACATAGGACAGCTGACCCTGCCTTGGGGCAGTTTGGTAGCCTTTTAAGGACCCTCCTGGACTGTTCTTTTTTTACAGTTCTTTAGTTATACTTCAACACTGTAATTTTTCTAATCCACCCTCCCCGCTCCCCCTGTCTGCAAATTCTTAAATTAAGGACAGTTTTGCTGGTGGGACTGTTTAATGTAGTGCTGATCTGCAAGGTGGATAGCTGGGAATGGTGGTGGTAGTGGGGGGGGTGTTGTGTTTCTATAAATAGCATAAAAATACTTTAGGGGAAATCAGAATTTTTAGAAGGTCTGGGTATATTTGCATTCCAGTCTGTACACTTGTACTTTACAGATCAGCTGTCCTCAGGCAGTGCTGGCTGCCCAGCATCCTTCTGAAATATGCAGCTCTCCAGGGGAGGCCAGGGACAGGATTCTGCTAGAGTTGTGTCTGGATGAGACACAAGTCAATGCTTCCCAACGCAGCCACGGGGCTCCTATATTTTTGCATATGGCTCTATATATAACTCCCTGTATATGGCCAGATAGAGTGCGTCCTGCAGAGTGGTGATAACATGTGCTCTCTGTGGCTTCCCGGTTGCTATAGATAGCTTCCTACGCAGACCATGTGAACTGCTACTGCCACCAAACTTTTCCGGAGGCTCTGTGCCTTGGCATTTGTTTTCAGTGTAAATAAACTCCAGCCTCAAGCGACTTCCTTCTGCAGAAAGAGGAGCTGCTGGTAAGAGCAA
The DNA here is from genome assembly GCA_002844005.1 of Limosa lapponica baueri. Lineage (NCBI taxonomy): Eukaryota > Metazoa > Chordata > Aves > Charadriiformes > Scolopacidae > Limosa > Limosa lapponica. The sequence continues at coordinate 1,756,972 of KZ505682.1, read as the reverse complement.
GGACTGCAATGGTGAGCATCTAAAGAGAAGGTGTAAACTGTGTTAACCAGGTGAGCTTCCCACGTGCAAGCCTTGTCCCTTTCCCCTCGGCCACCCCAGGCTTATCCCATTTTTTATTAAACAGGGATAGGAAGCACCAGCTGAGGCACAAGTTCTCTGCTTTGCCCGCGATGCAGACACCCCCCCCAGCCCCTAACTCTGCATCCCCCTTACCGCCCGCCTGTAACCCCACCGGACTTCTCACCTCCCGTGACTCCAAGCCATGGTCCAGGAGCCACAGGGGAGGGAGGCTCCACAGGTCCCTGCGCGAAGCTGAGGCAACCACGCTGCTCTTGGCTGTGGAGAAACCTGAGCAAACACACAGACCAGCATCTGAGATGTGACGTAGCCTGTGGTTCCCCGGGGAGGGCAGGTTTTTTTAAGCTGAAGACTCCACAGGCTATGAAGAGCAACGGTTCCCACGATCTCCCTTCTATAAAAGGAAATTAAAGTCTACAGCAGCTGTTGGTCTGATAGCCAGTCTCGGCTGGATCCCCCTCCCGTCCCCTTGCTGGCTGCCCAGCAACCCACGGATGACTCTTGCCATCAGAACAAGCTGAGCCTTCTGGTGCTTTTTGATGGCAGCCAGACTTGGATGGAACAGGAATGTAGAACAAGTCTTTTGGTTCTTTTTTTTTTTTTTTGATGCTCCAATGTCAGTCACTCCGGTGAAGGGCTGCACATTGCAAACACCTGCAAAGAAAGATTCAGACACTTCGGAGGTGCTTTGTCTTGCAGGCTGAGACAGCTCTAGCCTCCACACTTCTGCTCATCTACTGGGGTCAGTCAGGAACAGATTATTCTTCATTGCTTTAAACTAATGGTGAAAAATAAATAATAAAAAAATAAACAAGGCTAAAAGGTCTTTTTGCCAACATAGTTTTTCAGCCACCCCAGCTCTACATGGAAACAGTAAAAAGATGATAAATAGCGCAATATTCCTAGCTAGTAGGAGAAGGGTTTATCTTGTTTTTCACCAGTCTCAAATCCTAGTCTGGCAAGTTATTTAGGGAGGACTCTGGGAGGAGCCACCCTCGGCGGGCCAATGTGCGTTTGACTTTCCTCTCCCTCTCAGCAGGGCAAGGCGAGCGTGCCTCGGTGAAGAATAGCTGAATCAGAGGGAAATCTGTTCCGCTCAGTTAGGCTGCTGCATTAGGGAGGCCTTTTTAAGTATGCCGAGGAGAACTGGTAAAGTTGTCAAGAGGTCTGTAGAACTCCAATGGATGAAAAGAAACTTGCATGGAAAGCCAGACAGATTTCTTGCTCTAGAAACCCCAGAATAGGGCGTGTTTTCTCTGCCCATGGTAGGGCCCAGACTTCCACCATCAGGGGCTGTGCTTCTGCGTATCATCCATGTGGTAAAAGTGACCAAGGTCAGGCAGCAAGGTTTGTACTAGCTGGCTGCACTGTGTATGGGACAGGAACATCCTCCAGAGCAGGAGCCAAGTGTTCGGGGCTGGGGTTTTCTTACGCTGCACCCTGCGGCTGGCTCTGCACCTTGTGGTGCTGGGCTGGTCCTGCACTACGACACACATGGGAGACCAGCCAGAACCACGACCTGGGAGTTTTGGCCCTGAACAGTGCTCTCCCTCCTCCCAGGACCCCCTGGCCAGCCTTGGCATCCATCTCACCTCCAGGACAAATTGCTGCCCCGGGTTTTCTCCGTGCTCCGTGCAACAGGACCAGGAGCAGGAGAAGTGTCGCTGTGCTTCACCCTCGGCTTTTTGTTAACACCACAAGGAACAATTTGCTTTGTTGCGGCTTCAGGTGAGCTCCCCTAAGTGACGTTTCTGGCCTTTTCCTCAGCCCTGCACATCCCTTTACACACGTAAGCCAACCTTGTTTAAGCCAGCAGTTGTGTGAGGGTTCACCAGCACCTTTGCTGGCCCTCAGAGGGGGAAGGAGACGCAGGAACTCCCCCAGCTGTGACAGTCCCCCCCATTGCACTGCAGTGCTGCAGGCAGGTACGCCAACGGCACAACGTCTGCCTAAGTGCTGATCCCAGACGGATACTGGTGTTAAAAGCAGGCTACTGGTATTAAAAGCCTGGAGAGCCTCAGACAGCCGGAGGGGACACGGGCCAAAGGGGCAGGCTGGTTGTGGTGTGGTGGGATGCCGGGAGGGTCAGCACTTGCCTGGCTCAGGCAGAGCACAGCGGGGTCCGCACCGGCCCTCGCTCTCTGCAAATTCAATCCGCAGGGAGCTTAATCCACTTTCAGTGGGGATTAAAGGCTGTATTAACCCACGAGTAAATGCAGGGGAAGAATTTCCTTGCAGGAACACAGGGCATGCCATTTTGAAAAAAGAAAGTTAACTGAAACCTAATCCGGGTGTAGTTAAGCTGAGAGAAAAGTGCAGGAGCCCAGCTGATGCATTTAAACCTTGAAGGCATAAATTGGACAAGCTTTGTAGAGAGGTGTAATACCCTCTGAAGGCCATCTGAGTCTGAAAAGCTTTCGAGTCTTTGCTGCCTTCTTCAGAGCCTTTGCGGTTACAGACATACCTTTTCTGCAAAACACACAAAATCACTAAAACATACATCACCACAGCCACACACAGATCTCAGCAGTGCTCGTCTTTCCCTTATCTTTCCCTGATTTGCATGTCTCTGATTTCTTCATTAGACACATTCTTTTAAGTAAATGAATAGAATCAGTAAATTAATAGACTCAAGCCTGCTGTGTTTTGCTCAATTAATATTTGTTAAAAATCTAGATACCCAAAATTCTCTTTATATTGTCAAACTTGATTAACTGTAGTTGAAGCAAAAAATGGCAATTACATTATATATTCATGGTATGCATCATTATGTACTTTAGCTGATTCCTTATAAATATCTAATAACATACTCAATACATTAAATATTAATTGTACTCTACATACTTAACCCATATTTCTTAAATGAGCTTGTTCCCAGGGGTATGTGATATCGTACTAGTATCACACGGGACAGGCCAGGAGGAAATCATACATAAAGATATTTTTCACACAGCACAGATGCAGTTTTCACTCTGTACTTTATTTTGTGTGGTTTTGCCTCACAACTATTGAATGTTTAAGGTATTTGGATGGAGGTCCTTAAATGGAGCAAGACTAGAGGTAGATATCTCTGGTGCCAAAAAGGCATAAGCATTCTAGAACAAAAGTCTGGCACCAAAATACTGTGGATTTGAAATTCACCTTTTAATTTTACTACATTTGCCAGAGGACCAACAGCCAGAAATAAGGGAAATGAGAGGTACAGCCTAAGGGTGAGACTCTTTCTTCTGGCCATTAGCAATGGATGACAGTGCCCCAGAGCAGCAACGGGACTGCTTCAGTCTTTCATGTTGATTGCTGCTGTTTGTTTGCCACGTTTAGTGTTATGGGTTTAGCGACCTTTTTGTTTTGCCAGTATCCATTAGAACCAAGTATATAAAAATAAATAGAACCCTGTGTCAGTGTGTGGCGATGGGGAATAAAAATTTGATCACTACGGAGGGCTGGAGACATGGAGGAAGTAAAAATCAAATTCTCCAATAGAAAGTGAGGATGTGAATCAGCAGCTGCATTGCAGAGACAGATCTGGAGATCCCAGGGAATCACAGGCTAAATCTGAATCCTGAGTGGGATGAGTGTCAGGGAGAAGGTGCAGGAGTTTGTCTGCTTGAGATGGCCTTGGTGGGACCTCAGCTGAACGTGGAAGAGACACAGAAGCAGGTGGTTCCCTGACTGCACACTGAGAGACTCCAAATAGTTGAGCTCCTTTTTCTTCCCCAGAGCAGCGCAGGTGGGAATGGGGAAAAAAAAATGAAAAATCCCCCTGAGGTGCCTAAAAAGGTGCCTTTATTGCAGGGAGAGGGTTAGGTCTGCATGCTTTGAAATATGGTTTAGTCTCACTTGTTCTGCTTATAAAACCTTTCCAGCCATCAGAAGGTCTCATCTGTTTCATGGCAGATTTTTCTTCTGCTAGTGACAGTTCCCATCTACATCACTCCCTGTGGAAGGAAGCAGTTTATATAAAATTCATAAACTATTTACACAAATTCTCTTTAGCATTGCTCAAGCTGGATGCAGACCTCTGAACACTGTTAAGAGAATAAAAGCAGGTCACAATCCTTACCAGAGACATGCACTCATGGATATGCGTAAATGGTGGGGTTTTTTATTATTTCAAATGTTTGTTCAAATGTACAATTTAACACTGAAGTAGGTCATACTGAATATTTTCCACTGTCTATAACATCGTCTTTCTTGCCATCTCCATTGCTCTGGCATTGCAATTGTTGGAGATGTTGGAGTCTGAGGTGGAAGTACATCTACACAGACCCGTTCTCCCCAGGCATACTGTAAAACAGAAGCACTCGTCTGCTCCTCCGAACTGAATTATTTGTGTTAGCCCGTCCTGTATCCCACCTGCCACTGGCTTCAAACACTCTTTTAAGTAGATTTCCTCAGGTAATGATGGCCAACAACTTCAACCGTGGTGTACAGCTGCTCAGTGGGGGGAAGACCCCCGCTCAAGACACCAGACGGCTGCCAAGGGTGCATGCGTGAGTGGATTCCCTGTATAATGGAAATGGGAAAACACCTTACCATCCTAGGAGAGCGGGAAGAAAAGAGCATCTGAGCAAGCTCCACTGCTCGGATTTAGTTGAGAAGTAGAAACTAAGACTAAGAAGGAGATCAGTGAGAAAATGTAGAGCTGTCATTGCTGTCCTGGGAGAATCAACATAATTCACAGGTCAGGAAACACGAATTCCCTTTATATTTTGATTTCTATACCAACGTTCCAAGGCAGAGCCCTGTGCTGCATGACATTTCACAGGGACAGATTTTCCACTGGTATAAAATTATACAAATTAATATGTGTCAGTGGATAATCTAGCCTGGGATCCTTGCTTTTTTGGAGACCTACTAGAAGTTTAAAAAAGCAAATAAAATTCTTCTACTGATTCATTTTAACACAATATGACATGCTCTGGGACTGAGAATTTCAGGACAACCGAAGGTTTGCATTAATTTTCGGACATGCTGGTTCCACAGAAAGGAGCCGACCCGAGAGATGAAGGAGAAGGAGGAAAAGTGTGGAAAGCAAAGTCATATCTGCGATTTATGTGGAACAGGTGAGGAGCTCCCAGCTATTTCTGACATACAGCCTACCTCAGGAAAGGTTGTGTAAAACACAGCAAATGGTTACCAAGAGGGGTGAAAGTCTCTGGGCCACCAGCTGCAACACGAAGCTTCTCCATCTGTCTCGGGCCTTCCAAGCGCGCATTCCCCTGTCAGCCCGCAGCCACCCAAGACAAAGGCTGGCACAAACTTCCTTCCATCTGAGGGGAGGTGAACGAGACCCCCCAGAATAGCTACAGGAACTGATACCTGCTGCAGAGACCAGTCCCAAACCCCTAGCTAGTCTGGATCTATGGAGACAGCTCATGTTAGCGACACCGGACCGTCCGCAAGGCTCTGCCCAGCCTCGCAGGACTCCATGGAAATACACTCTTCTGCAGGGCTGGTGGCAGAGAGCGCTGTCTGTCACACAGGGGCCAGGATCATCCCAGCAAGAGCTGCTTGGGCGGATGCCATTGCCAAAGCTGTGGAATCAATGCAAAAGTAGTTTGTGGCATCTCCCTGCTTGCCTGTCGCTGGCAGCCACCCAAGCCTGGTGTGCTAACAGAGCGACTGCTGAAATAAAACCACTCCAAGAAAAGAGCATGAAAGAACCATCAGCTTCTTCAGTCTTCTCCTGTATCCTTCTTGCCCTGGTTGACTTCATGACCTGAGCTACATTTACATCTCTTTACATACACGGAGCACTCTAATGAGAACCATAGCACTCCCCTGCTCTGGAGGACAGCACACCCCAGCTGTGACTGGGGTGTCCATCAATTTATGAAAGCAGGACATGAGGAGGTGAAGGGAGGGGAACGAGGAACTATCCTTTCTGTCCCAAGTCCTTGAATTTTAGCACAGGCTGGCCATAACCTACAGTGTGTAGCAGAAAGGAAAAAAAAAAAAAAAAAAAAGAAAGGAAAAAAACTTATCATGTCAGTGCAGCAAAAAAAATATGAGATAGCAGCCAGAAATTCAGGGCACATAGTTCAAAATACTGGTGTGATTCATGCTCAAAGAATGCCAGAGAAAACTGCCGATTCAGAGGAGACACACGGTGCCTGCACCAGGGGAGACCCTTGTTTCACAGGATTTGGGAGATGATTGTCGGGGGACGTTCAACGTGGATGTTGCAAAGCTGCAATGAGACTCAGGTGCAGACATGCCTCCAGCTGAAAGGGTTTCTGTGGAGCAAACCTCTGCGTGTTGTCTTCTTGCACTGCAGAGCAGAAAGGGTTGTAAATTCCTTGGCTTTTCACACAGCCCATCATTACTGAGCAGCAAGGTCAAAGGTATGTTTGCTGCTTAATGCTGGTTATCGTTTGGAGATTCACACCGACACCGTGGTACGACCTTCCTTGACATGGGAACGCCACTGTTGCTGAGGCCACCACCAGCGCGGTGTCCTGCAGATGACTACCGGACTTGAGCAGCTTGGGAGAAGTGAGGGACTCCTTCAGGTTGTCCCTCGTCCCAGCCGCAGCCAGCCCTGTTCTCTGACAGCGCTCAGCACTGACCCAAAGATACTACAGGAGCAAATAAATATTTCCTATGTGAGTGCCATTTGGTGAGCTGGAATTAGATCAGAGAATCAAAATATCTCACATTGAGTTAAATTATGTATCGAGGCCCTCTCAGCCGCATGGGTGATGACAGCTGACTGTCCCCTGCGCCGCTGCCCATGGTTTATTCCTGGGCTGTTTGCACAAAAGCAATACGTGGAACACTGAAAACCTGTTTATATCCCATAACGAGATATTTGATTAATGAGTCATCTGATACATATAATTGTACAGTATCTAGTAACAGAAAAGTCTGGTAGCTATTCACAAGTCTCGTTTCCTGAGAAAGAAAAGGTATATTGTTTCAGTGAGTAACCTGTGGAGAGAATCTGGGATAAGATTACTATCGTATCAGTACGCTTAAGAAACACAGCCTCCAAGGGGATACGTTATACTGTTATAAAACACCCTTTGGTATGTTTTCACCACACAGGGGTGATGTACTCCATGGGCTACCTGATAGCTACAGCGTAAGGGTGGCTTGTCCCCTTCCACCTCTCAGTTTGGGAGAGATCTGGCGAGAGAGCAGCGGGCTGGCCACTCACCTGCTCATCTTCCCCAGGTGTGGGGAGAGGCTGGGACCTTTGGGCTTGGGGCAGCCTGAGACCAGAGGAGGAAGAATGAGTCAGCTGAAGCGAGCTGTGGTGCCTCCACCAGAAGCAAGCTCTTGCAGTGGCGTGGAGTGGAGGCAGACGCAGAGCAGGGGTGCGATGGTCTCAAACACCGTTCCCCAGCTGTCCCGTGGGGTCCCCTTGCCCGCTGCATCAGGGTAGACTTTTCCAGTGCCTGTCCTGGTAGCTGGCCTTCTTGCCTGGTGTGAACATTTCAGTGGGCCCTGAGGGCTGCCTTCGTCAAGCTGTGCAGGGTATTTGAGTTGCTGGGACCAGTTTTTCTGCCGGTTGTATACAGGCATGGTGTAGCCATCTTACCTTGAGTGGCAGCATCAAGCCTGGGATGCAAAAAAATACGTGATAGAAGTTTTCTTCCTGATTGAGTTACCCCATAGACCTGCCACCAGTCAGGTGCAAACACACGAGACAGATCATACACGCAATTATGTACATTACATTAGCGGGTGCGCTTTCCCTGCAGATGCGTTTAGACACATTTTTTTCATCCAGACAGAAGCTTGGAATTTAAGAAAAGCAGGTGGAGCCTGGGGACAAGTGCATCACGCTGTACCTCAGCATCCATCCCACTTCAAGCAGTGCTTCCCTTTCTCTGAAAAGAGGAGTGCCCGCCTCAGGTGCTGCCCTGGGCAGGCCTGGCTGTGGCAGCAGCCCCACACCACGGGCTCAGCGAAGACCAAGAGTGATTTATAGGGTAACACTCAGATTTGGCGAGACCACAAGTAGGTATAACCTCACCAGCTTTAAATCAGGTCTCGTGGCCATAGCATCCCACCAGAGATGGTGGCTGTGGGCGTCTCGCCCTGCCCTGACCGTCCTCCTTCCCGCCCTGCTGCTGGGCGGGAGGTTTCCACGGGCATCCACCTTCCCGTGAGCATCGTCCGCGGGGGCGGGGAAGGGAGGCGAGGAGAGCATCTCTCGCACCACGCCGGCTCCACACCTCAGCCCGGAGAGCACCGGGGCAGGCCGGGGATACAGGAGGTGGAGGGACCGGCGGGGCGGCTCCCTCCCGCGACACGGCGGCCACGCGTGGGGCCATGGCGGAGGGCAGCCGCTTCGGCTACATCTTGGACCTGTTGAAGCCGGAGAAGGTAGGGGCGGCGGGGCCGGGGACACGACGGTGCGGGGACCGCCGGGGCTGCCGGCGGGGGTCCCCGGCGGCGGCGTGTGGGTCGGCGGGGTTGCGGTGCGGCATCCCCGGTACAGCCGTGCGGAACCGGCACCGGCCAGCCGCCGGGGATGCGCCGGGAGGCGATGCTCGGTCCCCTCCTTCTATCTTATGGATTTTTTGGGGGCGAGGGGCGGAACTTGTCTTTAGAGCTGATGTGCTCTGGAGGCTCGCCTAGAATTTGCCGCACGCTTCCGAGGTTGCCGGATGAAAAAGTTAAAAAAATAGTAAAGAATTAGAAGGCAAAGTGACACTCATCCCGGCACAGTTAGGCAGCTGGCATTTTTGCGGCCCTCTGCTCTGTGTTGTCCGTCTGCTCACCTGTGGATGCGGGGCGCTTAACCGGCGCCCGCGGCATCCTCCGGCCGGGGGCTCCTTCAGTTTCCTGCAGCTGGACTGGCTGTGGGTAACGCTGGAGTGAAAAGTGCCGCCCCCAGGAAATGATTCAGAGTTTGCGAATATATTGAGGGAAACTAGTTATGTGCGTTTTGTAGAAAAAAAAAAAAAAAAAAAAAAAAAAGAAGGGGAAGGGGGAGAATCCAACTTTCTGTATTTTTGAGCTGTTGATACATATAAAAAACAGGGAGCACTTTTTCTGCCCTCTCCCCCCCCCCAGGCTC
>KZ505682.1:1679729-1730496 GCA_002844005.1 Limosa lapponica baueri | reverse complement strand
ACAGGCAGTGCTACAGGTTCGCACACTGTAAACCTCATGAAACCGTGTGTTTTCATCTGCTGGCTTTCACTCGCATGGGCAAATATAGAAGGCGGAAGATAAACTGAAAATATGAAAACACACTGATGAACCAGGTGCCGCTGTGGGATAATTGAGTGTTTTGACAGTTTAGTGAGCACCTCAGTTTTTGGAAGTATACCTGCATATTCTCTGCTCTCTCTTTTTTTTTTCCCCCCCCCAGATTTTGATGTGTCCAGAGCATGAAATGGAGAGGGTAAACATGTACTGTGAAATCTGCAGAAGGCCTGTTTGTCATCTGTGTAAACTGGGTGGATGTCACGCAAACCACAGAGTAACAACCATGAGCACTGCCTACAAAACCCTTAAGGTAAAAGTAAATATTGTTGGGCTTGGCCTTTGGAAGGGGAAGACTGCTGAGCTTCTGGGGTAAGGGCAAACTCCCTCTGGCAGGAAGCCAGGACGTGTGTTTAGAGGACACTGAACCAGTCATGAGGCATGGTGTTGCGCAACATCTGTTAATGTATATATTAGTGTGGCACAGCGCACCCCTGAGAAGCTAAACTATATTTTCTATGAGGCTTGAAATGTAACCCCTTGCAAGTGCTTCCACCTTATTTTAGCCATCTTTACAGCAGTACCGACCAGTGCAGAAGATTTAAGCAGTTAACAGTTTACAGTCTGGCTTTTTTTGAGATGAGTGTGCTCACGGATTGGGGTTAGCTGTACTTTACAGGTGCATCTGAGGACCTTGCATGTTTCTGAAGTTGTATAGCTGTTAATTCCCCAAGCACAGTGCAACAGGGCAGACTTGCAGACACTGCTGCTTTGTTGTTAAAGAATGATTGCTGCTGCCTCCTCTTCTTCCTTTTCTTCCTCTCTTGACCAGCCCAGCCTACCTTGTGCTCTTTGCTTTCTCGCCTGTTTGCAAGGCTTTTCCTGCACAGCTGTTAACTCTTGCAGCTGAGGAAGTGCAGAGATACTCATAAGTTCGTGTTTCAAACCTCTCGTTTTTCTAGCGAATCTTACTACAAATGGGTTAATAACTTAACAAGGCTTTTCTGTAAGTTTTAGTAACGTCTTGCAGCCTCCTGTTCCCAGCCTAAGGGGGAAGGCGACTGCTGTGCCTGGGGAAGAGTGAGCCGGCTGAGGCTGTTAGCTCTTCTCCTCAGAGGCTGTGCCCCAGTACAGCTCACAGCAGTGGCCTGATGTCCCTGAGCAGTCGCCGCAGGTCACCGAGCAATCCTCCGTGAGGTTGCTGCTTGTAATTGGTGGCAGCAAGTCTCGTCCCTGTAGCGCTAGCCTGTCCCCTCTGTAGCTGGATGTCCTGCCTGTGCTGGTTGTGGGTTTGGGTGGGATGCCCTTCTTCTGCCTGTCAGCTTGCTGCTCTGTTTTAACAGGAGAAGCTTTCGAAAGACATCGACTACCTCATCAGTAAGGAGAGCCAGGTGAAAGCTCACATCACACAGCTGGACCTGCTGCTGAAGGAAACAGAGGTACGAGTGGCTTGTGGGTCGTCTGGGGATGGCCCTTGCAGGGACACAGCAGGGACTCGAACTGTTTTCAGTGAAGTGTTTCAGATCCATTGGGTTTTTTTCAGTTAGCCAGCAACACCATTTCTGAACAGTTTGTGTTAGTCCTGAATCACACACAGAAAGACCTAATCCCGTCAGTGTGGGAAATTTGGGCAACATACAGGGGGAAGTTAAGTTTTGGGTGCTGCTGTGAATTTAGTTGACATAAAGCTTATTTGATACCTTAACCAAAGAGAGGGGAGTAAGTCTTTAACAGTTCTTGTGTATTAACAGTGCTGCACAATTTGCACGCTCTGTTTACCTTGAGGATGTTGCAGTAGTGTCAGAATTAAGGGCAAAAATCTCCCTGCAGAAGATCCAGAGCTGGGACCTCACATACAACCTGAAAAACACGATGGCAGAAGTTGCAGGAGCTCCTGACACAGACTTGTATCTCTTGATACAGATGGTCTCCATGCTTTGTGGTTCCTTTTATCCAGGGCACTAGTCAGAGGTGGCACTACAGTTCTGAGGGCATGTGTGAGAAGCTGGGCAGGACCCCCAGTTCAGGGTGACTGGGGAACGTGGAAAAGCATGTAGCTCTTGGGCATGAAGACTTCAGAGACCGACCTGCTTTTACAGTGCTTTCCCGTGAGCTGTTTAGACAAACGCTGTGCATAACTCAAGACATAATCAGAGGAACACTGTCCTGCCCTTCGTTCTCTGTGTTAAGACAGTAAATGCTTACTAGCTTGGGTGCAGTGCTGATCGCATTTTCAGTGCTGAAGAGTACTGAACAAAGCTCATTAGTCTTGCCTGTCAAATGGATTACGAGATTGCTCTGGTATCTTGAACAACCCTAACTATGTTTCTGTACACAGCCACAGTGCTGTGGAATCTGTCTGAAATGCCATTTGTTCCTCCCTAGTGCAACAGTGAAAGAGCTAAAGAAGAAGCATCTCAGAGTTTTGAGAAATTATATCATGTCCTGGAAGAGAAGAAATCTGCAGCTCTTAGGGCAATTGAAGCTTCTAAGAATTTAAGGCTGGAAAAATTGCAAACACAAGCCGAAGAATATCAAGGGCTCCTGGAAAATAATGGCCTTGTGGGATATGCTCAAGAAGTGCTTAAAGAAACTGACCCATCTTGTTTTGTTCAAACAGCAAAACAACTTCATGTCAGGTATCTTAATTGTCCTTTGTTTGAGGTACAGGTACTGTCCCAGGATGTCTGGCCAGTGCATATTCTTTTGACAGCTGTTAGCAAAGTGCTAAATGCAGTACCTTGTGTTGCAGAGGCTCAGAGATAGTCCCAGTAGCATTCAGTGTAAATTACTGTATTAAGAGTGCGCGTTAAGAAACAGCACACAGGAGGGGCTCTGTCCTACGACAGCTCTGTCCTGCCTTGTTCAGTAGGACTGCAGTGGAGGGGTAGCCCATTCGGCTCACTGACACATTCCTTTGCTCAGAGATTGTATCGAGTATTTGCAAGTTAATCTAACAGGTCTCTTTTGGCTTTAAACTCTTTGATCTTAATAGTTGTTCTCCATTAGTGCTTCCCACCTATTTTGGTCTTTGAACATAATGCCCCAAATTGTTAAAATGTTCTGCCAACTGAATTTACCTGTTCGTTATCTTTACACTGATGTACAAAAGGCCTTTAAGTTTTTGCATTTGAATTCTGTCTAGAGAGACAGAAATTTCTGGGGGACATCAGTAAGTACATGAAAACAGAACTTTTTGTAAAGCAAAACCTAGCATTTTTACTTTAAGGAATGCATACATGTGAATACCTTTTTCTCTCTTCTGCCATCCCTCTGCTTCTGTGCTTTCAGAATCCAAAAAGCTACTGAATCGCTGAAGAGCTTCAGGCCAGCAGCTGAAACTACTTTTGAAGACTTTGTGGTGGACGTAGCCAAGCAAGAAGAGATCCTTGGTGACTTGTCCTTCTATTCCAATGGTAAATTGCGAGAGCTTCAGGTCTTTCTTGAGTTATGGCTATAAGGGCTTGTCTGGAAAGAGGCATAACTTATGCAGGGCTGCAGCTGCAGAACTCAGTCTTGTGACTTTCATTGTCCCTTCTGCTTCTGTGATCCACAAGACATTACGTGGCAGCAGTGCTAGCTTCAGCTTTGGTAAAGAAGTGAAGATGCTATTGTATTCGGCACCACTTTACATTGGCTCCCAAAATATTGTAGTTAAGGAATACTCGGTCTTTCTAGAAGCATTTTGTTGCATGACAGAAAAGAGTAGGGTTTTATATGGTTTTTTAGCTGCCAGCAAATATAAATAATACAACTTTCAAAGTAAAAACCAAAAGTAAGGGATGGATTTTAAGCGCATGAACAGAGCCGTACTCATCTGCGCTCTTTGAGTCAGATATCCCTCTTCCCCCCACCCAGTGCTATAGCCACTCAACAAAGGGCTTGTATGGTTAATTCTAAAACAACGTGTATCTAAATTTGAGGTTTCTTTTTCTCCTAAATCTCTGGCATTCCATGTCTAGAAATACCAGAAATCAATGAAGAGCAGAGCAAAATTTACAACCAAGCTCTGATCAGTTGGGAATGCCCTGGGAAGGCAGATTCAGCTGATACCTATATTCTTGAGTATCAGAAGCTTAACGGAGAAGAGGAGAGTGTGATGCAGAAGGAGATCAAAGTTTGCAGCAAGAGCAAAATAATATCTGATCTTGATGATGACAGCAGCTATGCCTTCAGAGTTCGAGGATGTAAAGGGTCCATCTGTAGCCCTTGGAGCCGAGAAGTTGTTTTGCGCACGCCTCCAGCTCCAGGTATTGTTTTTTCTTAACGTCCACAAGCTGCTGAATCTGTGTCTGTTGGTGTTAAGAGCTGTAGGTGGTTTCCGGTAGCTCCCAGACTTCTACTACGCTGTTACTGGTTGCATAAATGTTTAGAAGCACTGTTAACAAACATGTTAAGTAGGTAGCATACTGAGACACTGCTAGCTTGTGTGATGTTCCTGGTAGCCTTTATAAGAGAGAAATTCTAATGCCAGTTGACTTAAAATGTAATTTATAAGCACAGAAGTCCAAATACTTAACTAAGAGGAATTTTTTTGGGGATACTGTTTTTCAGTTTTCAGTTTTCTTTTTGATGACAAATGTGGGTACAACAGTGAACATCTCCTGCTGAACCCAGAAAGAACCTCTGTGGAAAGTATGGCTGGATTTCCTCTGCTGCTGGGATCTGAGCGGATGCAGGTCGGATGCTACACAACCCTGGATTACATCATTGGTGACACTGGGATTGCCAAAGGAAAGCACTTCTGGGCTTTTCGTGTGGAAGCCTATTCATACCTGGTGAAAGTGGGAGTTGTTTCTAGCAACAAGATACAGAAGTTGTTCCATAATACCCATGATGTGACCAGCCCAAGGTAAACTGCAGAATCTTGCTTAATACGTGTTTTATATAAGGAGATGGCTTTTAAAAAAAATAAATCAGGAGCAAGTCTGGTCTTGATGAGTACACAAGGTGAAGCAGTGGAAAGTGGCTTGAAGGATATAGCATAGGCAGATTGTCCTGTTCATCCCCTACTATTAGTAGCAAGATGTTCTAATTATCCAGAGTCCTATTTTCTTTCTTTTTGGGAAAGAAGGAAGGTTCCTGTAGCTACCAAGATACGTCAGTTAAAGCAAGAAGGTAAAAAAAAAGATAAAGATCAGTTGCAAGATTGAAGCAATGCTTAATTGCCAGTAGTAAGGCTCTGCCTTAATTCCCTTAGCATACTAGGTTTGGCAGCCATTCAGAGATACACTGTTCAGTGTGCGTATCTGTATCTTTGCTGTAGCTTGCACCAGGGTGGATTCCAAGTCACTGGCTTATCGCAGGCTGTACATTTGCATACGGTCCTGGAGTGCTGCTGAGTACAAGCCGAAGTACAGTGGACAAAGCAGCAAAAAGATTTCCAGCTCTCAATTACAGTGGTAGTGAGCCTGGATGTGTCTCGGAACCGCAGACTGGGAGGATCTCTCCTCGGGGCTCTTAAGTTTTTCACAAATCTAACAAATGTACTGGCTTCCTCCTGTATAACATACTGAAACCGTAAAAATGCCAGTGTCTTGAGCTTCTGAAAGTCAGATGGAGCCTTTTTGAAAAGTGAGAAGTTAGATCCTGATTTCCTGATTTCTTTATTATCCACAGGAATATCTGGAAGACTTTAGCTGGCACACATCCAGCCTCCCCTCAGACACCTCAAAACCCACAAACCTAGCTAGGGATTGACTGCAGAGAAGAATGTGTGCTTCTCCAGTCTGTCTTCATTTGGGGATGGAAGTAGAGGGAAAAGCATGTAGACTGAACAAAGTTGGCTACAAATTTTCCCCAGTAACCAGCTGGAAAATGGGTTCAAGGAAGCCTCCAGGCAGAGCACTTTAAAAAAAAAAAAAAAGAAAAAAATCCCCCAAATCAAACCCCAAAACTTAAGACACTACTTTTTGTGTTATGAATGTTAAAGACCATGTAATACAGAGTGTCATGGAAAACTCATAGGACAACAGTAATGTTAAATGTGTTTACTGGTGTCCTGTTTAGTCATGATTAGTCATATTCGCTAAATTACTTCTCAAGTTAAGTGATTTACTATACCTGTAGCTTCATTAACGATTGCCTAGCATGAGCACATTTAGGTATATCCGCTCCTTAGTAAAGCATGGTCTTGTCCTCATTAGTGTTTAGCAGTTATTAATTGTTTGAAGTGGCCCAAGTGAGTGTCTCCACCTACCAAGCCCATCTTCCCTCCTGGCTTAGGTATATTTTTACCCGCAAGGTTTTGCGGGTGATTGTGGTGTTAGCTACCTTAGGAAAATGTTTTCTCCAGTTCACATCACTGATCCCACTTCAGAATTTGACAAAAGCAAATGGTTGTTTTTACTATTCCAGATACGAGCAAGACAGTGGTCATGACAGTGGGAGTGAAGATGCCTTCTTTGACTCATCACAGCCTTTCACACTGGTCACTTTAGGCATGAAGAAGTTCTTTATCCCCACAACACCTGCTGCCCCCAAAGATCCAGCGAGCAGAATCCTTCCCTTGCCGGCGTGCTTGGGCATCTGCCTTGACTGTGACCACGGCACGCTGGGGTTTTACGACGCGGGCTGTATGAGATGCCTTTATGAGTGCGAGGTGGACTGCTCTGGCATAATGTACCCAGCGTTTGCCTTAATGGGTGGCGGGGCAGTTCATCTTGAGGAAGCCATCACAGCAAAGTACGGCGAGTACAACGACGACATCTAGCGCATGCATCCCTTCTCATTGCTGCTCTGAGGTGGAAAATGAGAGCAGAAAAATTCTACTTTAGTTTTCAGTCCTAAGTAGTAACATTCTATTTATGTGTTATTCACAAGCCTCTGGGCCATACTTTTTTATAAACAAATGGTGGAGACACTTCCCACACCAGTGGGAAATGTTCTTCCAGAAACTCTCCTGCCTTTCTTGTGATCTGTGCAATGCTGTTCTCCACAGACTTTCTTCCCAGGGGGAAGCAGGGAAGAAGTTTGACTAGCAACCAAAATTACTCTTCAGGGGTAGAAATCTGCCTTTTATGTAACTTAAATCGTTACATCGTCAGTTTTGCATTTAATGAAGTCAAAGCTGACAGCCTGTGCTCACCGCAGTTCTCCTTTTAAGAAATTTGTGTGACTGCCTCTGGGGGGTCAGATGCTTTCCAATTAACCCCTGAGCATCAGGGGTTGGGCCTTTCAGCGTGAAGTAACACTTGCAAAAATACAACAAAAAGCAGGGAGAAATCAGAACTATAGCTGAACATTTAGGTGGCTGTCCTGGTTTGAAGTAAAACAGAACCAAACTACAACAGTCATATTTAGAAAGAGGAGCATAAACTAGAGTCTGATTGCATGTCATGTACCTTTAATGTGACTGTAAGCTAAAGCTAATTCTGACACCTGATATCATATAGTTGGTGGCATAATGACAAGTTTCTTTACTCTTCCAGGCTTTTATTATAGGCTATATAAAAATATATAAAGTGCAATTCTACCTTAAACATCAGACTTTAGAGTGCAAAATCAGAAGTGTTTGCATGCATGAGTAATAGTACCTGGTATTTAGGCAAAAGCAAATGAGTTATTGACATGAGTAATAATATGTGAGCTCTGAAAAAATCAGGTATTTCTTTTAATACTTATTTCTATAAGTTAATTTTTTGATGTAGTAGCAGCTTGGTTTTTTAGTAAGAATCTTAAAAATGCACTGATTGAGTTTTGAGACCCAATTTCTGCCTTAAAGGATCTGTCCCTCAAATTTCTGTTCCTCTCGTGTTAAAAACTGTACTACATAGTAGTTTTTCATAGAATCATAGAACCACAGAGTGGTTTGGCTTGGAAGCTACCTTTAAAGATCATCTAGTCCCCCTGCCCTGCCATGGGCAGAGACACCTTTCACTAGATCAGGTTGCTCAAAGCTATGTCCAACCTGACCTTGAACACTTCCAGGGGTGGGGCATCCACAGCTTCTCTGGGCAGCCTGTTCTAGGGTCTCACTATCCTCATTGGTAGAAATTTCTTCCTTATATCTAATCTAAACCTGCCCTCTTTCAGTTTAAAACTGTTGCTCCTTGTCCTGTTTCTGCAGGCCTTTGTAAATGTCTGTCTCTGTCTATCTTACGATTCCCCTTTGTATAGTGAAAGGCCGCAATTATGTCTCCCCAGAGCCTTCTCTTCTCCAGGCTGAGCAATCGCAACTCTCTCAACCTTTCTTCACAGGAGAGGTGTTCCAGCCCTCTGACCGTTTCTGAGGCCCTCCTCTGGACCCGCTCTGAGCTCGTGGCACCAGAGCTGGATGCAATACAGACCAGGTTGGGTCTTGGGAGAGCAGAGTGGGAGAATCACCTCCCCTGCCCTTCAGCCCACCCAGCAGCCCAGGGTACAACTGGCTTTCTGGGCTGCAAGTGCACATTGCTGGTTCATGTCCAATTTTTCATCCACCAGGATCGCCAAGTCCATCTCTGTAGGGCTGCTCTCCATCTCCCAGTCTGTACTGGTACTGGGAACTGCCCAGACCCAAGTGCAGGACCTTGTGTTTGGCCTTGGTGAACCTTGTGAGGTTCACGTGGGCCCACTCCTCAAGCCTGTCAAGGTCCCTCTGGAATGCATCCCTTCCCTCTAGCAAATGAACTGCTCAGCTTCGTGTCATCTGCAAACTTGCTGAGGCTGCACTCAATCTCACTGTCCTATGTTAATGAAGATACTAAATAATATCGGTGCCAGTACAGACCCTTGAGGGACACCGCTTGTTACCGGTTTCCACTTGGATATTGAACTGTTGACTGCAAGACACTCTTTGGATATGGCCATCCAGCCAATTCCTCATCCATTGAATAGTCCATCCGTCAAGCCCAAATTTCTTGAATTTAGAGGCAAGAATGTTGGGGGGGATCGTATCTAAGGCCTTACAGAAGTCCAGGTATATGACATCTGTAGCTCTTCCTTCATCCACTGGTGCAGTCACTCCATCACAGAAGGCCACTAGATGAGTCGGGCATGGTTTGTCCTTGGTGTACCCGTGTTGGCTGACTGCAGTCACCTCCCTGTCTTCCATATGTTGTGACATATCTTCCAGGAGGATCTGTTCCATGATCTTACTGGGCACGGAGGTGGAATGCATCTGTTCATAGATGTCTACGTGAAAAAACATTTGGGTACTTGCCCTGTTAACTTGTGTTGTGGAAAAATAAGGATCTAAAGTGAAGGATGTTTCTCATATGTACTTGGTGCTTTCTAATTTGGGGATATGCTTTCTAATTTGGGGATAGTGTTGTATCTTGATGAATGTGTGTGAAGTATGCTTACTAAGTACATGTATACAGCTGTAGAGCTATGAAATGGGACCTGAAAATCACAATACACTTTAATGAATGTAGGTCACAATGCAAAATCTTTGTGTGCTTTGCTGTCTGAACTGTTGTACTGATCTGATCTGGAGTCCAGCCCTCCCAGTGTCCTCTCTCCTGAGCCTCTGTCTGGTAGCAACTGTCAGGAGGAACTGGCAGAAACATCATCTGGGCCAAGGTGAGTATGACAGCCCTTTCAGGGCTAGAAAGGCTCAGCAAGAGCAGCTGCTTGTCTGGGTCTCACCTGCAAGTGTTTCTGCCTTGGTAAGAAAGGAAATACGTTCCACAGCTTCGTTGTGTGCTTGTTGGAGAAACACTTGTGACCGTGTCCCAGGCAGCAGCTGCGAGGCATTTGATGTCTTTTGGAACTTTCTCCTGCAGGAGAAATGGCAAATTGTCCCTCGCTAGTTATCCTGTAGGTCATTTCTTTTCGTAACAGGTGGTTATCATAGCCTTTCTTTCCCATTGTTCCCCCACCCCCTTCATGTTTCCTCTCACTGGGTGGAAGCCATTCTGTACTGGTGAGCATCCTGCTGCATCTCCTTCTCCTCTCACCTTCTTAGGCTAATCGGAGCCCTCCATACAGACACTCTGTTGCTGAGAAGGATGACAAAATTCTAGGTGTTCCTTCTTTCCATAGTCCTAGAACCGTATTTGCCTTTTTCGTTGATACCGAATATTAAGCTGATGTTTGCATAGTTTCTTATGCAGTGTTTTCCACACAATCCTGACAGTTGTAAACAAGCTGTGCACATACAGGGTTTCCCCACCTTGTGTGTTCTGTTGCATTTGCTAATGCTGAGTTTCATCTGCTTTTTTACCTAGTCACGTAGTCCTGAGGATCTCCTGCAGCTCTTCAGTTACTTCCAGACTTGAATGTTTCTCAGTACCTTCAGAGGTAACACAAATGTGATCATTTTTTTGCTTTGCTTTTCTAGATCTTGGAGCGACCTATGTTGTTGTGAGATGCAGCAAATGTCTTTCTGCTGTTAAAATTTACTGTTCTTCCACTTCCCCCCCCCCTCAGTCATTCATTAAACATTTATGATTAGCTAGTCAAGCACTGAAATCTTTTACACTTTAGTACACTCTATTGAGTAGATGACTCACGTTATTGTGTGCGTGAGCCCAGTAGTCAAATGGACTCAGGAGACAGGATTCTGTCTTCAGAAACTGTGACTTCTCCTATTGTATAATCACCGTCTGTCCGTCCATCCACCAAACCTCGTATGGGCTTAAAGCTATAGAATGTACGGCTCAACTTTCTGGTTTGTTGTTCCCAGACCAGATCTTCTTCCACAGGCGAATTCATCACTTTTGATTCCTCTGTTTCAGAAACTGGTTTAAATTGGAGGTTTTATGTCACAGTTAGCACTACACAGTTCCCATCTGGATTCTTTAAAAGCATCTGGAGCGATACCACCAGGCTTTGGCCTTTCATCACTTTCTGGAAATACTAATGAATTGAATATTCAGTCTTAGATAAGAAGACTGTCTCTCATTTATTAAAAAAAATAAATTTTACTGGTTTGACAATATAGAAGTAAGAAATAAAAAATTTAGGGTTTTTTCTACTATAGCTTTATTTACATTCATTTAAGATGTGCTCTGCTATGCAATTACTTGTTCTACTGGACAGAGACACTACTTTAAACATTTATCAACTTTTTGATATGTCTGTTTGTATTTATCTCATTCTGAGTTTAAAAATTGATTTGGCTTTTGGTGTTACTTGAATACTAAGGATGCATCCATTACAGTACTCTATGGTGCTTACTCCAGCTTATTAAATAAAAAAACACACTGTCAGAGGCACTGACAACACACCGTCAGATTTTTTCCACTAGAAGTGTCACCTTTCAGAAATACAGTTCAGCAGTACTTGCCTATCCAGATACTTACTTTTCCAGAACAAGTTTCTTCCTATGAAACAGCACTTTACAATGTAGACTAAGCTAAGAATGGTGTGGTATTGTGTGGATCTTTGTGCAATATAGCTGTTTGGTGACTACTGTGTGATTTGCAAAGCTCCATGCAAGTGTGAATCATGTAGACACTTTTTAGATAACTAAAGCTTTAACGAAAAGGCCTTGTTTAAAAACATTCTGATATGTAAATGTGTTGTCTTTTTCTTTTTAATAAAAGCTGAAAATACAGTAGCTTGGTCATTCACATTATTACATCCCAACTCCGAAGTACCCCAGTTGAAATAGCATTTCTTAACACTAGATGACAACAGGTGACTTGCAGGGAGAAAGCATTGCTTTTGGTTTTCAAGTCTGCCCATATACCGGTGCCTCTAATTTTAGGAGGACTAAAGGGTCTAGTTTGGACTCACGGCGACATCAATCTTTTACTTAAGATGTTGATATTAGGAATGTGGCTGCCTGAGGCTCCCTCTCCAGGCAGAGGGTGGGAAATGTGTGTCCAGAAGGAGATTTGGCTCTTGGGCATTTTCAGAGGAACCTACACGTTCCTCAAGGGAGGGAGCAGATGCTGCTTAGCATTCCAGCCTGGGCAGCCCAGCCAAGAGACCTGCCGTGCTCTGCGATTCCAAAAATCGGTGCCACTGCTTAGATCTGCATCTCTTTGAAAATTCAGTGTTTATGCTGTTCAATGGTATAAATGACAGGTTTGTCTATTGCTTGAAGCTGAGTAAAACCGATCCTGGGGGGGACAGAAGGGTGGCTGAAGAAGCACATGAGAAGGGGCTCGGACTGAAGAGTATTCTCGGTGCCACATCAGCAAATGAATGCAGAGCTGACGGGCGCTTCCTGAGATCCTTGCCATCAGGGGCAGAGTGAGGTGGTGTGTGGACTTTGGCTCAGCTCCCGCTCAGTAAAAACTTTCTGAAATCTTATTTTGAGGTTCGGAAAAACAAATTGCAAGAGAGAGAACTTCAGTTTGTGCTGGAGTCTCAAATTAGAAAGAAGTGGCTTTGACTTGGCCTGAAGGATATTTCTAGCTCCTTGGCAAAATAATAAGGCTTTTTGTGTGTTTATTGCCCAACTATAAACATTGCACTGGGCAAATCCAACTTAGCATGAAAGGATCCATTTGTTTTAGCTAGCCTGCCTGATTTGACAGACTTAGTCCTTGTTCTTAACCCTTATATTCCCCCTGCCCCCTATCTCCTGTAAGACATTGGTAAGGGAGAAACGGAAGGCTCAAACACCATCAAAAAATATTTCTGTCAACAATTCATCTTTTCCTGCCTGTTTCTTAAGTTCCGTCTCTCTTTTGGTCCATCACACCCATATCAGCTCAGCTTTGGTGCAGTGACTGGATTTCCTGCTCTTTTCAGCAGCAGCATCTTCAGTTTTTCCATGCACTGCAACTGATGTAGGAAGAAGGAAAAACAATGCAGAGCTATCCTTAAACCTACCAGGAGGAGACGGAGAGAACGTGTCCTGGGTAGACAGAAAACTGTCACCTTGGGGGAAAAAAAAAGAGTTTCAGAGGAGAGGAAAAATGACTGTTTTCTTCTAGGGGGTCTGTAAGTGACCGTTTTGCGTGGGTTCCTTCCAGTGCTGCTAAACGTGTACAATGCGCAGCACAACTCGGCATGGTGTCCAGAAATAGCTGTGTCTGGGGTTGGTAACCCACTGTGACCTGGTGGACTAAACCAGGGAAGTTCAGTGCATTCCTCCCAGTTTCTTCCGATACGATACAATGTGCCAACGACTGTTTCTGCCTGAGCCTAAGTAAAAAGATTATATCTGGCCCCTGTCTGTGTCAGTTGATTTAAAGGATGTCCATCTCCAACAGAAAAACTTGTCTGAATATCTATCCATCCTTCCTTAAAAAGAGAACTGCCTAACTTTTACGAGTAGGACGTGTATTAATGCAATTTAAATGAGTCCTCATACTTAATTATATAGCATGCCACAAAAACACCACGACTAAACCAGTGGAATGAAAAATTTTCCTTTCAGAAATAATCTTACAAATACTCCTTCAAAGCCAAGTTAAGCGATGACTAGAGATTAAAAATTAAGAATTCACCTGAGACGTCATTTCAGAAGAGAATTGCAGTGATATGAACTAACCACTTGGCTATGGAAAACAAGCAGCACTGCCATTTCATTCCTCACTGAACCTACCTATGTATAGACACGTGGGTATATGGGTTTATATTTTTGCATATGTGCATGTCTCTTTTTTCTGGAAAGTTGCCTGACTACTCATGAAATTGAAAGGAAGGTCAGAAAACACCTAGCCTCGCTCAAATAATGCCTACAGTTGCTCTTAGTACCATCTTATTGAGGATTTTGCACATAGCTAGGCCAAGTGTGCTCACTGCATCTGGGTGACAGAGGATGGTCCTTTCCTGTGCCCCTGGGGGTATACGGGGTGAAGGGACTGTTTACTGTGAGGCAAGGACCTGGGGCGGTGCTGGTGGTGCAACTCCTGTACACGTGAACACTAAGCCAGAAGAAGACATGAAGGTGTGACATTGCATCCCAGTGGAGCTGACGGGATGATTTTTCCTCAGCTTTTCTTCAATGAACCTGGAGACTCCGCAGATGCTTGTCACCTCCCTCCCTGCTGTTTCTTGGGACTTAAAAGAAGACTCTGGAGCTGGGAATGATGGTGGGGGTACCTTTCAAGCCTGATTCCTGCATCTCTGCCCCAGCAGTAGTGCCATGGCCATGTCCACAGCACGCCCATGCGGGATCTGGACCTCACAGGATCTGCCTGTGGGGAAGAAGCCTTCTCCACTGACCAGCTGGGAGCTAACTGTCAAGAAAGCTGGTTTTGCACTGTCATTCCAGACTTTGCCTGAATTTGTCACATCTTCCCGTATTTAGAAGATGGTATGTATCAGGCACCCCTTAATACTTCAGGGTATTTATGCAGGTGTGAATTCATTCATGCTGGCTTTATTAAAACTTTTTTCCTGCCTCACAGGGGAACAGGCAAACCCTTACACAAAGTAAATCTAGCTCAGAATGTTAGTTGATTTTTTTTTTTTAAGTGACAATAGGCTCCATTTTAGAGAACTATTGAGACAGAAAAATAAGAATCAAGAAGGATAAAATCGACATTGTTATGAGGGAAAAAAGCATGTATAGTACCAGGTTTGTACTATTTTAATTTTATTTCATAGCACTTTGTTTGTCCTAGACAAAAAATTTTTTAAAAAAAGGATTTTCATGACACTAGTGAAGAAAGGATGTAGTGGTAAGATTCCTCTCTGCAAATCTTACTTCTTCTCTAAATACCTTAATTCACTTGGTAATTCACAGACTTTTTTTTTTTTTTTTTTTTCTTCATGGAGCTGGTATTTTGTCAGGCTCCACAGAGGCAGGCTGGCATCACTAGAGCGCCCTCCAGTTCCCCATCCAGCACCCAGCAGCCACAGCACCCAGACTGGTGCTTTACTGCTGTAACCAAAGGGCAATCACATGCGGCGTGCAGACTTGCAGTGTAAATGCATTCAGGAAGTTTTAATCACGAGTGTATCTTCCAGCACCCCTTTTCAACTTGCTGTGAGAGCAGCCAGTACAACAGGACACACGGGCTTTGGGGGGGCCTTTCCTCAGGATCCTGCCTTCATTTTTTGTCAGGTCCCCGGTGCTGGTTTTGGAGCTAAGTAAGCAGACCGAATGTGGGTAGGCTTCACTTTCACTGACTTCTTAGTGTCTCCCCTTTTATTTAGCTTTTTTATTCTGCTTGGGTTCTCCTGTTTAGCTAGGTCCTGGACTTGTAGTGTTAATGCAAAGCAGAAGGTTTTTTTAAGAGAAGCAATGCAAAGAGCATGCCCTTGGAGGCCACATAATCACTTGTAAAATTATATATGGTAAGGAGAAAATACTAATATTTATATATAAAAATATATTTATATATAATATTCATATATTTTTATATATTATAAATATATATTATATTTATATATATTATAAAAATATTTATATATAAAATACTTGTTTAAAGTATTGACATATTGCCTGTTTTAGTATTTTATTATTTGCAATGATTTAAAAAAAAAAAACAAAACAAAAACTCTAGTTTATGAGCTTGATTTTTTTTTTTTAAACTTTAAAGAAGACCTGTTTTTAAAAGTGCAGGCTATATTGTTTTAATAAATACTATTTTCTTAATTGTGATTTTGTGGTTTCTGGTCCAACCATTAACTGTGCCCATGTTCTTTTCAAAGAGAGGGCAACAGCAACCAGCATTAGCACCAACCCTCAGCTCAAGCTGCTGCTGCAGTGTTGTGTCTTGTCTCGATTCACCCCCTCATCACCTTTGGGGACATCTTTCCTCACAGGACTTCTGGCTCCAGGTTCATCCCAATAAGGCCCGTTATATGTCTTGATGAGACTGGAACACGTAGCAGAGCAGCAAGGAAGAAATGTTCAAATATTTTTAATACCGCACATTGGCTGATAAGTAGAAACTAAAATATTTAGGAGAGATGGGCTCTGTGGTTTCACAGCAGCCATTCGCAGTATTTCCTGGGAGACAGGCTAAGCCTGCTTTGTTCAGCTCATGTATAGTCCGTGTGTGCTTTGCTTTATACAATCTGCAGTCTCACAAATACCCATTTACTTCTCAAGGTAGAGGCGCAAGACGTAAGATTGCATGAAGTGCTCTTTGACATGAGACCAACCCATACTTTAATGCATTTTTCCAACGTTGGGGGTAGCATTGGGCTGTCCTCCACAGAACCTATGCATAAGGGCTGGCTGCTTTGAAGTAAATCTGGGAAATGGTTCCTCTCCTTTGAAATGCAAACCTGATGGCAAGCCAGTGCTCCAGTGGCTGCCATTGCCTTTGATATGGCACATACATACAATGCAAATGAATGCTAGACAGTGACAATCAAAAGGCTTTGAGAAGCAAAGGACCAGAGAAAACATATTCTTATTTTCCACAGCTGTTATGCTAAGCAATACTCCAGCCTGTTGAAATAGAGTTCAACAAGTAATTCTGCAGGGACTAACTTGTTGAAGATTAAGTTAAAAGCTTGCACCTCCCCATTGCAACTCAGTGGAGGATTATACTGTGTTTCACTGTTGAGATCACTGCTCCTCACATTTGCAAGGTGTTTGTAATGAGAAATTTAGGTTTGGCTTTTCCAACTCCTACGCAGGTTGTTAATAAATCTGCTGGAAGTTCTTTAGTCATTAGGATAAACGGTGATGTAAGAAGAGCTTTCTTTATCAATATGGCACATATTTCTTAGTCACTGGTTGGCTTTTGTTCCTGCTGTGAATTTAGCAAAAGGTGAATTTCTTACACTTGGTTATTTATTTTTAAAATGATACAAAACCTTCCCCCGCCCCGACCCCGGCCGTGGTTCCATCATTTGCTGAGGATACCAAAAGGAAAAACAAGTTCTATTGAGGGAAAAAAAAAAGAAAGGAAACTTTTCTTAATTTCTAAACAATATTAAATTTTATTTAAAAGAGACAAAAGTCTAAGAAGTGACCACAATATCCTATGGGTTGCATCTTCCTGAACTGAGACATCACTAAGAAAGTAGATGTCTGATGCAGGCATAATTATTTCTAATTTTCAGTGCAAACAGGATTTTAACCATGTTCTTTAACTCAACATAGCTATTTTTATCGTCAGGATTTATCTAGTTTACAAAGCAAGCTTAGGTTTCATTCTCACCTGTTTACATCATGTGTGAATAAGCCAAAACATGTTCAGCCCCAAATTGGCTGAAGTTATGAAGTGGGCTTCATTCCAAGGGTTGCTGAAGCAAATAAGAAATCAGAGAAGAGCAGCTTTAAGTCAAGATACTGGAAAAGAAAAAAGGATATGATCATAAATTTTGTAGAAAATTTAGGAAGTGTTATAACCTTGTCATAAAGAAGCCTGCCAATTTTTACTTCTCTCTTCCATAATTGAGTTACTGACCAGAACATTTATATTTCTCTGCCCTTCCCCTTATAGGTTTAATCTAATTGCTGGGAAAATATTGTATATGTTGACATAAATAGTGGAAGAAGTATTTAATAAGTAATTAATGTTAGGTTGTGCTGTTTAACAGCTGGGGCTTTCAATCTTATTGAAGTGATAAGACCACAATATTGCAAATTATCGAACTATTTGTTGAAGAGGAAGGAAATCCCTATTCTACACCTTCATTAATAAACTCCGATTTGATCCTTGGGTAGTTAACATTTGACACAGTTAATGTTAACAAGCTTCAGATTCTTTTTTTATGCTAAGTTTTGTGCTAAGTTTTGCACATTCAATTGCTAAAACCTGTTGCTGGATTCAACAGAAGAGAGACAAAACATGTGTCGAGGCTCAATCAGAAAATATCAAATAATCTTTCTTATTTTGAAACACAACTGATCCCCTCCAGGAAAGCTCAGCTCTTCTGTATTTAAGAAAGTGTACTCTACTGACATCGACTGATCATTTGCTTTTGCAAAACATCTTCCATATAACAATGTTGTCAAAGACAAAGCCAAGCAAATGGAACAAAGCAAGCTTTGAGAAGGTAATTCAAACCCATCTTGCTTGCATTAACCCATCAGGACCTCATCGCAGCATTTCAGTAACTTCATAAATTCCAGAACAGACCCTGAAAGAAGCCAAGAACAACATATTTCCTTCAACTCCAAATTAGCTTTCTGCTGGAGGGATGCGAGTGTCTGCCCACATGGATGAATGCCCATGCCACGGAATGATGAAGATCTTTACTTAACGACAACCACGATCTATAGCACATTAAAAATAAAACCTAGATTGCTGCAAATAAATAGCCTTAGACTCCTTTGTGTTCCAAAAATCTCCTCCAAGTTCCCTCCTCACTCACCTGCATGTTTTACCTCTCATTGCATGACCATTTTTACATCGGTGATGTCAGGTGCCTGGATTTTTAATCTCTGAGATCATGGCTCTGGGCAATTAGCTTGCTCATCTCTGCTTCTAGGTAAACACACAGATTTGGTTTGAAATAGGTATTTCGTCAGCTGAAAAGCCAGGTTTCTGTGGCACTGTGCAGTCTGCAGCCTTCCAGGTCTGACAATTAATATAATTAAGTCATGAGCTTAGTTCCATTAAGTTGCTGTCATTAAATCACGCAGCTCTTGTGAACTGCTGTGGGTACAGGGCAGTCAGAAACCTTACTAAACATAATTTCTAGTGAAGCAAAGCATTCAGTCCCTCATTTTCATTAAATATATTTTTGTTTAATACTGGAAAGCAATAGTTAGAAGCTGTAAGTTAGTGTCTTGCGATTTATCTATTTTTAAGAGTAGCAAGCAGCAAAGTCTGCTACAGGAGACCGGCTGAAAGCACGAAGCATGTAAACTACAGCACCGGAGCCCATTTTCTGGGCCATTGGCGGTGTTCTTGCTCATTGCATGTTGTTCACAACAGTTGCAGCTCTTCACCTGGTTTGGTTTTTACTACCATTTTTACTACCAGACTGAAGGTTAATAGAGGGCAGCACTGTCCCAGCGTGCTGGGCTATGGGGGTTATACTGAGTGTCCTCCCAGAGTGTCTACAAGGCAGCTGCCTGGGGTGAATTATTAGGGAAAGATTAGGTAAGACCACACAGGAACCTCTTCTGCAAGAGCACTGGTGGGGCCTTGCCTGTGTCCTGGCCTTGGCACGGCTGGCCAGCAGCTGGGGGGCACTGCCGGGCTGGGGCTGCTGGCCCCTCATAGCTTACCCAGTGCTTCCCCTGCAGCAGGGACCACCTGGGGAACTAGGAGAAAGCTTTGGATTTATGCTGACAAGCAACCGAGGTTTCGATTTGTCTGCTTTTTGTTTGAGCTGATTACAGAACATAATGCCATAAAGAAAAATCTGATTAGGACATATAAAAGGCTAAGGAGCATGCATTTCTACTCGGGGTGTCATGCTGGGCAAGGGGGCTGGGATAAAAAAAGGGAACATTGAAAGTAGGATGCCTGCTTAAATTTTAAGCCTGCAGCTACAATCAATATACTCCACTATTCAAAGTCAGCCACCAAATTGCTGCAGGCAGTAGAGGTATAGATGTATTAATTTGTGATGTATGGATAGAGGACACTCTCTGTTAGGGTATATTTCAAAGCAAGCAAATATAGATCAGCTACTATGAAGGCAAAGCATTTCTAAATGTCAGCGAGGAAAAAAAAGGAGCAAATGCTTAGGAGACCGAAGGCTAGCAATATCTGAGCCGCTTGTTCCAAACGGTCTCTGGGTCTCTGGTCTCCAGCCCCCACATGGGGAGGAGTGGAATTAAACCTCAATTATAGTAATTCGCACAGCCAGTATTTCAACACGTGACCATGGTGTTATCTCAGGAGGGTTTCTACAAGTTCATTTAGTTTTTTTTAGGTCCGTGTTTTATCTGCCATCTCAGTCACCAAGTTCAACTCCGCATTTTCCAGGGAAGCTTCACTCAAGAAACAGACTTTTAAAATGTTTTAAACCCTGGTAGGGTTTTAAACTCTGATAAGCACCATCAGCTTATTCACTAGTGAAAGCAGGCAGCAAAAAAGTAAATATAAAAATAAAAGAAGTAAATATAAAACGAAAACCCGTGTGGCTCGGTTACGGAGGCCGGTGTGCGCTGCCGCGGCGCCGTCGGGAGAGGGCAGCCCCGCACCGGCCATGCCGGCGGCTCCGTGCGGGGGGTGGCCGCGGCAGCACCCCCGGCGTCGCCCGCGGGGAGGGTCAGCCACCGCCAGACCCATGGGAAGCACCTGGGGGTGCTGCAGCCCCTCCGAGAGTTGAGGGGTGGCAGAGAAATCGCTTTGTCGGCAGACTCCCACCCAGAGCAGAAGATGGCAGAGGCAAAGTCACGCCAGGGCTGCCGAAGAGCTGCCGAGCCTTTGCTTACCCGCGTCTCCCACGCGGAAGACTGACGGGTGAATCTGTGCACCTCACTGGTGTGGCCATCTACGGGCCATCTAGATGTGACAGGAGGTTTCCTTCCCTGTTTCCTTCTCTTGCACTGGTACTAAAAACTGGTTCAAAGTCCAGGAACGGAATGCAGGATGTATGCACTCGGTAGACATTCGGCATTAGGCAGGATGTACACATTAGGTATATGTTTTTACAGGGGTAAAAATGCTCCTGTACCCTAGTTCATTTGATGAAGAGAGATTTCAAAGGCTACCCAGCAGGCAAACACGTAAGACGGGTGCAGTGAAGACAGGTATAATGTAGGAAAAACATATGTATTCACTTGGCAGTGCTGAGAAGCAGGACTACTGACAGCAAAACAGATTTCTACTCAAATTTTGTTAACGCATCTACCAAGCATGCTTCAGGCCTACAGGTCATTTAGAAATGCCAGAAGCACTCAGCTTTCTGCCACCGTATGCAGGGCTAAAATGGGGTGCTCAACACTGCGATAGGCCTGCTTTCTCGACTGCTGCATCATCAGGTGTCCAGGGGTTGCTCGTGTGACTACACAAGCCAACCAAAAAGGATACACACCGTGTCGCTCGCTGAAAGAGTGCCGAGTTCTTGGCATGCTTTTGAAATCCCTTTTTTTTTTTTTTTTTCACTTAAGAGTGAAGTTGAAGAGATACCGACTTCCTTCCCTTCTGCATCCTTCCCATGTTCATAGTTCAGAGGCAGCGTTCTGTTCACAGTGCCAACTGTTCCCGCAAAGGCCTTTGCTCCCCCAGCCCTGTGCTCACGAATGCAGAGGGAACAATATGGTCTGTGGGCAGCAGCCGCCCCAGGTGGGATGAAGCAGAGCCTTCCTCCGGCTGAGCAAGCAGGGACTGTGCTCCGGTTGTCTCAGCTGGAGGCCGTTCTTAGCATATGTTCATTACATTTCCAGAAGCTTGTTCTAGTACTGAACACTCAATTTGCAGTCACTGTGTGTCTCAGGCAAAAAATAACTGTAAAACCAAAGAACATGGAGAAGACCACACTACTGTTTCTTAAACTGCTAATGAAAACATAGCTGGAAAGGGGACACAATACCTATTTATGCTACAGTGTCCTCAGTCGAGAGGACAATTTCTAAGTTTGTTGTCTGGATGGTCCTGTAGCCATCTAAAGCAGTGCCTTGGATGTCCTCTTTGAATCTCCTACTAAACAATACAACTGCTGAGGGTTGGAAGGGAGACCTGCAGGGTGCTGCTGGCCAGCAAGTATACCAGCAAGAATATCTATTAATTTTTTACTTTATTTTTCTCAAAACATACAAGACAATTTTTTTTTCCACGATCAGCTAAGTAAATGATTGCTCCATAATAAAGAGTCAAATATCAGAAAAATTGACCCAGAAGGGTCCAGAGCCATCCTCTGAGGTGGCACCATTGATAACTCTGTCCTGACAAAGGGTTACCTGACATGTCCTTAACCCTCCCCAGCATGGGAGTTTCCACAGATTGCCTGAACAGTCCTGGTAGTGTCTCTTTCTCCTGCAGCAGCATGGCTTCCTAGATTAAGTTTTATGTATTATGGACTTCAGCAAATCACCCCTTTTTCTATTCAGAAGTCTCCTGAGTTTTTGAAGAGCTTTAGCACATCCCTTCCTCCTTGGTAATTTAAGTACATCCCCCACGCCCCCAACTTTAATCTGTCTCCAAAAGTCAGGCTTTTTAGTTTGCTGATTGCTTGCCATCTTTAGCCTGGTCCTGGACCCTCTCAAGCAGCACCTATTTGTATGGAAAGACAGCCCCAAAACCGAATCCGTATCTGGGGAGAGCAATCAATTGCTTCATATGTCTCATACATGCAAGCCTGTGAGATAAGAGTCTGAATTACTGACGTTTCTTTTCCCACACTCTTAATGGCTTTCTGTCTGTAAATTTCAGCAGACATATGTATTTTTCTTAAGCAGGAAAGAAAATGAATTTTAAAAGGAAGCTGCTTCTCTAGGGGCGGACGAGAAAACTTCTATTTAGTTAGACACATGAAAATTATGAAACCAGTGTTTTTGAAGGAGTTGACCAGAAGACTGTTCTTTCACCTGGCATTACCAAGCCAGTCTCTCAACATCTAGGACTTGATACCCCTAGTTTTACAAACTGTGTGCTTGAAGAGGGCTGCAGGAGAAGAATGGACTGTTTTTGACAAGTTCAACTATTGCAATGTCCCTCGTCTTTTATGGCTCACATTTCCATGGGATCCAGCATGCTGACTCTGTATTTCCCCATGTGTTCTACCTGCTTTTCCTGTCTTTGTGCTGGTTTTGCGGCTTGTTTCCTTAGCCCCACTTAGGAGCATCACAAGCCTACCCTACAATTAGCACAGAAATCATTGTAGTCATCTCTTCCTCTCCGACACATGCGTGCTCATTCCTCTGAAGCATCTGTCTCTTATTTAAGGACTATGCCGTCAGCACTTTGACATGATTAAGTGAGGAAGGGATCTGTTTCAGGTCAAGGCTGCTAAGTCACATTTTCTGTACAGAATACCAATGTAATTCTGTATCATAGTTTTCAGTAGCAGAGCTGTTTTAAGATGTTTCTGGCCACGCTGCCACCAGCCTCCCCTTCCTCAGACCCCTGGCCTATGATTTTTAAAGGTATGGTGACTGATACTGCATGGATGAGAATGAGCAACATGTAATGGGAAAAGGGGAACCTCTTTGCCAATGAAACCACATTATGAAAGTGTAAGGTGCAGTTATGTGTTAGGTACTCTATAACCAACTACAGCTACAGGCATGCAGTGATCTCTTCTTTCTCCATTTCTTTTTTTCTTGTATGATTTATTTCAGTCCTGATCTATTCTGGTTGTCATTGACTATAAGCAGTGTTTCCAGGTGTGTGGGATTCTGCCCATTATTATGCTGTAATTTAATGAGACAAGCAATTTTGTGATAGCTACACTAAGCAGCCTACTGGGAGCCTGAGCGCTAGTGATCAGCACTGACCTCCAGAGCGGAGTCCCCTCTAGCAGTCTGAAAGCCCAGCTTCTTATTAAAAATAGGTATTTATATGTTGCATAATGGAATGTGAATTGATTTTACTCCCCAAGCTGTTTCTATAGGTGTTTTAGAAGTCTCTTCTGGCAGTGATTTTTAGCACTGTGATGCTTACTCTTTTGTCCTGCCGACGCTAACCCATCAAGTAGCGGAGAGCTTTGTTACAGTCTACACCTGCTTCTGAATCAGGGTGCAACAGAGGATTTCCTCCGCAGATGGCTGAGTACTTATTTTATTTTGGGAAGTATAACTAAAATAATCCTGACGGGGTGGCAAAAGAGCATACAGCCCCCTGCCGGCTCCTTCCCAAGGAGTCCTGGCTGCCCAAGCGTGTCGGGGTAAGCTGAGGCAGCCGGCTCCTGGGAGCAGCAGTGGCATGGTGGCTGCGTGGGTGAATGCTGGCCAAGGGTGGCTGCAGGAGGCCACCCTGTCTGGGAGCACTGCCTGGGGCACAGGGGAGTGACAACCATGGAAGAATCTGGGCTGCTGCAGTAGTACCATGTCACACAGCAGAGATTTTTCGGTCTCCCTAGAGAAGAAGGTCCATCTAGTGCGTGTGTGTGCGGTGGAGGGGTAAACAGTAGAAAACTTTAGTAAGCTTGACCTGGAACATCTCAGCCTGGGACTTTGCAGAGAAATGTGGGGTTTGTTTTTCAGGACAGTTCCTGAGAGCCAAACTCCCACATACATGAATCATGAGTTGGACCTTACAGCCAGATAACTGCAGGAAACAACAAAATATTTGCCAGGTTCCAACTTTGCCTACACCATTGCAGAGATTGTACATAAATGCAGATGTTTAAGGCAAGTGGCTGTCACTTAAGAAAAGCATTCTGAGACACATATTTCTTCCTGGGTGTTTATAAAGATACCCTCATAATGGTCCTTAGTTTATAAATTGCTTCCTTTAGCAGTTGGGGTTATTTGCTATCATTCAGTTAACATCAGAAAATTCTCTCTAACTCCAGACTGATAGGCAAAGAAGACTTTATAAACATTGCATCATTTCTCTGCTTCAGGACTTGATGTTATCACAGTTACTGCTCTGTGAAGGTAGATGGTAAGAGGAATAAAAATGGATTCTTTTTTTTTTAATAATTCTTGTGTCATGACACTTTGGTATTTGTTTTGAATTACAATGAAGTGTCCCAGCCTCAGCCAGTGTTGTACTGCTTCCATGCAGTGGAATCTTCCATGAAGATCTCTCAAAGACATTGCTTTTTTTGAAGTATAAATACACAACTGTTTCCAATCAGTTTCTTAATGAGTTTATTCACAGCTCAAATACAGGAGACTGTATTTCAGACTACAGAAATACTTGATTGTATTCCCATGCATGATCAAACACCTGTGTGTACCAAGCACCTGTCTGGTCGTGCTCAGAAATGGGTTGCTTCAGTGCTTCTGAGTCCCTGCTTCTCAGCCACTTAGTGCTGATGAACTTAACAACTGTTGGGGCCTTTTTAGCAAGCTGCATATTTTTTGGATAGAGCAAGATGTATGGGATGGTAACACTTGCTTTGTTGAGATGCCTTTTAAGTATTTAGTGCCC
This sequence comes from Limosa lapponica baueri, assembly GCA_002844005.1. Taxonomy (NCBI): domain Eukaryota; kingdom Metazoa; phylum Chordata; class Aves; order Charadriiformes; family Scolopacidae; genus Limosa; species Limosa lapponica. Next base: position 1,705,684 of record KZ505682.1, on the reverse strand, counting down.
TGTGATGACTTTTCATTCTTGTAAAAAACTGCTGCGGAGGCTGAAGTGCTTCCTCATTGTGCTGTACACTCATTTTGAATAATGAGTATGTAAGCTTCCCTGTTAGTCATCCTTGTCCTAACTAATGCCTTCTGCATGAGGAATGACAGATAATTTTGTGGTACTTTCATGTTCATGTTTGTGCCTCAGTTTCCCCACCTTGGAGTGTCCTGTGATATCACTCCATGGTAGGTTTCCCTGGCAGCGAAGGTGATGTAAATTCTCCCTTCCTTGTTGCTAGCATCCATCTTATGCTCTAAAACACTGCATAGTTTGTGCAGCTACACTGAGGACTCCCTCAGAGTTAAGGCTGACCTATGAAGATTTCTAGGAAGTTTAGAATATGCCTAAAATTCAGGACCTGCAGTCACAATGGCCAACGCAAATTCATCTGGTGATGATCACCAGTACTAGAGTGGGGGAAATCCTCGGACAGAAGTGGAGAGTATTGTGGTGAGGGTGGGGGGTGCACTCAGTTGCTCTTGACCTGTCCATGAGTCCCAGTGAGCTGAGGGCTTACCTGCTCCAGTGCTAGGCCTGTCAACCAGAGCGGGGTAGCCAAGGGGTGATACCAAAGGATTTGGGTGAACAATCCCATTAGAGGAGGCAGAGCCCTTCAGTGCACTGAGCTCTGACACCTTCCCCATTTGAGGAGAGACACCTGATTTCTTAACTTTGATTGCTCTTTGAAAACTGATGTGCAGACAAAGGGTACTGGAGGTAATGGTGGATTTGTGAGCTGAGTATTTGTCCGTGACGCTGAGAACACCACTTTGCTGATTAAATGAGAAGTAATTCCCTGAGATACAAAGAGCTGTGTCCACTTACATCAGCAGTGAACGTGGCCCTGTTTTGTTAATGACTGTGCTCCTCTGCATGGCAGATCTTCAGTTCGGACGCTGATGTCCTCTCTGGATTTGGCAGTACTCTGGGGCTCCTTTTTAAGTACAGAAAAAAATTAGGTCCTGCTCTTACTCCTGGTTCTGCCTCAAGTGAAATTCTATGCTGATGTCTCCTATTTCCTGATTCAGGAAATCTCAACCCATTATCAGCAAATGTCATTTCCCTTCAAATAATGTTGCCGCAATTCAACTGTCCAAGACAAAGATGTGTGTCTGAATACCCAACCTGATCAATTTCAATAGCTTTGCTCCTTAGCTTTCTTCCTGGCACAGCCTGGATGTGTAAAATTCATCCTCCTGGCTGTCCATACATTCCCTTGTTTAAAAACACAAGAATGAGTATTAATAAATGAAGGAGAAGACATCCTGCAGGCAGTATCACAGCCATCAAACAAGCAAACAGAACCAGTCACTACCATCTTGCCTTTCAGCTCCCCCTATATTGTTAGGATTACTCTTATAGCTGGGTGGAAGGTAGAAATTTCAAGCCAGAAAAAAATATCTGTACCCTTAGAGTACCCAGCACTGCTGCACACATGGCCACTGTCTTCCACTGCTTTTGCTTTTGAATCTCCAACCTGGATGAAGGACATAGTGGCCTAGTAGATGAGCAAAAAAGAAATTAAAAAGCACAGTGCTGATTAGTTCAAGAGACAATTTCACCAGTCTCAAAGGCTGCTCGTGTTGTGATATTTAAATAGACATTTGGTGCAGAATAGTCAATATTGTTCATGTCTCTATATAGAGATTAATAACTAAATAATAATAAACCCATTTAACCAGCGGTTTTCTGCAATGGATGCCCCTGAGTAAGATGCTGGAACATGGAGCTAGCAGTGATTTACCATGAAAAATACATTTTATTTTCAGTTTCCAGATACTGGCAAAATAAACATGAAGCCTGGGCCAAACAGGCCTCAGTAGAGAACTTCACTTCTGACTTTAATGTGGCTGAGATGTTCCTCACGGTTCACCCTTTAGCCTTACAGCATGCAATGGGCCAATATCACACTGGGGCCTTGTGACCTTGGTGCTGGGCTTCATTTATTTCTTAGCACGTCTTTGCTGGAAACACTACATGAGTTTGTGAATTTTTTCTTTAATGTTACATAACAAAGTGAGTCTGACTTGTGAAAACTCCCTCTGAAGACATCGGTAACATGCTCAGTTTGCTGAATTGTCCTGAAAGTTAGAGACAAGTCTGTTACATGAGGAATCACTGTGTTAGGAAATGTAGCAGCTATGCTCATATGAGGATATCTATGTCTTTTACTTTCAGTCACTTTCATTTAATGTTTGGGATTTTCAAGCCTTCTACCAGTCTGACATACACTTTGTTGTAAGTACTAATTATTTTATAGACACTGATTACTATTTCTGTCTATTCACTCCTCCCCAATATTCTTTTCTGATACTGTAGATTTTATTATTATCATCATCACCATCAACTCTGGAGAGGGTTTCAATGTGGTTGTTAAGGTATTCATAATGAAGAGGACTCTTTTGAAAGCAATGAGATGGTGTTCGGAATGAAGATGAGACAAAACCCAGGGTCCTGAAATAAATATTAACTTATAAGAAGTCATAAATTTAAGACTACTTCAGTCAGAAGGAGAAGGGTAAATCCAAGTATGGAGGAGGGTGAATCCAAGAACGAACACCTGGTAATGCTATAAAATGTTAAGATTCAGGTATTGGTTCATAAGAGAAATATGATGTAAGCAGTGTATAATCCAGAGTTGGGACAAATTATATTTGAGAGGGACTTGCTTATTTTACTCAATGGTCTTGCATTCCCCCTAATCTGCAGCACAGATTGCCCCTATGGGGCAAATCCTCTTCCCTCCCCCGGGTATATTGACTCATGCTGTTTTCCCAGCATCCAGGCTTTTCTTTACAGGGACAAGCAACAAGCCTGAAGATTTTTGCAGAAGTACCTATTGCAAATTTCTCAGCATAGGATTGACTGCACCCTAGTATGCATTAAGATTTTGAGGACAGAATGTCCAAGAGGGCCGTATGAAAGCAGTAGGGATTAATAAGATACCATCCCCAGCCCTTGAGCTGGAGTAGGCAAACACCCTCAGATAAGGAACTGCACCAGTTGGAGGTCCAAATTCCTCCAGTCTCTTCCATCCTTTTGACTCCAACAAGGGTACCAAGATGACTGAAAAATGCTTGTGTTTGTAGTAGGCATCTCTGGGCCATGTCTACAATTTCTTGTAAATTTATACCTGTGTGCGTTCCAAGAGACTAGGGGCAGTATGAAAGTCATGACAATATTTTTAGAAAGGTAAGTGAAATGACCTGAGTAATTTTAGGTCAATCTTGCATTGATTTGTGGCCAAAAGATGGAATGGTTAAAAGATTGAAGTAGAATTAATGTCAGTCAATAAGGCTTAAAAGAAAATAGGTCTTGTCAAATGTGCTTAATTTAATTGCTTGAGATCACAGGTTGGTTGATAAAAGTATAATGGTTTTCTTGGGTTTCACTGTTTTGGACACATGCCAGTCGGCTGTATTGCTTCCACCGTCTTGGCCATTGTCTGCTTTAGGATTTTGAGGAGATCTTAGGTCTTGTCTTGTTCCTAGACTGGTGGCCTTTATTTACAGCTGCCTGACCCTTGGTGTGCAGCTGACCAGGCAGACTTGCTTGTAAGTCACAGATACCTGCTCTGAGAACCCCAGGTAGCTGAGTGGCCTTTTGGAGTACAGCAATTCCCACTGTGTCTGCAGCATAGATGTGTTTTTTCCCTTTAGAAACTATTCTTCATGAAATTACTGCATTATTCTGTGATCTCATGTGGCTGCAGTTCTTCATGTAGGTTGTTCTGGTGACTTAGGTTAAACTGAGTTTAGATGCTGTCACATTGAAATGGATGTGTGGGCTTAGGAAGGCGCCACAAGAAGTCTGATCAATGGCCCTACAAAGGGCAATTCAGCATTTTGGTCTCTGGCTTACTTTTACGGTACAGAAGTGCTTATTTGGGGTGTTGTATCTAACTCTTTGCATTCTTATAATCTATTAAACAAAATCATGAGGAAGCATAAAAGTCAAAATGAGAAAATAAATGCCTTGAGTTATCCTATCAAGGGCTAAAATAAATGGTCAGTAATTTGGGAAGCGTGTGCCAGTTGGCTGATGTCTTTCTCTAGGATATATATAGATTGGCCCCAATTTGGGGGCTGTCATTTCGTAGCTTCAGCTGTGTTGGCTTCCAGACACTTATGAACCAACCAAACCTACAGCAGGAAGCACCTACCATTGATTACAGAAGTACTTCTCTTCTCAGGTCTGATTCTTGAATGAAATGCCTGAGCTCATACTAAGATATGCACTATGCTAGATCCTCAGCTGTTAAGTATTTATTTAGCACCATCAACTTATCTGGGGCTACGCTTATTAACACCAGTTTAATTTTGCTTATGAGAATGCCAATCAAAGTGAAATTCACTTATCTCTGGTATTTATATTGAGCATCAAATGGAAATTTTTTATCAAAGTAGACATGTCATCTCTTGGGAACATACAGAATTCTCAATTTCCTTCTAACTTCAGTAAACTTTTCACTTACTGTTTCATAACATGGCTGACTAGGTTCATTGGTCATAGCGCCCCTGTAATTCAATGTTCAAATCCAAACATGACAAAAGGGAAATAAATAGTGTACCCTTTTTTATGCCATAAACCCCAAGGCCCTTTTTTTAATTCCTACTTTGACTACACCAACTGCTTTAGTATAGAATAAAACCAAAGATATATGAACACAGTCAGCTATTCTGTCAGCTGTACAAGGCCAGTATTTGACACAGCCAGAGGATTACAAACATACACAAAATACAAACATACACAACAAACAGTTGAAAGGATAATACTTTTGGAAGTGCAACTTGCAACATCTATCTAGGGCATGAGAAGTGCTGTATTCCAGTGAGATTCCCACAGAGATACTGAGCTGAAATAAAGATTCACTATAGTTTTTAAGGCAATGAGAATTAAGCACATGCTTAAAAGTTTTGCTGACTGCAAATATACTTGAAAGCTTACCTGAACAGAAATAGACAACTAAATCAGGAGCCTGTGAGATTTCTGCTGATATGTAATCCATAGCAAAATGTATTCTATGAAAAAAACCCCACCTAGCTGCTATCCCTCTCTCTGTTCAGCATCTCTAAATCCTTACTTATCTTTACCTCCTGTCATCTGATATTGCAGTAACAAAACAGCATGTAGACAAGTCTGTTTAATAAATCACAGTCTGACTTTCTTATCCATATTGAGTAGATATGCAAGATGCCTAGTAATTTCTTTAAATAAAAAGAAACTCAGATTTAGAAAATTCTACATAATTACACCATCGTAAAATTTGCTAATAGTTTACAATAAGGAAGATAAATTTATATACTTTTAAGATCATCATACGTATTATTACTACTCAATCTTGCAAGATGTGTCTGCATTCACTGTGCTCAGGAGAGCACCCCACTTCATTATGGTAATTTTATAACCCAATATATTTTTATCTGAGGATTTTTTTGGGGGGGAACAGTTATAATATCTACTTACTCACTTCAGTGGCTGTGTTTATAGAGAGAACAGGCCACCAGAGATGTAAAAGATTTAGCATTCTGCACCTGAAAGAGTGATTGTGCATGACTTCTCCTGTGCTCTCTTCCCTTGCAAATGCACTTGCCCATTTGTCACAGCTGGCAGTTCTGGTCTTTTGGCCAGTCAGTTCACTGCTTAGTTCAGAGGCATGTTTTCTTTCTCCAAAGTTGTTAAAAGAACTTGCAGCAGTCAGCGAGCTACATCAGTATCTCAATCAGGTTCCCACTGTACAGACCAGAGAAAACAAGCCACTGGAAAGAGCTCTGCTGAACTCAGGTGGCTTTGGATCAAGTCTTCAGTGAGGACATAGCAAGAAAAGAGAAATGACATTTTAGTTCTAATTTTGAGTGAAGAAAGCAGGTTATTAGGTCATGCCAGTTATCTGTCTGATGGGAGTTGCTCTTTCATGCTTTCTGGAGTTCTATATAGTTTTTTATCTAGGGGGCATGCACAATTCATGAGCAGCTAAAAGAAATGAAGAAAAAATTTAACAAACAAAATAGAGAAGACATTGAAATAGAAAAGACTATAACACAGCAATAACGGAAAAATAATACAATAACAATAGAATAGCAGAGGCAGCAATTCCCTGCTATTAATCATGGCTGTAGTTTTAAATATTAATAAACCCAAATAGCTGCATCTGTTGATTCAGTCACTACTTTTTTGAAGGGGATTTCTGTCATCAAAGACAAAATCAGTTTTCAGCTGTAACTCCTTGGTTGGTCTGGGGAGATATGTCAGTCCGTGTTTCAGTCTTTCCTCTGTTTTGTCAGCTTGATTGGATGCGGCTGACGGCTCCTGTCTCTGATTGTAGGGTGGAATCAGTCCATCCAATAATGGATGAAACCCACTTAAGGGTTCCTGAATTTCTACCTGGTGATCATGAAACATGTATCTCTTTGCCAGAACTTGGCTTATAAATGTGGTATTAGAAGAGGAAAGAGAAAAAGAACAGGCAGTGAAAATGGGAGCTTTCAAAAAACATCCCATCACAGCAGAGGGAGGGAGGGGATGGGACTGTGGATTTTGAGAACCACTTATGCAAATGGCTGTAGAGCTCAGAGTCCTCTGGGAGATACAAGGACCAAATAAATTGCCCCACTTTAGGAGAGGACAAATAGCTCCTGACTTGGTGTGGACCTGTGGGGAGAAGCTCAGGTAAGCAGGAGTTTACCTTAGGGTGTGCCTAAAACATATTTGTGATAAACGATACCAGAACTGTGGAAAATAAAACAGCAATGCTCCACAGGCAGCCCAGTTCTGCACACATATCAAACTCTGAATTTCGGTAGATCCAAAAACAGCCTACCCCATCCCATTGCCTGTTATAGGTAGACAAGATTTGTATTTATGGTTAGAGGCCCATATACCTTATAATTTGATGGGCATCAAATAGATCCCTTGGAAAAAACCCTCTGTCTTTCATTTCAAAGAGTGAGCCTTTATAGCTGTGAAGAAAATAAAAGTCTAAACCATAAGCTGAAAGCAATCTTTTTGATCCTCCAGAGAACTGAAACAATTGTAGTGAACGGTGTCAAGGTCTACAGCCATGCAACGTGAAAAATGAACATTCAAATATCTGCAACTGTAAGCCAACCACTCCAACGGGAAAGTCTCATTTGCCTCCAGGTGAAGACTTCCTAGATTCTAAAACCTCCATTTCTTTCCCCAAACAACTGCTCCAGTTCAGCTGTTAAATATTAAAACGGATCTGCAGGGAGCTGCCTGTCAGAAGTGTGGGGACAGAGGAAAGCAGGAGTAATTGAACGGGGATGCTGCGCTGCGAGCTGAACGCCGGGGCGATGAGCGCTGCCCCACGTCCCTGCCACCGAGGACGGCTGGCAGAGGGTGCTGCCAGAGGGCCCGTCCCTGCTGCAGCCGTCGGGATTTACCGCATGGGCTTTGTACACAGCTTCTGATTTTTATCTTCTCGACAAGCTGGATGTGTCAGGAATATCCCTACTGAAAGGCATGTGAAGGTTTGAGTGTTTACTTGAGCTATTACATGCAAACTGACTGATTTTTCCAAAGTAAATTTGTTTTTTTAAGCTTTTTCCTCTCTCATAAATAAACAATAAATTTGTTGTTATCGTTCACGCTGTTTCCCCCAAACAAAGGATCTTAAAGCAGGATCTAAACATTAACATATAACATGCTACAATATCCTATTGTGAAAGCATAGCCAACCACAGAAACATTTCAGGGCCTGACCCCTCAGTCTTAGTTCACAGGGGCTATCACTTCTCACATGAGTAATGCCATTCAGCTGACAAAAAAAGAATGCCAGATTAATACTAAATATTTGCTACTCCTTAAAGGGAGTTTTTTTGACATAAAGTCTTGCTTTATTGCTATTTTGAAAGGTACGACTTCAAGAAATGGACCAAAGCAGAAAAAGTCACATTTTGGACTCTTATAAGTGTTTATTTTCATAACTCTGTTCTGCTGATGCTTTCTTGATTTATGCTGTAACTTAGATATGAATGTAGCAATGCTGAGGCAGTACAATAAAAGACAAGTGAGCAACAAAGCCTAGAAATATTTCAGCATATTTTTTCTACTGCAAAACGTGATAGTGATAGCATGGAAGCCTGGGTCCTGAAAATATTTTCTGAATATCTCTGTGCTCTTCCATGTTTTAACAGCTGGTATGATATTAAATATTTTCTTAAGAATATTTTCTTAACATTCTGTATTCTATATAGGAATACTCTTAAGGATGTTTTCTTAAGCCTCTCCTAGCTTTAGGTAGAGAAACACAAGAGGGCACTTTAGTCCATTTATTTAGTCAAGCTGGTATCAAGGAGAATCCTCTCCACTACTCTGACCCCTTAAAGAGTTAAAGCAATGAAAAGACATTTTTAGCACTTTTCTTCCTTGCCTAACAGAATGAAACCACAGAGAGTTTGTAAAACCACCAGAGGCGGTGAACTAGGCAAGGGAATGATAAGAGAGAGAATCGAGAAGAAAATGCATGCTGTGCCTTGAGGATGGAAGTTGCCTCTTGTTAAACAACTGGTGATCACACCTATTTAATCTGTGGTGTGAAACACTGGGATTAAGCACAAGTAGTTACAGGCAACATGTGCAAAGCATCTTAGAAAAGGTTTTAGAAAATTATGTTGCCGATTAGGTGACTTGCTTCCCTTTAGGTCAAAATCAGGCTGGGAGTACTAAACTTCTGGGAATGTAAGCACATGAAGTATAAAATCAAGGCTTTTTTAAGACATTTTTAATGAAATTTTCCTTAGGCACAAAAATGAATCCAGAGGTCCAGTAACAGTCATTCTCAAGGGAAGTTCTCCTTACCTTCTGACCTGGACAGTGATTATGAGAATGGGGTTATTCTGGTGAGCGTTGCTGTATTCATCAGTAGATGCGTAAAGATTAAAAAAAAATGTTCTGGGAGAGGGTGCAAGGATAATGGCAGTAAACTAATGCCTCAAGCACCAAGATTTTCATTTTGCTGTCTGTAATCAGATACTGTCAGCAGCATAGCACAAGCAGAAAATTCCTTTAGCCCTCCAGCAAGCTTTATGATACATGTTGTTGTTCTTCAATGCAGTGGATTTCACATGCCTTTTCATTTTTTCTCTTTCTCATCCCCCTTTTCAGTCTTTATTATTTTGGAGCAAGGGGGATGTTCCAGGCTCCCTGAGTTTTAGTTGCCCTTCATAGTGCTTCTGTATTGCAGAAACATTTTACTGATAGCAGTATTCCCCAGGCCCCATTCTTTCTTTGTCTTACTACAAAAACATGCTTTTCGGGTTACTAGCTGGGCAGACTTGTCTTAAGTATTTAGCTGTATAGCTACCTGCCACAATGTGTTTCATGCCTTATTAGGCCATACTAATGAAGGCTTCTGTCATCTATTCTGTCATCTATTCCAATACCACCTGTGGTCCCGCCTCCCATAGTTTGGGTGCATTTTTGTCTGCATTTCTTTGTAGATGTATTACCATTTCTGATTTTTTATTAGATTTATTGATAAGGAAGCACTGAGTGTTTGTAGGAGAATGTCACCATTTTCTGGCTGCTCCTCAAGACCTACCACACCGCCAAAGGATTCTTTGGAGGACCAGAAAGGCAGGTAATTTGACAGGAGCTCAAAGGAACTGGAGGCTAAACTGCATAGGATCATAGAATAATAGAATCATTCAGGTTGGAAAAGACCCTTGAGATCACTGAGTCCAACCATCAACCCTACTGTACAAAGTTCTCCCCTACACCGTATCCCCCAACAGAACATACCCTCCCATGAGTGATGAGATTTTGGAATCTGCAGATGTGTGGGCACTCTTGGCCCCCATTATTGCTACCTCAAACTGAGTATAACAGAAAAACTAGAACTTTCGTAATGGATCTGGAGAACTACACCTTCCTGTTCAAGCTCATATTCCACTCCTGACCCTCTTCAGGACTCTTATCACAAGTTACATTCAACAGAGAGAGTATTTTTTTCAGGTAGATGATATAGAACTATTTCCTTCAGGATGTAGCGGATTGCTTCTCACCAGTTTTGGTGTTGGTAGTTGCACGGCAATGAGTGAACAAATTTGAAAGTATATAACACACGCTCTTACTAGTTAGATTCCCTAAAAATGCCCTTACCTAATTTATTGGAGAGTGTGTATGATGTATCTTGAATATGAGTTTATCTGTTGACAATCTTGTTTCCCTAGTTCAAGCTGTAGAGACACATGAAGGGACTGTTTGAATGATAAAGGTTGCCAGCTCAATTCCTAGTGTCAGCTGGGTTGAAGAGGCATCATATATCATAGCAGCAATATGACATGAAAAATCCATTGAATATTAAGCAGTGCGTAGTAAAGTCAAAGGGAACCGAAGTAAAAAGACCTAATTTATTTATCATCGTACAGCAAATCTAAATATAGGCATACATGCAAGGCAACAAGGAAAATATTTCTTACAGCTGAAAGATTCAGAGACAGGTTGTTATTAATTTTTTTAAATATTAAACTCTCATAGGTAATAAACCATCTCTCTCTATATAATCATAACCATCTGTAGAAAAGATGCTAAATTACAAAAGTACTAATTTCTTAGGCACAATGTTGACCTCAGAAATTCTTTTTAGCCTGTGAGGTTCAGTCTAGTTTTATTTATATTGTTTATGAAGTGGTCGAGACAAAGTTTATAATGGAACCCCACTAAGATGATATATTCATACCTGGAAGGGAATAACTTTTAAACATGTGTTATTGAAATTGATTGGAGTGCCCATGGCACATAGGGTGTTTTTTGAAGCATGCTGCACTTGGCTGAGAATCTTTTATTAGTGCTAGCAAGCTAATTGGAGCTGTGTTGCCAAAGGCCAGAGTGAGACATGGGCATGACCCTTACCTTTGAAATTACAGGCAGAGTGGTGTATGTTACTATGACACATTTCTCAGTGTTCAGTTAGGATGAAAACTAGCTAGCATACAAAAAGTACTGTTGATTATTGTATATGTAATACAGGAATATGTATTGTATGCATATTATAGACAGAAAGTACAGTGATGCATATATATGCTATATATAACATAATATTTTAGCTGTGATGACATTGTGTATTTTGGTGTCAAACAAACAAGAAAAACAAAATCAAAAATGTTTTGGAAAATGATTCTCTAGGTGTTAATGCCTTTGTAATAGAATACATTTATTTGCTTTACCTTGGTCTTCTCTGCACAGCTTTAGAGGAATAAAAGATGTGAATCTAGAAAGATAATGTCATAGCAGGGTGTATGCAAGTATTGTATTAATAGCAGACATATGCCTGTTCACATTTGCATGCTGGTGTAAGAATGGGCTGGTATGTATTAGTTATTACAATTTGCTTAATTTATGTTGCAAAATAAAGTATAAAAGATCACGTGGGAAAAAGTTCTAATCATGGTTCACTATAGAAGTGTATATATAAAGAATTTATGAGGAAAACTGTAACTTATAACACTGGTACCTTTTGTATTTAGGAAAAGCCTGCTTTTCACAGAGTCACGGAATCACAGAATTGTAGGGGTTTGAAGGGACCTTCGGAGATCACCTAGTCCAACCCCCCTGCCCAAGCAGGTTCACCTAGAGCAGGCTGGACAGGAATGCATCCAGGCGGGTTTTGAGTATCTCCAGAGAAGGAGACTCCACACCCTCTCTGGGCAGCCTGTTCCAGGGCTCTGCCACCCTCAAGGTAAAGAAGTTTTTCCTCATGTTCAGATGGAACTTCCTGTGTTTCAGCTTGTGTCCGTTGTCCCACCAGCCACCACTGAGGGCAGCCTGACCCCATCCTCTTGACACCTGCCCTTTAGATATTTATAAACATTGCTGAGGTCCCCTCTTGGTCTTCTCTTCTCCAGGCTAAACAGACACAGGTCTCCCAGCCTTTTTACGCTCCTTTGAGAAGGGGGTGGAATTGCTTTTATCCATCCTTTACAAGAACGTGAGGCTCTCATTCATTCAGCCTATTCATGCTTTGAGATCTAACAGTCATGAGGGATTTGTGAGGGATCAGGGCAGTGTTTGCTGATGCCTACGTTGGCAGTCCATGCAGACCTGTGCTTTGCTGTGCCTCTGCTGCACTATCGGCTGAAATTACCCACTTTCTGGCCCTTCCCTGTCCTGTCCCCAAGACTTTCCCAGCTACTCTGCAGGTCAAGAGAACCGTTATATTGGCCACGATATTGTTTGCATTGCTGTGCTAAGACAGTTATATAGATGGGCAGGGGGCGTGCTACAAACACCCCTCTGTTTTGCCTTGTGCTCATCTCTGGCTTGCTCTTGCTTCCCCTTCCAGTAGCCACAAACCTGCAGGTTCACTGTGGGGGGACTTACTGACATTTGAGAGAAAGCTGAAGAGCAGCAAAAAGGCCAGGAGGCAGCAGGGGCAGCAGCTGCGGAAACCTAATTTATTTCTCTGACTCTGTCACCTGCTAGCTGTGTAACCTTGAGGAGGTTGATTTTATCGCTTAGCCTCCGAGAAAAAAAGTGACGAGGGCTGCAGAACCGCTGGCTGGAGAGATGCGGTGGTGTGAGGCCTCGTGTGGAGGCAATACGGCTGTTATCGCCGAACTCTTTGGGCAGCGCAGATGGCCCGTTGATTGCTGGAGTCAGGGGTGGGAAACGAGGGGCTGAGAACAGGGTTCAAGCTGATTAATTGCAGCTTGCAGCAGTGCAGCCCTGTGCCAGAAGGGTCCCCCGGCACGGTGACCTGCGGTGCATGGCTTCCCTTGCTGGCGAGGAGATGGAGCAGCGGCTGGCAGGGGCGAGGGGTGCTGCGCTTCGTTGCATCCAGGCCGATTGCCACAGAGTAATAGGATTAAAAAGCAAACCCATTGATGTGTAGGGATATTCAAATGGTTTTGTCACACCACATCTGAGAGTTACCTGACTTGACAGAAGTGCCAGAGGCAACAAGCTGAGGATTTTTGCGAACACTTTCCTCCCTTGCTTTACTAGTGAACATATGAACCTCTACAAGCTATGAAGCTTCTTCTGTGAAGACAGGCTGAGAGAGTTGGGGTTGTTCAGCCTGGAGAAGAGAAGGCTCCAGGGAGACATTATAGAGGCCTTTCAGTACCTGGAGGGGGACTATAAGAAAGCTGTGGAGGGACTTTCACAAGAGCATGTAGTGAGAGGATGAGGGGTTATGGCTTCAAACTGAAAGAGGGGAGATTTAGATTCGATATCAGGAAGAAATTCTTTACTCTGAGAGTGGTGAGACACTCAAACAGGTTTCCCAGGGAAGCTGTGGATGCCCCCCATCCCTGGAAGTGTTCAAGGCCAGGTTGGATGGGGCTTTGATCAACCTGATCTAGTGGTAGGTGTCCCTGTCTATGGCAGGGGGGTTGGAACTCGATGATCTTTAAGATCCCTTCCAAATCTAACCATCCTATGATTCTATGAAGCTGCAGCAGCATGGTGTTTCACTGGTAAAAGGCACTTTCACCAGGGTGTCCCTGGGCACTGGTGAGTGTTAGGAGAGGCATTGCTTTTCCTGAGTTGTCTCCCCACAGGACACAGGGAGCAGAGCGGGAGCCTTGCTTTTGCCTGGCCCCGCAGCCATGCCCCGGCTCCATGCACCTTCTGGTGGTGACATGGCAGCAAGAAGGGGTTTGCCTCCTCTGGAGAAAAGCCGTACCCTTCACAGCTTGGGACACTCGTTTAGGATTCCCTAGAAGATTGCATTTGGGTGAAAAGATAAGCCAACTCTGCCATTAGCTTTCAGCTAACAAAATCAAAGTGCCCATAAATTACCTACTCGGTAGCGAGGCCCTATGAATGAATTTGAGTACCCCACTACACCTGAGCTATACTTCTTTTAGAACCCAGAGGAGGAATCAAAAACAGACAGAGGTCTTTCTCTGTAACTCCAGGGAAACCACCTGGGGTGTCTTGGCCGCCTGTGTTGAGGAGGTCTCCTCTGGGCCTGGCCTTCCCCCTGGGTCAGGGCTGAGGGGACCAGCAGGGCTGAGGGAAGTTTAATGCCAAGTTCCAAAGGTTTATTACAGGCTGTTGGTCTTGGCTCGCAGGCTGTGCTTGGTGTGGTTGGGTGGGGGTGCCAGGGGAAAGCTGTTGGCGTGGGAGAAAACGAGGGGCACGGCTGTGCTAGGGCAGTGTGCTCCCCCAAACCTCCGGGAGGGGAGGAGTGGGAGAAAATGGCAGCGCTTCCCCTGTGGAGAGGGACAGCTACTTCAGCCATTGCCACCGGACAGTCAGGGCCAGCTGTCTTGAAAAAAGAGCAATTTTGCTGGTTAATGAGTTGTTAACGAAGTCATTCAAATGCAGCCTTTCCTCTCAAAAGAAAAAAAATAAAGAAGGGAAAAGAAAGCAAAGAAGTAGATACCTGCTCTGTGAAGGAGTTCCCGCAGGCTTAGGGGAAGTCATGCAAGGAGAAGGAAGCGTGCCGCCTGTGTGGCAGTCATGTTGGCCCTTAAGGAAGCCCTATGAAAGCTGCAAGCACCAGGCAGTCGAATGGTCAGGGCATCGAAATTGAACACTAAACGTGAAATTGCATCAAGTTTGTAGAGAGAATCAGCTTTCCAGAGGCGTATGGGTGATGATGACCTGTGGTTCCCAGTGATGTAGAAGAAGTTGGTGTCTAACTCTTCACAGCGTCGCTCAGAAATTCAGAATAACAAGATATTTTTCTTCTCTGTTTGCAGTTTCTCCCACATAATCTCCCTGATCTGTCTCCTTTCTTCTGTGTCCCTGGGGGTAGGTAGGTTGCATATAGAACAGCCTTTTACAATGCTTAAGTAATCTTTTCTTCAAAACACTGCTGAGAAGGAATGTAATACAAAGCAGGCACTGTAGTGTTTCCTGAAAGGGCTGCGGACTTTTGCTGGTTATTAACTCTACGTGTGTGCCGCTTTGCTGTCAGCGGGCTGCTGCGGTGGCTACCCGGACAATACTGTCCTGCCGGGTCAGCTGGGAGCCCCGAGAGCTTTGATGGGGCTTCCTTAGCGCTGAGCAGAATAGCGGGTGGGGAACTGCTGCATTTTATTGCTACGCTAATGGTTACTTTTTTTGAGAGAGAGAGAACAGCTTTTGAAAATTAAAATTCTTAAATGGGTGTTAAATTTTGTCAGGCTTGCTATTACCTTCTGGATTAATCGAGTACTAACTGCTTCTGAATAATATGCTTATTGACATTTATCTGCTGATTGACAGGGCTAGAAACGCACAGGTTTTTTCGCAGGATAATAGCTAGGCACTTGTGAGTAAACCAAAGGCTTTCCACCTACTGGTAGATGTCTTGTTCCAAAGGGCTATTTCTCACCAGCATACCACTGAGCAATGGGGATGGCAGTACTTGGGCATTAAAATAAACTCTGATTTGAATAGTCAGCGTCCTGTTTGACTTGTACAGTGAAGGTATAGCAATCCAGCTTGCAAAACCTGGATGGCCAGCCACTGAAATGGGAACTGGCCAGATATACAAGCATCACTTTCACACAGAAGCCCTGCTGCGTAGCTCAGCTGGGACAAATATGCTTTAAATATGCTACCCAGAGAAAAACATAAGGCATGGGGTGAAAGGGTGCCGCACTGCTGCATCAGGACTCACAGAGGGCTGTACATGCTCATTTCTACTCAGAAGGGCTACTGCGGATTGTTCTAGATGTGATGAACCTCTAGGACTAGCTAGGTCCCAAGTAATTGTCTTGGCTAATTGTTACGGCAGGACTTTACAGATAAATGTCCTCCGTAAGTAAGCTAGATAAATACTGCAGGCCTTACGACTGTGGGGTTCCTGGTCTTGATGTTTTCTCAGTGTCCTTGAACTTCTGTTTATAGAGACTACTAGTTACTTTTTGTGATTCCTGTATGTCGCCAGCATTCCCAGGGCTGTCCATGTTGTTCTGCATCACTTCCATAGGGATTGCAAAGAACTGTTAAGTGCCAATGATGAGGGGTATTTCCATGGCCCGTCCTGTAATGAGAGGGGGGCAATAACAAGCAGCCCTACAACCCTTTTTTTGAACACTGCTTGGTGACCTGGAACAAGAATTGGGTACATAGTGGTAGTCTTATTAACAGCAGTAATTAATTACTTAATCTTTTGTTCAGCAGTGGCATTCTGAGGCACTTTTCAGCTTTGATTTGTCTTTAAGCCCAAGGGGGCATCTTCTCTGTCCCAAGTCCCTGGTAGCATTTGGTTTTTTGATACTACCTGTTGAGAAACTGTTTCTTTAAAAAGGCTTAGTGCCTATAGCATTGTTATCAACAGAATAGTTCAGCAGACAAAAAGCACCTAATCAAAAGAATTATGCCAGTAAATTTTCAAGAAGAGCTGTGGTGCGGACACTATGGTATGCATAGCGAGAAGTACTAGGAATACTGTGTTAATGATTTGTAGCTGGACAACTGCATCTGTTTTTCTTCCAGTTCAAGGGGATTTAAATACAGGCAACTTGCTTTTAATGCAAACGTGTATTTTAAATTGTATACTGTAGTTATTTTTATTGCTACAGAGAATACTAAGCAGGTATATCCATTGCAGCTGATGTAAGATAATGCAGCAATAAAAGATTTTTTTAAAAAAGAATCAAAACAAAAGAAGCAATTTGGCTTCAGATGCATGCACGCATTCAAAAATTATTCAGTATGAAGATGTACTAAAGGTCTTAACAAATACAGTTTCTGATACGTTATAGCCTTTCTTGGAGGTTTAACAAAGCCAATCTTCCTGTTTTGTTTTGTTCTCACATTTGTGATTCAGTAAAATGGATAAAGAATTGAGCAGTCAACACACCTCTTACTAGTGAAGTTTTAAAAAAAATGCTATACCAAAAATACACAGCACTTCTTTGACAATAAGTTCAAACATTAACTTAAGTAACTTGCCTATTGCACAACTTTGTGAAATCAGGGACAGTGTTTTTAGGTTATTGTCTATAGGGCAGCCTACTAGGCAACAAGTGCAAGATAATAAAAGCAACACAAGAGAAGTAATTTGAAAGGTCAGACTTGAATTGCAGGAAACTGAATCAATACATATTTTTAAAGTTGGAAATGTAGCTTAAAATTCACGAAGACAAAATTATTCTGCAAACTGAACTAGTTTCCTTCCTGATTCCAACTCCATGCACACTACAGGGAAGAGGGATGTTTCATTTTGTCTGTAATGAAAATCAAACCGAGAGGGGTAATTCTGACCCACTACAGTCAGCAAGTACTGGCATTTGGAGAAACATCGGGAGCTTATGTGATTTACAGTCTGCATGTCACTTGGTCATTAGCAATGTTTTGAAATATTCCAGAAGATGCTGTGGTATTTATTAATGGTTTCTATTATAATCACACCTGTTTTACCTTTCTCTCTGTATTTTGAGAACTTGCTGTGTGGTAAAAGCTGAACGTATCTGTTAGCTGCAAATGTGGTTAGATGTCTGCCTACTGATGTGTGAAGTCTATAAGTTATTTAACAGAGAAGGAGAAAGAAATAAAGAGTGTATGTGTGGAGGAGACAGAACACAAACTTTAAGAAGTTGAAAGGATGGGTTTGAAAGTAAAGCGGTTACTTCAGGATGATGGTTGGTAGTAGGTTTGGGTGTGTTTTCTCTGTTCCATTTTCCTTGAATGCAAAAAGGACAAAACAAACTATTTTTAAAATGTGTGCTATAGGTATTATTGCTGAAATGTCTGGGCACAGCTCCAGAAACTTATGACAGAAAACTGTAGAATAAATTCAGATGTGAATGCCATTTATTTTATTTAACAGCGCTGTAATCAAACTTCATGCTTGAAATAAAATCTGAAAATATAAAAAAGAGTGAATCAAAACAGAAGTACCAGAGAATACAAATCTGCATATGTTGTAAATAGTGACTGATAAATGACAACTCTGTGACTATTTTTAGAACATAATTTGAAACTGTAGTAATAGTGATGAGATTGTTTGGATAAACATGCATAAGTTACTGTAGGCATAGTTATATATTGTGCTGAATGCCCTTGGAATAAAATGTTGCTTTGTTAAGAACATAATGTGATTGGATTTCATATGGAAGACTGCTCATTTTGTGTATTCAACAGGAATATTTGCAACATAACCACATATTGCAACTGGCAAGGAATTATTTGGGAGACTTTTCTGTAAAGCAAGAAAGAATGGTATAAAAGGGATGACACTACTGGATCTGCCAGGCCAGCCTTTATAGAGTCTGCTTTGCCTTTGCTGAAGCTCCTCAGGATCCCATAGTCTGCATGTCAAAAATAGAGGTCAGACCTGCAGACTCTTCTCACCTCACTGTAGGTAAGGACACATAGATTTTAAAGCACAAACACAAACTGCTAGTTGAAGGGTAGCATTTGAAGTAGCGTTCTGCTGGTGCAGCTGTGTACTCAAACAGATTTTCTTCATTACAGTTTTGCTTTGGGAATGTCATTGCAGCCGAGTTACCCTGGTACAGAAAAGCGACACTTGTGTTTCTCCCACGGGTGCTGAGTGGTGGGGAAGCGTGCTTTTGGCAGATTCAAGGGAATCCCAGCCTGTGACTTCAGACCTCTGAGACCTCGACCTTTCTCATAAGTTGGCTGAACATTTACATGATTCCAGGGTTGGAAGTTTGGTTATTATCTCTGAGAGATTTGTGATTGCAGAACAAGTATTGGCTTGGGTGATTGCCTTGGTCCAACACAATCTCCGTGTTAGTGCTATACTAGTCACACACTTAGGCTTGCTGTTTCCCTGGAAGGAAAAAACTTCCACAAACAGAACATGATGCATCTGCCCATAACTTTTCAGCTATCCACTTTAGCAACTATTTTTTCCAGTCTTTGTGAGTAACTATAGCAAGTACTGGATATTCTATACTGACTGCCTGTCTCTTGACCCTACAGACACCGTCAACCCTGTCCTGTAGTATCACTGATACAAATGCACAAACTTCTGGGAAAGCCTGATGATCTGCATCTCCTGTTACAATCTGCTTTGGGGTCGCCTCTTGCAGGAATACTTGGGAGTCATGAAGACTGGCTGACTCATCTCTCTGGCTATAGCTGTAATTTTCCATTTATACAGGGCAAGTGCACAGAAAGTGCTGGAAAATTCTGATTGTCTGTCTCCTGAGCAAGGTCAAAGCCTGACTGGATGCCACAGACAGAAACCATAATGCAAACTTAACATACACAGTCTATTGTGAGTCACTTGTGTGCACATCGCTGCTTCCAATCCAAATGCTTAGGGTCAATATGTCTAAAGACAACGGGCTAAAGAGAGCCTAGGAAGTATCTGGAAGTTGCCATCCATTGCTCTGTTGTCATGAGCTGAGCTGATAGCATCCATTTTAGAAAACTTTATAACCAAACTGTGGATCACATTAAAATCTCATGTTATTATATAAAAGGCCATGCTCTGCTCTGTCTCTTGGCAATGATGAGCAAGTCTCACTCTCCAGCTGCACAGTCTTTTAGCAAATTGAGATCTCCTTCTAATTCATCTGAATATTCAGACCTCAGAATAGCACAGAGACAGCACTTCTGAGGATAACTAATGATATTTTACAAAATTCAAATTCTGGCCATTCACCAGCATTCATTTTGCTAAATCAAAGTGCAGTGTTCCTTTGTGAGCTGATACTAAAGCTGAATGCAATTAGAGGCATGCTGAATAGTTTACCAGAAATCAAGATCTCTCTTGACTCTGGAAATATTTCTGGCTCATACTAAGAAGAGAAAAATAAAAACTTAACCCCTATTCCCATGCCCAAATGTACTGTCAGGGTTACAAATTATAGTGGGACAAATAGACGGTGAACTTATGTCCTGCCAAACCCTGCAATACAGAATAATCCTTACTTAATGATAAAAACAGGGTGTTTTTTTCTATTTGTCACTGTGGGGTAACCTCTTGGAAACCATCTAGTGTCTACTGCCGCATGGAACTATGCATACAGCTATGTTGAACAGCTGCTAAACAGTAATTTATTCAGTGCCTGTACACCGTATTTCTTTCTTTTGGAAAGGGAAAGGAATGTGTCTGTCAGACACATAGCCTGATAGCCTGAGCACGAGCACAATGTAAACTAGGGGTTCTCAACTTTTTTATTCCTTAGGTAACAAATTCAGCAGCAAGAATGGTCATACATGAATTTTCAGTTGGGTGAGTGCCAAGCCTCTAACAATCTGAAATTATTTATATACTGCAGTCTGACGACTCATTTCATATGCTTCATGTCCTGGTAAGCTTCCTTCATTACAAAAGAAAAAAAGAAAAAAAAAAAAAGGATCAGATGGGAGAATTGTGCAAATACAGAGTATAATGGATATTATTAATCAGCTCAATGTTGATTTGAAAATGTACTCCTTATCATCAGGGAATTTTAAATTCCGTTTTGGGTGAGCTAGAAAGTTTCAGCCAACAGCTGTCTGTGTGATTTCTGTAGATCTGAACGTTCTCTCTCAGACCTGATTGCTGTATAATTATAGTGGCAATGACAGCCCCACTGCCTTATTTTTCTTCCCCCACATACTCCCCTTTGAGGAAAGATTTGTTTGTGTGTGACCTTTTCAGCCATATCAGCAAGCATGCTTTTCTTTCCTAAGTTTTGGTAGGAATGTTGGAATCGCCTAGTAATTTCCTTGTAACAAGACTGATGGCTGACATTTGCTCCCCAGTGGCTTCCCGTAAACAACATGGGCCTGAGGATCTTAGGGTTACCTTGACCTGTCTCATATGCGTCTATAAAGCGAAGAAATTCAGAAAGCCATTTTGCTTATGAAATGTAGATTTCCAGTCAGACTCAGGTGTCAGGCTTTGGCCAGGCACGTGCACTCTGTGTTTTAGTTGCTTTCACCCATTCGTATGTGTTACAGCAGTGGAGAAAAGTCTCCCTAGCATTATGGAGATTAAGCAAGGCTATCCCTACCAGATGCAGGACTCAACTCCAACGTTGGTTATTTCTAGCATTCTTCCTACATGACTGAGGATGGCTGCAAGCGCCAGGAAGGAAATCTGTTTGTTTGGGGGAAGGAAGTGTCCAAATACATGGAAATCCATGTTTGAAAGAAGTATGTTAAGGAAGCGGGAGCTCGGATGGCTGCTCTGGTTCCCAGTCTTTACCTCTTCGTTGTCAGTCTTAGGTTACAGCAGAGTCTCTCACCTGGATTTGAATTTCCAGGTGATTCTGTACTTCAGCACACCTTCAGCAAGACATCTCAGCAAGTAAAAAAGAAAAAAATAATTTTTTTGAATCCTCCGGAAGACCTAGAGTCTCCTTCCCAGCCCACCTACCCAGCCATTGCAGGTTCTTCAATAGTATGGACAGCTTGCTGGTTGCAGTGGACCTGAACAAACCTCATAACAAGCTAACAATGTTTTGAGCGCTGAAACTCAGAATAGGTAAAAACTCTAATCAATACCCATGCTGAGAAACAAAGTAGATTCTCTCCTGTCCAGTGAGAAGGGTTCTCCTGAGGAATTGTTTCCTTTGTTCAGAGCATTAATAGGGTCTATATCTTCTACCCAGCTGCCTGCTTTCATTAACGCTGCAGAAATTTAGAGCATTGGCGTCCTGTTGTACAGTTGCCCACTACTTATTCACATGTAGTTGTGCTGGTTCAGCTATTAGCAAGGGTAGCATGGGCCAGTAAACAAGCTCAGGGAACTAGTACACATCTAAACTTCCCAGAAAGAGGGTCTAGCTGACTGCACAGGAACACGAGCAATGGTCCAGTTAAGGGGCAGTACAGAAGAAAGGGAGTTGTGCAGCCCGATATTGCCACCAGAAGAAATATTTGTTAAACATATTTGGGCAGATTGGGCTGAAATCAGCCACTCAGCTCACAAGTTAGCAGGGGCATGCATGCATGCACACGTGCATGGAGGAGATGTGTGAAAAGGAGGCAAAACTAGGATAATCTTTTCAACTGTCCTACTTTTTAGATGCAGTAGACATCTAGTCAAGTCATTAGCAGCAGGCGGGATTAGTGCAGTGGAAGGCCTGCATCAAGTCTGTGTGTTTCTACAGCTTGTGTTGGTGCCTGACTTAGATTCTCTAGACCCATCCTACCAGAATAGTTCAACACAAACACTGACGGAGACTAACTGGCTGTCCTATAAATCTACATTACAGACTTCTCTGGGCATATGACTCTGTGCAAATCCCGAGCTGGTGCTTGCAGTTTTGGATTCAAAGAATTCTACTTTGTAATCTAAAATATCTTTTAATTTTGATTTTTGTTATAACCAGGTTAATCAAATGAAAGGGGAGACACCCATAAATAATAATAAAATAAATGCCTAAGAAAAATTAAATATACAATACTTCAGTCGTTCCCTAGTGACTAATCTGCTTGTTTCATTGAATTGCCACCAACAAGGACATTATTATTCTTACTTGTGTATGTCACCCTGCTGTTTTAACAATTTAGGTGACTCATACTGAGGAAATAGAGCAAGACACATCTATTTAACTTGATATTCAGCCATAGGTGGAAGCCATTTAGGTTTTCTAATTTAAAATGCAACTAAGGAGAAATCACATTTGCAACTGCCCTTGAAGGGGGCAGGAGGGTGATTAATCTAACTAAGAATACAACTCACTCATTGAGATAATGGAAAAAGTTTGGGATTGTGAATGTGAGAAGTCACTGGATTCCGGCAAGGGGCAGAATGTCCTCAATTTAACTTGACTTCAATTAGTGGAGACCACATGGGTTTCCCAGAGGTTTGACTCCTAACTGGGAAAAAGATAGAAAATTGTCTCAGATCTAGTGTCTGATAATGCAATACACCAGAAGTCCTGAATATTATTATTGGTACCTAAAATGACACCTTGTCACTTGTGTTTTAAGTAGAAGTTAAAATGACAAAGTAATTTGTAATTTCCTAGTAATTGTCTTGTCATTGGGTTGTTAGTCTAGCAGGAACAGGATCTTCTAGAGTGCCTTAAGACCAGCCTCTTTGTAGACATGCTTGCTTAAGACTGGTGTGATTTTTCCCTATTTTTTTTTCTTTTTTTCAGTTTGTTCAGCCCTGCTGCGAAACAAGAGCTGATGATCAGATCCAGCCCCCTGGAACCTCTGGGCACTTCTGATAAATACATAAATCTCTGTCAGATGCTTATGCCTACCTGGGGTACACTGATCCTCTGATGGTATCTGAAGTCCTTGGTTGTGAGGTTTTTAAAGTAAATTTTATGATTACTTTTGTCCTTTTCCCTTGCCCCTTAAGAGCTAGGAAAATCTTTAGGCAATGGGTGACTTGGGTGGAACAGAGAACTCATTGTATTTCCCCACCATTTGCCTGCTGATTACATTTCAAACGTTGAGTTCATTGCTATTAGTTCCAATCTCTTTTCCTTATTACTATTTGGGACATAGCCTTAGTGACCGAAATATAGGCAAGTAAGAAATATTCCAGGTGACTGAGACAAGACAGCACTTGAGCAGAAGAAGCAGCCCACACTCTTATCAGAAACCAAAGAAGTCTACTCAGGGAAAGCAGAAATCTACCTGGATATTACATACTAAAAGGGTATTTTTTGACTATAGTATTAGCAGATAAAAATATCTTATCAGTGGACATGTGCTCAACAGCTGCTTTTTGGTATGAGTGAGGACTGGAGTGGGACATCACAACTACTTTGGAGACAGGAAAGAATTAATGTTTTGAAAAGAAACTAACAGGAGTTGGTAAAAACTGCTTTTGCAGAAGAGATCTGTAAAAAAGTAGGAAATATTACTATCAATGCAGAAAAAGAACGGTAAGAATAATTCTTTGGGTACTTTGACCTAATATTCAAATGCATATCATAGCACTAGATGAATGAGAAAAGAACTGCATGAGAAGTGACACATTACTGCCTATTCCATACTGTATCTTAATTAGATTAACCTTCCTGCTCTTTCAGGAGTTTAATATCAGCTATTATAGCACTGACAATAAGAAGATTTCTCGTATCTTTTCCTCTTGTGTTCCCCCATCTTGTTCTAAGCATTAGTCAAATGAGCTTATGATTTAGTGATGAGCTATAGAACCAGCAAGAAAGATCTGCTTCAGTGTCACCATTTTGTGGTTTTGGTTTTTTTTTTTCTTCCATAAAGTCATACATTTTATACGTTAGTTATTGCATAGTTGTATAATGTCAGAGATGGATACTCTAATCCCTGTGCAAACTTGTGACAATGCCCCGTGTAGTATCTGCCTTTTTAAAAAAAAAAATCTTCTGTAGCCCACAGTGCAATTGCTTTTTGCCATCACATGCAGTTCATTAGTGCTGTGCCTGCTGCTGCTACAATGACTAGTTTCCCAACAGGGCACTGTGTGATAATGCGTACAGACCTAGAGAATGCTGCTTTCAAGAAGTGTTTGATGACAGAGAGCAGTGTAGAAGAGTAGGTTTGGATATTACACTCTCTTGTCTCTATCTGTTTAGGCACAGATAGAGTTTGTTGTCAGAAGCGAGTTACCATCTGAGGTATGTAAAACTGGAAACCAAACAAGTTACAAAACAAACATAATCTGAGAGCAAAACAGTAACTTTAACACCATACCAGCTCTCTACCAGAGCCATTGACATAACGAGAGAAGTGTTAGCAACTGGGTTGCCTTCAGATCACAATAGGAAAACAAGAAAACTCCGAAATTATAATAAGTCTGGATGAAAATGGAAAACAAAGTAAGTGAAATAATTGAAGCCAATGGTAGACGGTTCCAAAATCTGGGTGTGTTGCAGCTCACCTGAAGATCCTAGAATTCTCGAATTGTCTTAAATGAGTCATGTTTCTTTAGGTCCTTAGTTATAAATGGCAGGCTTTACAAGAAGAAGTACACTTTACAAGAAGAAGTCTAAACAAGTTTATGATAGGTTACAAATTAATATAAAATTTGCATGTTGAAGCCTATTTGAACATTATGAAAAATGGTGAGACATATATAGAACTAATGAAAAGCAGAAAAAAGATACTAGATGTGCAGAAGACATAAGAACTTTAACAGACACAAAAGGCTTCACAAATATTATGCCAAACATCATGCCAAACATCATAAAACAAACAGTTTGCAAAGCCCAAGGTGAGTACTTTGTGCAAAATAGAACAGCATCACTGCTAAATTGAACAGAAGTCTTGTTTTCAGAAAGCAAAAACCCAACAAGCAAACTTTTGATGTTGGTGATACTTAGCTAGGACAAGTGGCTGATATAATAGACACACAAACAAAAACTGAAATGCATCAAAGAAGCTGTCTACCTGTTGCTAGATGCAACACTAGTACTCTACTTTGAATTCTACTTTGAATTCTAATGGCACAACCATTACTTAAAAGGAAGGAAGAGGAGCTCACTAAACCAAACAGGAATGTAAGGTATTGCTTTTACAACTAGAAGAATGACAAACTGAAAACAAGATAGTGACTTCTGAGATACAGAGAAAGCTGCATTTGTGTAGCCTCAGGATATTACTGAAAATCACTAAACAAAGTTCTTTCAAATGTCTGCCACTAAGAGCTGCTGTTGGACCTGGCAAAAATAAAACCATCTTCAGAATTCAACTGAGTAACAAAACGAGTAGACTGATGGCCACAGCCCAGCCAGTTTTCAGCTAGTTTGGTTACTCACAGCATATGAGATCACAGAGCTTGAAACAGGTCAAATCCCTTGCCTTGTTTCTTGTGCAGATATAAGGCAGGTAACCCATACTAACTACAGTATGACTGGCAACACTTGAACTTGCTAATTCAAGACTGTCCTTGGTAAGTCTGTATTGATACTGCTTAGATACAGCTTTACACTGTATAAGGAAAGCTGGAATGTAGCTGTGACGCTGTGTTCAGAAACAAACAGGTAGATGCGGGTCATAGAGGAGAAGAGATTGTGGCAGTCTTTTTATAAATAGAAAAAGGAAAGTTTAGGAATGGAACCAAACTAAAATCTATTCCAACCTCCTTTTTTTTTTTT
>KZ505682.1:1632762-1676897 GCA_002844005.1 Limosa lapponica baueri | reverse complement strand
GTACTGAAAGGCCACAATAATGTCTCCCTGGAGCCTTCTCTTCTCCAGGCTGAACAACCCCAACTCTCTCAGCCGGTACTCATAGGAGAGGTGCTCCAGCCCTCTATCATCTTCGTGAGCCTCCTCTCGACCTGCTCCAACAGGTCCATGTCCTTCTTGTGCTGACAGCTCCAGACCTGGATGCACTACTCCAGGTGGGGGTCTCACTGGAGCAGAGTAGAGAGGGAGAATCACCTCCCTTGACTTGATGGCCACGCTGGTACTTCTTTAAGTACCTGTGTGTGTAATGTGTGTAGGGAAGAATTATTAACATGGGTGGTTAAATAGTGGATATATTTCTTCGAATTTGCTCATGTTAAAAGAACTGGAGCCTTTATCCTGGGTCTATTGTCTAGATCTCAATCTCTGCAATCTACAATGTGTAGATTGCCTTGTAATCACAGCAAGCCATTGGTATATTGTATACTTCACAAATGGAATGGGAGCAAAATGAGAACTGCTAGTTCTTATGCTAAAATTCTTGCAAAAAGCTTTCTAACTAAAAATTACCATTTATGGAGGATCATTAGTATTAGCTTGTGTGAATTTTTATGAAGAGTGTGGGAAGACAAGTTAATATTGGCCTGTGTGATTTTATCAATCAGGAAAAAGTGGTTTTGGCATTATCACAGGAAATTCTATGCAAAAGTCAGCTAAGCAGAGATCGAAAAACAAATTTAATGGTAAAAATTATTAGAAAAGAAATGGAGAACACACCAGAAAACCATGTTACTATGTAAGTAGCTGGTACATCTTAGAGTACTATATGCAGATCTATATCGCCTTCTCTCCTCTCCTTACCACTAAAGGATATATCAGGATTTGAAAAGATACAAGTAAAGCAATAGAGAAGCATGGTCAGGATCCTGTAACAAGAAGACATTGTATGGATGAAGTATGTAATCTGGAAAATATGGTTGTGAGGGGAATATGATAGAGTCTGATAGATCATGAAAAGCATGAGAGTGGTTAAAAGGGAAAAGTTACTTTTTGTTTCTCCCAATGCAAGAACTATGGGTCATCAGCTAAAGCTACAAGGTAGTGGCTTTAGACAAACTAAAATAGTACATTTTGTATAAGCAATGATTCAGCTGTGGAATTTAGTGTTGAGGGATAGTAGGGTACTAACACCATAGATGAGCTAAAAAATGATAGACTTGGATGAGTCCCAAAGGTAAAGACTGTGAGAAACTGCATGAGTGTACTGCAAGAGATCTCACTGAGTGATTGACGGTGCCTACACTTTTTTCCTAACCTTTGGTGGCCACTATCGGACATTTGGTCTG
The DNA here is from genome assembly GCA_002844005.1 of Limosa lapponica baueri. NCBI lineage: Eukaryota > Metazoa > Chordata > Aves > Charadriiformes > Scolopacidae > Limosa > Limosa lapponica. The sequence goes on along the minus strand of KZ505682.1, from coordinate 1,675,572 downwards.
TTGCAGTACAGCACATGCTTTTTATAGAGTACTTGAATTCTAGCTGCATTTACAGTAAGTGAGGGAAGAAAACTGTTAAAACGTTCAAGGTAGTGGTATTATTTACATTATTCTACTGCATTCATCACTGGTTTTTGATGAAATACCATTTTAAATTATATTGCAATCCTACAGCTTTTGGTAATACACATGTTGATGCTATAAAGTAGGTGAATCACCATAGAATCGCAGAATTACAGAATGGTTTGAGTTGAAAGGGACCTTTAAAGATCATCTAGTCCACTCCTCTGCCATGGGCAGGGACATCTTCCACTAGATGAGGTTGCTTAAAGGCCCATCCAACCTAACTTTGAACACTTCCAATAATAGGGTATCCACAACTTCTGGATGTATGGATAACTAATTGGTACGGATATCATGTGCATTTTTATTTTCATTACAAAAGAATTTTGAATCCAAATTGTAAATGAAGTACACAGTAATAATTTATACACTAAAATTATTTGGGTTTTCACATTTGTATTCCAAAAAGATTTTGGCATCTACATGCTAATAAACATTTGTGTCCAGACACCAAGAGGCTTACCTGATTATGCATGCTGTTTGAAGATTTGGCCATGAGTTTCAAAAGCAACTTGTCATTTTGTGTGACAGTTCGTTGGTGCCCAAATATAGTAGTAGGGCCTGGCTTTTCAAATATTTAGGCTTTGAACTGTCCACCAGCTTTCTCAAAACATAATTACTTAAGGTAAAACTCAAAATTGTTCAGTAATTTTAACATAAAAACTTATGAAGAAGGAAATCTGTGCAAGTTAGTTAGGCAATGAACGTAGTATATTAATAATTCTTCTTTTTTTGTTTGTACACAATTATCAGTACCAGTTCTTTTCCCCTCTGCAAGAGATCTGATGATTAAATAACAAGTTAAAACTAAATATCGGGGAGAAGGTGATGTAAGCATGTAATTTTCATCAGAAGAATGTGATTTCTTTGCAATCTGTTACACGTCTTTAATGAAGTGCAGTGTGGCCTTCTTAGGCTCAAATGGCTAAAAGTCTGTCTGTGCGCATTGGTCAAAAGTATTTACAGTTTTTACTTTTAATCATATATCATACCAATAAAATCTGAAAGCTAATCCACAGTTATTTGGTCATTCCCAGTTTCACATCAAGAGTTAGGTACTCAAATTTTTTACAGTCTGTTTTTTTCAGCAGGAGGTCATTAATAGCAATTGAGAATGTCTATCTACCTCTGTTACATAATTTCTATCCTTCCACTAACAATTATCGATTTATTTTGGCAAATATAAGCAATGATGATTGCTATTCAGCTCCAACTAACAGAGAAATCCCAAATTCTACTGCCTACCTGAAACACCCAGCTTAAATAAATAAAAATTTTGTGTGCTTAAAACAATAACCTTCCCCCATACATTGCAAGTACCATGTCTTTTCTTCTAAACCTCATCTGGCCCTCACACTACCCTCGAGATAGGCACTATCAAATATATATGACATGACATGAACATATGTCCTAATTAATGTCACCAGATAAAAATATGGGGCACCTCAAATTATCTTTCATGGAGTTTCTACATGGGGTGTTCTTCAACCAACAAACAATCCTATGCCGTTTTAAGCACTGTTGGATAGCAGTCAGTATCTCCAGGGACTTCAAAAGGCTAATTGAAGGCATTTTTTTTTTCTTATTTCACTCATGTAACAGGTCACAAGCAATTTCCAAATTACTTCCTCTCGAGGTCAAATTGTTGATGTAGTCGTCTAAGTCACTTGGCTTGTAAAGAAGCCATAATTATAAGCAAGATCAATAGAAACCTACTTAGTTGAAATATCTAACAGATGTTTCCAACGATGAGGAATAGTTAAAAATACTAGAAGTCATAGGCTTTGTGAGACATGACAGTAATAACTATTTTTATGTGTCCCACCCTTCAGAATATGAAAAACAGTACTAAATAGTCTATAACAGGCTTGTATCACTGAAGTCCTTTAAACACATAGAATTACTACACTAAAAATGTGGTGAAATATCTGCACAAAAATGCTGCCTAATACTTTCAGAGAGCTAAAAACTCCTACAATATTTGTCCACAACCAAAACCAGAAGTTAAAAGAACAATTAAAATAACCAGGATATATGTTTTTAAATATCTGCTTTATTTTTCCTACATAGCTTTCCTACATCTAATTTAAAACCCAGTCCTCTAGTCTAATTCCTAGTGTGAAACCCTTCTTTTATATGGTCTTTTGAAAAAGCCTTTTCTGGCTCTCCCTCTCTTGGTACCTCGACATCTTTTCTTCGACAGAGTTCAACTATTCCAGCTGCAAACTCAGTCTGGCTAGCCTTCGGAACTGATGTGCCTCCAGCTTCAATGACAGCAAGATTTGTTTTCTTGGATCACTGTTCAGATAACTTGGATCCCTGTTTTTCTTATCCTAAAAAACATTTGCCCTTATTAATAATAGTTTATTGATTATGAAATCAGTGGCACCATCCTGACCTTGGCAAGTAGTTCAAATTGAGGTAGATAACTAGTTTAACCATTATCAAACTGGACTGTCAGGAACATTTAGCTCACGAAAAACAATACGGTAAAAGCTGTTGTCACAAGATCCTGTGTATTGTTCTCATGTCAGTTGTGCTCTGTTGACAAGTAAAAACCTTTTTTTTTTTTTTAACTTTTTGCCTGCCTAATTCCCAAGGGATCTGAAAGTGCAAGAGGTCAACAGGAAAAGAAAGGTGAAAAGCAAAAAGCCTGACAGGACAGAGAAAATGAGAAAGAGGAGATTGGTGAAGCTCAGTTAGTAAACAATAGACCCCACACCAAAGCTCATAGTGTCTTGACAACCAGAAGCAAAATTTTGAATGGATTTGGAAGTGAAGAGAAATCTGGTAAAAGGGAGTGTTATTGGCCTTTCTGGTGTGGAAGATTAGCTTAGCTTACTGAAAAGCATAAATATTTAGTATTTTTTCTTTAAAATAGCTGTGAGCTATTGTGTGGGTTGTTTTAAATGCTTCTAAAATAGTGGAAATGCTACCAGTGTGTACATAGGTAGGCCATGCATATTGTACACTGTTAGTAAATACAGTTTACTCAGGTATAGGAATCTTTCTATTTTACCTGTGATATAAAGTGTGAAAGGCATGACAATAGGAATACAGCTACAGAATGAAAATGGAAATGTAGAAATGAAGTTTATAAAGTGTTCTGGTTTCTGTATGAATTACAGCAAAACCAGGGATGATTTAAAGATGGATTCTGATGCGTGAGGAGGAGAGGGGGAGACAACAATTGATTTAACTGGTTGTCCAAGCTGTACTCCAAAATGTAGGTACTGTGGCTGTGATTGTCAAGCATGTATTTCAGTACATTAACCATTTGGATTGCTGAGACTAAGTTATCCATTTCAATCTTGGATGTACAGTTGAACTGTATAATTTTTCTAATGGTTTGAAAATGAGGCCTGCAAAGGAGAATATTTGAAGTAGTATTTGAAGTATTCTAGTCCGTCACTTTTTCCTGATTTACTGTAAAAGGACAGTACGTTAATAGAAACTATATTGTATTATTCACGTCTCTCATAAGTGAAATTGAAGCAACTTTCAGAAGAATGCATTTTTGGTTGCATTTGTGCACTTCTACATTTACACTTTTATCCTGAAGACTGATGGGGGTATTTCGTTTCGATATACTTCCATGTGTGATGTCTATGCATTTACTTGAATCTGATCCAATGATACAGTCAGGTTACCCATGAAATAGCAATTGTGTAAACAAAAAGCTATTGTCTGCTTTGTTCTTTTCAACCTTTTTAGACCCATAGTTGGTATTCAGACTGCTGAGTCTACTTTCCAAAAATAATTTGTATTAAGATCATGTACTTGTGAAACTCTAGCTGGTTGCAACTTTGCAATGACTTTCAGTTTATTTTCCCTATGATATCACAGCTTTCTTTCCAATATGGTAGCATTAAGATTAGCTTTTGGGAGAATGCCACTCAGCGAGGTCAGATTCTTTACTAATTCTATCCATCTTATATGCTGAGAATCCCACTCAGGGCCAAGAAGAATTGGCAATTACTCTATGTGTGGGCATTCCTCTATGTAGCGATGCTAGAGAATATCATATGAGAAGCAGAAGAGAATTTATTTACCATGTCTTAATTCCTGTATACAGAAGCACACAATATCCACTCTCTCTCCAGGTATCCAAACAGTGATTTGTAAAAATTTTGAAGATGGAGCTAAACAAGCGAATTGTCCCTGGTAGTGTATTATGGGAGCATTTCTTGAGACCATTCTCTACGGCTGCATCCCACAGGCCTCATGAAGCAGCTTGATAGATATTATATAGCAGAAGTTCCCTCATTCACTGCTCATGTTTTTTACCACAGGTAACCTAGTTTTACTAAAAAACTAAGTTAGACCTGAATCAACAGGTATTTACAGGAATTATGTGCTTCAAGGCTGGAGCAGTCTCACTTTTTAAGATATCACTTTCAGGTCATCAAATATGTTACATTTCCTTATGACAGCAACACTGACAGCTGGGAAAACCTATGTGGGGTCATGTCACTGAGAGGATATAATAACGAGATTACTTGCTTTGGAGTGTTAAACATTGAGACTTCTTTTGGCTTTACAAGTTACTCCACAGGAATCTAAAAATGCTTTGGGTAGATAGCATTTTTGACATCATATAAAACCTTGGCCAGGCAGTGGCCTGAGCATTGTGTTAGAACTTAGTGGTAATGATGAAACCAGAACATTTCTATAATTAGAATCCGAGCCTTTACTATGCAAGGTTTTGATGTAAATGAGTCATAGAGTCTGTGAAGTTACTGTGAAAGTGGTGTACAAGGACATCTGAGAGATGTCATTGAAAAAAGGAAAAGTGGCTTGATGTCTGCCTCATATATAAGCATAATTTTTCAAACAAGGTTTTTTTGCAGGTATTTACAATGCAGACAGTATAACTTATGGCATGACTAATAGCTATCCATGTATCTCCATGGTGCTCTACAGATGTAATGAAAAAGACTGTAGATGAATGTTGAACAGGTTCACAGACAATAAAATAGAGGGAGGCATAAGAAAGAAAAACAAAAGATTTGTCTTAAAGTTTGTTGCAATTACACTCCTCATGAGCTCCCATTAATTTTAATACAGACTCTATAAAAAAACAGTGATTCAGATCTGTGAGTTGCCATTGGAGGACTGGGCACATATGCATTTCTACCTTGCTGTCTGTTCACATGCTGGGGAGGTGTTCATAATCTCACTTTAAGGCTTTTTGACTGGCAAGAATAAGATGGCATACAAATTACTCCGTAAATTGTGTATCTCATAAAAATGGAGCTGCAAAACCTACTTTTTATCAGAAATCGCCTTTTGAGGTTTGTGAACACAGACTGGGAACGTTTGCAGAACAATCGCTGAAATCAGTGTTGAGGGAGGGAAGAGAAACACCTAACTTATTTAGTGGTTATACAGACAGCATTTATGGTAGACAATTTTGCAACATTGACAATGACAGGGAAATGTTTAGACCAGCCTTCCTGCAATCCAGTGTTAACCCCTACAGTATTTCTTCCATAGTGCCTCACCTTGAGCTAGAATATGTTGTTACAAACCACATTTTTCCTCTGGCTTCGGAAAATACATTGTCAGCTCAGAATACTTTTTGAGTTAACAGTATTTATAATTGATGCCAGTGAATTCTAGTGTATTGTAATGGATTTCCTTCTCAGGGAGAGTCTCTAGGCACTCCACAATCAATAATAGATCAAGTAAATAGCAGTTATTTTGTACAAGTTTATACGACTCCAAGTTCACATGAGTGCTCAAAACAAGAATTCCTTGTGCTGGCATCTGTAAAGGGATTTAGGTTTAATGTAGCAGGAGGTACAAACAGAACTGCAAAGTGGCTCTGGATAAAGTGCACCTCTCCCAAGACAGATGAGTGCCTAATGCAAAATTGGGTCCAGTTACTTTTTAATACGCCTTCATACTGCATATTGCTTCCAGATAAAACCAATCTTTTTTAATCAAATCGCAAAAGGAGGAATATAACCAGACAAATTATCTCCAGTGGTGATAGACCCTTCATGTCTTCCCAAATGTCTTCAGTGTGACACTAATTTTTATGATATATTTGTTACCAGTGGTGTACAAACATATGTGAACAATTTTCTGTTTCGGACGTGTTTTTTAAAATAGTCTTGCAGTATTTGGTGTTCATGTTACATATGTTACAAGACTTATTTTTTGTGACATAAGGTAAAGGGCCTAGAGGCAGTACACCTAAGACTGGAAAAATCAACAGTTTAGGCCAGCTTTTTTTTTTCTTTTTTTTTTTTTTCTATAAAGGTACATGTAAACCATATTGGTAAGTAATTATCAGCAATTTGTTGCATGTCATCATGAAAGCTTAAGACATACCAGAAATACAGAGGATTTGCCTTGAAGAGGAAAAGACCACAAACTCTAACTGTCTCATCCACTCTGGCTATAAAAAGTAGGGGTTTTGGCTTTCCAAGACAGCCTCTGTGTGTGCACGCACGCCTAACATAATAGGCTTTGGTTTTGTCCAGACTCAGGCACACCATAGTTTAAGTGGTTCATAATAACAGTAAATCAGATAAAGAAACATTTATACTATAGCATATATGTCTGAAAACATTTCTAATGAGTTAAAACCATCTGAAAATTTAGGGTCTGATGAACTTGAGGTAATGAGGAACATTTTACATTGTACATTTCAGATTTTGTTATAAGGCATTACCATGATCTACCGTAGACTCATCCTCTAATGGTTTGGAGTTTTAGTGCTGCAGGATTATTGGGTTAATCTTTTGTGGCAGTGCTAGGAAAAGCCTTTGTAAATATTAGTAGATTTTTCAAAAATAAACTTTTCAGTTGCCCACAGTTTTTCAGCCTGTATAATTCAGTGGTGGCTAAGAGATGCAAAACCAAGGCTCTTTATGTCTTATTAACCTGCAATTGTGTTTAAAAATGTGTTTAGGCCTTAAAATGTACATGTATTTGAAGAAACGTGGAGTTTCAGATACCTCTAAATCAGAGCTTCTTATATTAGGTCTAGAAGTGATACACTGTCATACCAAAAGATCCAACTTAATGCTATGGCCTTCAGTTAGAATCACCAATGGCCCAAGTCCACCAGGATGTTTTCTGGTAATTTCACATCTGTGTAGGCTGACTTAAATCTTGGTCCTGTGTACTTTGAGTCGCATAGTGCAGAGCACAGGTGGATGTCTTTGTTGCTTGGTTTCTCAGTGCATACATCGAGCTCCTGACTTTCTTGCCTGCTAAGTGTTGGATGCCCTGGGAGCATTAGGTGAAGGGAAGTAATGTGTGTGCTTCCTGCAGCAAGAGATCACATCACCTAGCACACTGGGGGCACTGGATGTAGGTAATGGTCAATAGATATGTCAGACAGGCCTGACCCCCACTACAGTGCAGGAGATTTGGCAGGTGTCTGTGTGTACTATTTCACTCACATTGAGAGTAGTAAAGCCAGTGTAATAGCTGTTACCCTGTACAGTTCTGACCTGTGCTCCTTGTAGTAAATGAGACTTTTACTACTGCCTGCAGTTACTCTAGGATTAGGCCATAAAAGAACATAAATGAGTCTAGCATTTTCTCTGGAATGTATTTTGTGTATGTGCACACACATGTAAATATGTATGTATGTATGTATTTTGTGCCTTGAAATACATCCTTATGTCCTTGAAATAAAACATATGCTTCTTATTTACTAGAAGCATCCTTCTGCTATTGAGGAACACATGAGAGCTTACCTTGTGGTCACTTTTTGTCTGTTCTTAGTTTATTTCTTTTTGTGGTTGTGGGTTTTTTTTGTATTTTGTTTGTTTGTTTGTTTGTTTTTTCAGATGCAATAAGAGTAATAGTTTCTAGACTTTTCTAAATGTTGCCCTTTTCCACTTGGGTTGGTGGTTCTAAATATCACTGCAAATGTTTAGATTTCTGCCTGGATCTCTGAACTTCAGTTGTAATTGTCATGAACCTGGCTGGGACCATGACACCTTGTTTGAGAACTGTAAAGTTACGGTGAATGGGGGAGCAGAAATTGTTCCCCTCCTGGTAAAAGGAGGAGTACCAGACATTCAAGTCTATATACTGCAGTCCAGCAATATGCAGCTTTTGCTAGGAGTGGAAAGCAGCCATTGCCAAGAGTTTATTATTTTGCACCTCTATTGTGTTTTACTTTCATGTCATATTTTATTGGTGGTGTGTGTCATGATATTAATTTGATTTTATTGTGGCCACTTCTGGTAGTCTTTAACTAAACTGGCAGAATATAACAGTAATATTACCAGGAGCAAAAATCTAGGATTACTTATTGTGGAAATCACTGAGCACATATTAGTTTTCCTGTCAGTGATTTCCTAGGTCCAGGAAACTCTTTAATTTTACTGGATTTGGTACAATAATGTGCTGCGATTCTGCCGCTCCTGTGTCTCTGGGTATATCCAAAGAGAAGAGATTATCTCTGGTGGTTTGCTTTTGTTCCACTGCATAGCATACTAGATAATCTGTCATATAAAGTATTAATTACCAATACAAATGGGTCCAAATTCTTACCCATTTCTGGGTGCTCTGTATTGTACAGCTGAGGAAGGCAGCCAGTAAAAGCAGTCAGTATAAGGTGATCTGTGGAGACTGTTCACATGGAATTCATTTCATCTATTCAGTTGTCTCAAACTGGGAATCTTGTTGTTTAGTAAACCCCCAAAATCAATAGAGAGAAAATAGCTACTTCCAACACATGATTTTTCCCATCTGAGGAAAGGCAATGAAAACATATGGTGCAAATTACTACCTGGAGGCACCTGTTTTTTCCTGGTGACTACAGAGAGAGCTAGATAAATAGCCTAGATACATCAATTTTGGCATATGAAGTTGAATGAAACAAATCCTGTTCTCTGTGTAGATGGCTTTTTACAGTACTCATTCCCCACAGGTTGCAGTGATGAATTTTGCAGCTGTCACAGCTCCAAAGGGCTAATGGCAAAATACATTTAAAGAAACAGCTTCAAGCAATGTCATCCCATGGCTTCTAATAATGATGTTCCAAATGCAGCCTCTGGCTCAGCAAGTTAATAAGTTGCAGGTTGCCAGAAGATGGGATAATATCTCATCATTTAACCACTTAAACACTATGTGCTCTTAATTTTTGTCTCTAATTATTTATCCCCCCAAACTGAGCAAGATTTCTAAATTCATTCATGTTACCCAGCCCCAATAATGTCACAGAAAAGGATATTATGGGCCAAGACCTGCAATCTATGCTTATTTCTTACAAGCATCTGATCCACCAGCTGTGGATCTTTTGTAGCCATTTGTACTTTTTTTGTGAGCTTAGTATAAAATATCACTATTCTGATTACTCAGTACTTTAAATCTACTTTGAGTGAGAATAAATGAAAAATACAAAAAGCAGTTGTCATTTGGTGTCTAGGGAGAAATCTCAGTCACAGCAAGAATGAAGAACAGATTTCAAAACAGCACAGTGGGAGTAAAGAATAGGAAAGGAAGGTATTTTAGAGAGGGCAGAACAGAAGTTACAGAGACAGAATGAGTAGAAAATACCTGAGTCCTGGAGCAGCAAGTGAGATAAAGCTAAATAAAAAAATATTTCCTACACTAATGACAGATGTTTACCCATTTTAGAATATTTTCACTTGCTCTGGATCATAACAAAGCCTCACTGGACTGGCAGTAATACTGTCCACAAAAAGAGCAAGCAAAGTATGAGGTTGAAGGAGGACTGCGTGCTTGAGAGGCAGGCAGCAATGGCAGTGGCTCACAGGAGCCTGAGGAAAATGGCTAAAATTAAATGGTTTCTGTAAACAGTTTTAGAGTCCAGAATTTTTTTCTTTTTTTTAATGAACTAGGGGCAGCACCCTTGTTGATGGACAGCACTGCTCCATGAGGCCAATATAAAGGCATCCCCACTGAGTATAGATCAAATTAATATCTCCAGTGCAGTTATTTGAGCAATAATAATCAAAGTGGGAATTATTTCCCTGAGATAAATGACCTGCTAGATGTGGCCAGTGACTTGAGTCTCAAATGGTGGCCATTAACCTTACCAGATCATTACTCTTCTAGATATGTCATGTGCTTCAGTTATCATTGCTATTAGAAGCAGAGTATGGAAATAAACATGCACTGGGGCCACATTCATCATTAGTGGATGCAGGTATATTTGAGCTTATTGACTATGTAAATGTATACTTAGACAAGAATAACTGATATCAGGATGGAGAGAGAATGTATTTTGATTGCCAATTCAGTCGCCTTCTGTGGATTTTATTACACAAGAATGAGTCAGTTCAGAATATCTGAACGGTCTGTCAGCGTGTTACTCAACCAGTACATTTTGGTCTATATTCCTCACTATTCTGATATGAATTTTTAGGAATTCAAACTCTTTAAACACATGGTTTTTATATTAGTACTTAAGCAGCATTTGTCCTATTTGATTTACACAGACTTCTTACTTTTAATTTTGTCTCTGCTTCCATTTTTATAGTAGGGCAAGAGGGAAGAGGTGAGACAAAAGGAAGCTAGCAAAGAAGGATGCTCTCTGTAACACTTGATGTTATCGCATACATACAAACATATTTCAGTGATTCATTGTGTTTCCACTGAAATTTGTTAGATAATCAAACATCTTTACTCAAACTTTCCTAAATTTGTATTTTGATGTATTAGAAATGGCCCTACACCAAAGCCCCCCAAAAAGAACTGGATATGCACACAGGAAAACTGAACCAAGATCTGGATTCAAAATCCAAATATTACCTACCTGGTGGCCTGAACCACTATTGTGAGCTGAAGCACATTTTCCTTTGAAATATTTAAAAGTAAAATTAGCTGTAAAGGTCTCATCTCTCACGACAATAACAAAAAAATGCTTTGGAAATTAAACAGTAATGAGTTGGAAATTAAAAATGTTAACACTGAATCTGTTTTTCTCATGCATACTGTAAATTTGAGTTATGCCACCCAGACTTACATTTTCATTATTACCTGAGCAGCAAGCATTTATCTTTTATGTGCACAGGTGGATATTTTTAGCCCCTTCAGACTGAGGATGCAAAAGAAACAGTGATCCTACCATTGCTGTCACATGACAAGTAGTGGCTCTGTAAAGATCACTTACTTCCCTAAGACATAAAATGTCTTAGGGAAGTAAAGAGATGGCTGTGAATGTTATTTTTCCTGAGGTAAAGCTGAATTTATACATCTGTGTGTTTTATTGCTGTGTATGTGTATGTGTGTGTAGTTGCATGTGCATAAAAGAGAAAGAAAACAAGAAGATCAAATACAGAAAATGTGCTAAATATAATTCATTCAGGACCTAACCTTATAGAAGCTGAAATCTACTGTTTTATGAGGCTTACTTAGCTTATCTAGAGACATGGCAGCTCCAGAAAAATAAATATTTGCTCCTCGATCTTATTTGTACCATCAATAGGACAAATCTGTTTGATTTGCTATGGCTAAAAATATTGCTGGGAAAAAAATTGTCTTTGTGACTTTAGGGATTATCTACTTCTATTTGCACTCTATGTTTTATATTGTCTTGGTCATTGTTTGCAGCAATGACTGTAACATCACAGAGATGCCATTATGATGACTTTCACCTGAGGGATAGGTAGCAAGTAAGCAACAGAAAGCTAATGGTCTTAGTAATAAAAACATGGATAAAGACCAGAAAATACCTCATATATAGATGCAATATCTGCAGAAGTGTTTCTAAAGGGAAACTTTCTAGAGGTTTGTGTGGTGGTTCTGTAACTTTTTGCAGATAAGTATTTACAAGGAACTAGACAGTAAATATGCACAAAAACTACCTAGGATTAAAAAGTTCTATGGACAGTTCTCAAAGAACAAAATGCCTGGTGTCCTTTTATTAAGAAATATCATATAAAGGGCGTAATTTCTGATAAGCCATTTTTAGAAATAAAAGAGGTTATGTGCAGCAAAGATTTGGAAGCAGTGCTTGTGAATACACATTTTAAAGATGTGTATTCTCAAAGATGGAAGATAGGGACATGCTAGAAATTAAGAAAAATATTCTACAAAATTTGTCTGCCTTAATCTGACATATAGTTTTGGGGTTTTTTAAACAGTTCCTGTTGTCGAAGTATGTTCAGGTCTAATTTTATCTCACTCCGGAGCTCAAAATCTTGTGATTCGCAGTTCAGATCTAGTTCTGATTGTTGTGTCCTGGGTGTTCCTTGGTTTAAAGTTTCAAAACTCAGGGAACTTTCTGGCTCAACTTGCACAGTGTTCTGTGCCCTTAATGCTCTGTTTGGGGACTGAGGATCAGCACCATTTGGTAACTAAGAGCTACATCTTTTATTTAACAAAATATCTGGCCACTAGAAGCTCTCCAGGAAGTGGCAGATGGTTGAACCTATGCATACATTTCCACTGAGTTTCCTCCTCAAGGCAATGTAGAGAGTAAATGGCTGTAACAAGACTATTGTTAACATTGAGTAGGTTTTCCTGTCACACCTTCGGGTTTGTGGAAGCCCACATAGCGCCACCAACAGATCTTCACTGCCTGTGGTACTAACAGCACTCTTCACCAGGAAAACTACTGGTGCATTGGGACCATTGATAACTTTTCCAGCATTCCGTACAAGGATTAAGTGTGTGTGAAAAATGAGCCTGATGTAATTCCTCTAGGCAGACTGGAAGGGCTAGTCAGATCATCTTCACTGCTTTACTGATATGTGCTGTACATTCTCCCTTGAGTTTGTCACCAAGACTTTACTTGGTACCTTTCTGAAGCTCCAGATTCACACAGTACTTCAGAAAGTAGCTTGATTTGGATATGGGGGCCTATATTTTGCTTTGTCATTCGAATTCCTGGTTAAAGGAATGTATGTTTTATGTGACTATGGTTTTGACGCATAATTTCTGTAACATCAAATAACATAGCAATGAGTCTTGTTTAGTTTAGATGCAGTTTTTGTGTTAGGATGGTCTATCACAAACTGAAAGCAATGTTTATCAACTGCATGACTAAGGAGTTTTACCTCCATCTGTGCTTTATACATTGTAGATGCTGGTGCTTTAGAAGTGGTATTAACAAGCTGCAAACTGAGAGTGAACTTTCCATTATTCAGTTATATTATTGCTGAAATGCCTGCATCTACACTGTATAAAGCACAGAGGAAGTTAACATTCCTGGCTCACTTAGTATGTCATCTAAACAAAGAGGCAAAGGATACAAACTGTCCTGAATGACCAAGAATAGTGGCATTAAAGTACGATGAATTCAACTGCTGGGGGGGTGCACTGCTGAGGTGCTTGTTGGAAGTCACTGTTAACAGACTTAAACTGCATAGTCTTTCTGCACTGTGAAAGTAGGTTTCAATTGTGTATTCTGTCCTAGCTCTGTGCATGGAGCTCACTGATGTCAATAAGACATCTGCATGCAGAACTGGGGAAGAATATGCAATAAAGATCCACACTGCAGGTATGATAGGGCTCCAGTCTGGTGCCAGAAGAAGCATATGGCCATTAGGCTGGTGCTTCTTAAAGCAACACAGAAGAATCTGTCCTTACTCAGATAGCAGGCACATCTCATAATACATTATTAATTTCACATATCTATCTTTTCTGGATTTTTTAAAAAATGCATAGGACTATATATATACACCACATAAACAATGACAAACTGTTGAATTTCACTTAAACTATAATGGAGATGAAAGCACATCTGTGGTGCTTTCACATAAGGCGCCTGTCTGATAAACAAAGAATAAAACTACTGGCCATCAAGTGCTTGCAGTCTGAGGGATAGTCTGGTATTCATGGCTTCACTTCTTTCTGTTCTGCGTCCTCAAGAAAATAACCCAAGAATTTAGTGAATGAGCTCTGCCATTTGTTGATGGAGCAAAGTAAGTATATTGTGCCCCAAAATGTGTTGGTTGGACTAGTTTACTGGAAGCTATAAGGTGATCCATCTTCTTTTCTGAAAGGTGTAGTGGAAAAGCAAAAAAACTCTTAGTCTTAGAAACTGCTTCTACCATCATTTCTACAAGAAACTTCCCAGTCACAACTGGGGCAACAGGGATATTTTACATTATATTGTATCTTGCCTACCCATTTCTCTGACTCATTTTATCAGATTTTTAGGGGAAAAAAGAATACTTGAGCTGGAATTATGAATTCATAATTGGGAAAATGCTGCTTTTGTCTGAAGTTACTGGCTTCAGCACACACTGAACAGAGCTTGGTACATTGTCAGATCTCAGATGCAGGTCTTAACCTTTCTGTGGCACATTTAAATTTGCACAGTTCTTTTGTCTTCCATTTTGTCAGTAAGCAAGTAAGATGGAGGGTACTAATGAGATTTTTTTTCTTTTATTTCAAAATTTTAAATATATGTGTTCCATTCCTACTGAAATCTCCTTGCCAAAAACTGCCAAAATTTTTTTTCTGTCTGCAAAACAAATTATGGACATAAACTATAACCAAGATGATGCATTATTGTTTCCATGTTTCCCATTTATATTATAAAACTATAACTGTACTTTCTAAATGTATGCTTATGAAGATTCAGGAATACAGTGCCGCTACAGATGAAGCTGTTTTTCTTTAGGAAACAGTGTAAATGAAGAAGCACTCAGCTCTGGGAATGATGGCCTACACTCAGTTGCTTGCTCTACAGTGCTATAGAAGATAAACTTTTACTTTTATTTGAACTATTTTCAAATGAGTTAGTTTCTTACGGATTTTGCTGTGTGAGAGGTTTAAAAGCCACGTAGCTGCAGCGAATGAAAGTGAGCAAGATGGGCTCATTCAAGTTTCCTGAGTGAATGGTGTCCTTAGGTCAACCAGTCATGGTATTTTGAGAACCAGAGTTAACCGACTCTCTGACAGAAATTAAAAATGACATTTTTATGGTATGTCTGATCTCTATTGTTTGGTCAGAGGTCTGTGCTCTGATATGTCATGTGAGACTGGCTGACACTGTATTAGAAAGCTTTACAGTGCATTTGCCTGCTGCAGCTAGTTGTAACAGACTGAAATCTCTTTCTTGTGGGAGATTACCATTTTGTGTTCAGATTTCAGGTTCTCCTGCAAAGGGTCGTGCTGGAGTTTTGGACTGTTTTGGAGTCGTTTTTTTTTTTAACTGTCTTCTTGTAGCCTTTTACATTAGCATAAAACTGAAAGTGCACCTGGAGCAAAAGTCTATGTTTAGAGTCTGGTTTAGGTTTAAATTTTCTGTGATAGAGGCACAAAAACGATGTTGCAAATGCTGCTATAGACAGAGCATTTCCATCTATCTCATTTATATAACTCACAATATTATAACATTATTTCTCTCACTCTCTTCAGCAGATATAGTCTTTCAAGCAACATGAATAGTAAGTAATCTGTAGTTACATTTAAGTTACAACACTGGTATGTGCAAATGGCTGGGAAATCTCACTGTTGTGAAATTTGTTAAGCTTTGCTTCTGCTGTGGGATAAGAAAAGCTACCGAGATTTAGAAAATAAATGAGATCAGAAAATGATCTTTGTGATCATGGCAGGTCTTGCTAACTGCAGCTAACAGTAGTAGTTGCTTCAGTAATCTGAGGCTAATAATTGTGGATTTCTAGGAGATTGTAATGAAAAATGGCTGGGAAATTGAGGCAAACATCTAAAATGTCCATGATATTCCCACTAGTATATTCCCACTAATAAATTACAAAGAAATCTAAGGCGTAGACCCTGTACAGAAGGGAAGAGGCTTGAAAAAGAAGCTACATGAAAGACAGTCAATATTTTTTTTCACATGAGAGAGTTTTTCTTTTGAAGAATGAATTTAAAAAATCCATTAAGATGTTTCTTTGGTATTCGGTGTGGGAAACAGTGAAGTGCCACTTACATTAAATGTATCATTTTATTAATAGATCAGGAATAATGTTCAGAAGGAAGACAGGCACTTTTCAGGTGACTTTGAATATATGTTGTCCTTGGGCAGTGTTTGAATTGTGATTTACAACCTCTTGTACAACCTCTCAAATGAGAAGGTCATTTTAAGTGTCATTTCTGCTTCTGATATAGCTAATCTTACACGTCATCTGATGGTAACCTGTTCTGACCTAAAACTCTCAGAAGGCAATTTAAAGTTCAGTGTGCCCTGAAACTTCAATTAACCTAGAAGGAGTATACATGAGCATGCTGTTGTAAAAGTTATGGAAATTTCAGATAACCCTGACAAAGCAAGTATTTAGTTATCCAGCCCTTGCCTATTTCCCTCCTCGTATAACAATTGTGCACACTGGTTACCTACCAGCCTAGTCTAGAGGGCCCAAGGGCTTCTTTTAACTCACTGAGCAATTTCCATTCCTGTTTTCAGCACTGGTAGGGATAAGGCTTTGTCATTTTAGTAGATTTTAAGGCTTTAAGTTTTCATTTAATTGTTACATCTAAAATGAGCTGACAGCTGGTCTTAGAACAGCAGTGACAGAGGCTGTGCAATTAACGAACACCTGCTTTTGTTCTGCTTGGGGGAGGGAATTGTGCAATTTATTACTGGAAGAGAAAAGAACAAAATCCATAATAAAAATGGCTAATATATTTGGTAGAAACGTGGTGATCAGCAGAACTAGACATGTGTCCTAATCTTGTCAAGTTTTTTCCCCGTCCCACAGTTGTGGGGGGACCACTCACTTTTTCTCTGTTGTCTTGAGCACTAGGACTCTTGCAGTGCCCCTCTTCTTCATGTATCATCAGTCTACATCGCAGAGAAGTTTTACTTGCATAGGTAAGCTGGTTAAAGTTGCAATCTTTTTATTCTTTTGACAAGCCAGTGAAAGACGTGATACAATATGGTCAATGAGCAATGCCAGGGAGGGAACTGCCATACGTTAGGACAGTAGAAGTATTTTATTTTTATTTGGAGGATGATGGTAAAGAAAGCAAGACTTAGTCCAGACTAAGGTTTAGACAGCTTAGTATGCAAAGCCTTAGAAGGAAGGATTAAAATGAAATTAGAGAAATTCTGATTCTTCAGTAATTTTACATTGCTCTGAGCTTTTCATTGTCAATGGCATAAGTGCAAACAGGACTTGAAATTTTATATCTCATGGTAACAAAGTTTAACACCTCTTTGTACATATGTAAATGACTCTGCAAGGTGCAGTTAATCAAAGTATAATACTTTTTAACTTAGAGTGTTTGGTTTTGACATAAGTGCTTCCTCTCCCTTTTTACACAGTCAATGAGCATTTTGCCTCAAACATTTGTGGAATTTTCATCCCTTGGAAAGCACATCTATTTTGTGCAATAGCCATGAGATGAGACTGAAGTGTATATGTTGTCCTGACCATATTGTAAGCATCATAGATGAAAAAGGCTGCATAGAACTAGAGCAAAATATTTGACAAAGATCCACAGTAGAGGTCTAGATCTTCAAGGGAAAAGGACAGGAAGATGTCCGTGGGTTTCACTGTTAGAGGTCTTTATACTGACATCTTGTCCTGCTCACTTCTTATAGCCTCAGGGCTAAACCCTTCATACTCACCTGCTGCTTCTGTTTTTGTTTGAGTTTAGTTTTCTTTGATATTTTTAAGCTTGAAAAAACTTTCTTTGTGTAGTAGATTTCATTAAGCTTAAAATAGGCAAGATGCTTTCTCATACAAAATAATGGAAGGATAATGATAAAAACAGTGTTTCAATTAATGCTATGAAAGGTAGTTTGTTTCTGTTTAGAAAGTCATTACTGACATGCCATGAGTGACATAAAATATCTATTTCCAGAGGTTTGGTCAGAAGAGTCATGAGAAGTCCGAGTTTGGTGATGTCCTCCCAGCAGCACCCATCCCATTAAGCTTAGCAACGGTGGCCAGCCCAGCACCTCTCCCACACAGTTGGGGTCCCTGCAGCTGACATGGAGTGGGTACATTTGGCTGCTACTGGGGGAGGTGAGGGGCCAGGGACGGATTACAGGGTGAAGAGAAACACTGGCCGAGACGGAAGGAATGGGGAAATTCAGGACCAGCAGTCCCCAAACTCTAATCTTCTTTCCTCTGCTGCTGCAGACAGAGTCCCTCAGAGTTATGCCATCACTGCCAAAGAGGAGTCTTCCTGGTGGATTCACATTTTTGTTTACATCCAGTTTTGATTTGTAACAGTATATGTCCAGAGTAACTCCACTGATGTCACTAATCAACTGTATAGCTGCACACACATAATTCTGAAGTTCTGCCCTGTCATTCTTGCTTGGGAAAATCCTAAAAAAAGCAAGAAATTATTGATGAACTTAGCTAATCTTCGAGTGATTTTCATAGGCTGCCAGTTTTTTGATTACTCCAAAATACAATAACTGGAGATATTAGTTCTAAAATAGCATGCAAGAAAGAACTTGCATGCAAATGTCAAGGGAAGCTGGACTGTTAGACAAAAGCAATCATAATGAATATTCAATTTGTATTTCACTTTAAGTTGCAATCTCTTCTCTGTTGCTCTGAACTTAGAGGCTATTCATGGAAGTTGACATGATATATGTTTGACGGTTTTTAGCTGCCAAATTAAGACGAAAACTTGGAGGCAATAAAAGCAATGGTCAACTGGGTATGTTGAAAGAAGTTCACATTTGTATAAAACCAAAACAAAAGCTTCAAGTATAGTCAGGGCTTCACATTTCTTGATTTCAATCTTATTGTCACATGTAAGTGACTACCTCGCATTTTTTGATTAAATACTTTCTCTGAAAAACATTGAAGTGACACCAAAACACAGTGGATTTAAAAGAACACAGTACCTGGGTTTCTTATGCATAACTCAGTAATTGCTTGCATTAAAAAGTGTTAGCATTCAAAACTTTCAAAAAAATGAATCTTAACTTTCAAAACACAGTCTTGTTTGAGTAAATTACAGGAAAGTACTTCTAGCAATTGCCAAGCTAGGGTTTTTTTTAGAAAGCATATTTTTAATTCCCTGGGTAGATGAAGAATATTTACCAGACTGCTTTGGTTTACATCAGTCACCAATGCTGAGTCAATGCTTAACATTTCAAATTATGATATGATAACTGGGGTATTTCTTAGTCACAGGATAGCTAGGCTGGCTAAGATATCACTGTGTTGGTGACTACCGGTCATTTTTATTTCCCTCAACTTCTTTCTTTGTCATGCTGATGATGTGAGTCATTGCTCTGCTGATGCTCTCTCCTGTAATATTGCTCCTCTGTGTAATTTAGAGCATCTTTACTTTCAAGCATTCCAACTTAGTATCTGCCAACACAACAGTCATACATCTACTAAAACCTCAAGCACATGCCCATTGATTTTAAGGCTCTATTTGTCGTCAGAGATTTCTTATATCATAACTCCTGAACTCCTGAAGAACTGCAGTGAAGAAAGGAGAAAGTTTGATGTATTTCACTACCATAATCACAGAAATTTTGACATCAGTTAAGTGAGAATAAACACTTCTAATTAAGGAAGGAATCATTACTACTTTAGGACTTCTGTGACTTTTATTAAGATGTGTTCAATTTAGGCTGAGAAATGGGAGGACCCCTCTTCATTCTTCAAAAGAGCCATGGAAATTAATAGGAATTAATTTGCTGATACACTTGGGTTTATATGATCATGTATAATGATGATCATGTCATAGAGAGGAGCAGCAGCAGTTCTACCACAAAACCTTCTGCCTCTACATTAGTTGTGGGTTTTTTTTTCATTCATTTACAAACAAGACACTTTCTTGCAACTTGTCTAATGAATGTTTGTTTTCAAATATTATTCTTTAACAGAGAGTTTTTATTGAAGGTTATACTGGGCATCACAGAATTGTCCCAATGGCCTCATAGGCAAATATGCTGGGATCACCCAGTTAGTGTGGCTATCAAATCTTTCTTTTGGATTAAAAGAGATGTCCTGTTGTTACCAATAGCCTAAAACTAGGAATGATTCCGCTGTGAATTTTTTGAGTCTCCTTTCAATAAAATGCTGAACATCATCTTCTTTTGTAAAACAAGGTGGTCCTGAGCCTTTTCCTGCTGACTCATTTTCTTTAATATTCTGCTTGGAAACTGGTACCAAATGTCTGCATCTAGCCCTTGAGACCCTCATGGAAGAAGTTGTTAGACCAAGTCTGCTTGTCTCTTAACAGCTATTACTACAGGTACTGCTTCATTAAAAGTAGCCATTAACTCAGGACTGACAAAAACTGTCGTCTTGATTCTGCTGGTCAGTCTTCATCCATCAGCACCAGAAAATATCAGAGGTATGGAATGAGAAATGTCAGCGGGGCCAGCCGTACTAGCTCATACTGTTGAGTCAGTCCCCTGGTATCTCATCTCAGGGTGACATGTGAGCTAATAAATCTAGCTGTTCTACATCAACAGAGCTAGAAAAAACAATTGTAATAACACAGATTTAACAAACCATGTACCTACCTCACTAGGACTGCAACTCTTACTGAGAGGACAGTGAATTCCTCTACAAGTCAGCTACATGTCCTTGCAACGCCATGTCTCCGCTGCTTCCCAGTTGTGAGCAGGGAGAGCCTGATCTATGTTGTATGAGAAACTTCAGAGGAAAAGACGTTACTGAAAAAGGAATGTTCAGCCATAGCTTCTGTATTTTTGTGCTGTAACAACTTATGGCTGAAAATCAAGGTAGAGTTCAAGCTGATTGACTTGATGGCTCTGCTATTACTAAATCATTCAGTAATTACTGGAAAGTTCTCACAGTTAGCTGCAACACAACCAGCAGACTTTCTTTTTGAGCCATTATTTCATGTAGGTGGAAAAATATATATCCAACCAGCCTTGTGATTGCAAAAGCCATTCTCTCTATTGTGAACAAGTCACAAAGAGCCTCCTACTACAGTTACATAGAGAAAGACCTAAATGAGAATGATCAGATGTAGGGAAGGTCCCCTACTGTTCGTGAATACGTATCTTGCAACTCAGAGATGGGTGACCAGTAACTGGTGCTGCCCCCGATTCATGCCGCCTCTCAAAGCAAATCCATTTCTGTCCATCCAGTTTGGGCTGGGGGTAGATAACAACTTAATTGAACTCTCCTTATAAGACCAGGAAACTGAACTGTGGCCTTTGTGGTGGCAATGTATGCACGATAACTGCCTGCTTTTCTGCCCGTACCACCCTGCTTCTGCGGGTGGGAATGCTGGG
The DNA here is from genome assembly GCA_002844005.1 of Limosa lapponica baueri. Classification (NCBI taxonomy): domain Eukaryota; kingdom Metazoa; phylum Chordata; class Aves; order Charadriiformes; family Scolopacidae; genus Limosa; species Limosa lapponica. The sequence continues at coordinate 1,654,343 of KZ505682.1, read as the reverse complement.
CCGAGACACCGCTGTTTCTCAAACCTCCCATTCATTCACAATCAGTTCTATTGAGAAACTGCCACTCATCCTTGGCAGAAAAATAATGAAGCCAATCATTAGCACAATATGCCTGAGATTAGCTGAACAACTGGTGACTCTGGATGACTGGTGGTACAGCTGCTGCAGGCGCCCCAGCCTGCCCTGGGTATGTGCTGCCAGGCGAGGTGTGAGTTCAAGGCCCAGGTTCCAAAAACAAAGACAGGGGAAGGAGATCTAGCTTGTGCTACAAGCAAGTTCACTCATGCAGTGCTTGAAAAAAACACTGTTAGGAAGCGGCATAATTAGAAAGTTCTGTGAAATAAAAGAACTGGACTGCAGTTTACAAACCATTCATCAGGGACACCCTCTTCAGGAGAAGATGGGTAAGAATGGCTACTGACCGAGGAAGGCTTTATGACATATTTGGCCACAAAATTAAAGGCTGCTTTTATGAGGAGATAGCAAGTTCTACTGTAGTTATCAGACTTTCCTTCTCCTGGGAAGAAGTAAAGAACTTTGTTCACATTTTTGGTGTATGTTGCAGAAATGCTTCCACCGTAGTATTTCCCATGTTTTGTTTTAGTCTCTGTCTAAATGTTCTCCTTCTAAATATATATCCTTGTAAATAAATATGAAGGGATCATGTAGTCCACAGATTTCAGCATTACTAACCCAGCTATTGACAGGCATATAACAGTGGAGAACAACCCAAGATTTAAAAAAAATAAATATATATTCCACTAGACATTGGCTGATTTTTGTTGTCATCTCTGAACTCTAGGAGTTTTCCTTTAATCACTTGACTTGAAGAACTAAGCTGTAAACAAAAACCAGTGACAGTGACACTGAATTGCAAGGGCACGCGCCATCAGAGTTTGGATGTCCATGCTCTGCAGGGAAATTTTTGTGGATGCAAGGGAAAAAAAAGAAAATACAGAACTCAATATCAGAGAGATTGTAGAACTCTGTTTGGTTGAAAAGGTCCAGTGGGCGCATCACTTCAGCAAACCAGAGATTCTGATAGTCTCTTCACAGCTTTAAAAGTCTGTGTGTAGTCTGCCTGGCTGGTGCACAGGAATCAAGAGAAAAGGAGAGAATCAAGGGGAAAGCAAATTTTTTGCATCTTGGTGGAATAAGAGAAAAAAGATATGTGACTGATCTGTACAGTCATTAGTCAAAAGGGAGGGGTAGAAAGAAATCTACATGAAGCAAGAAGTGTTAAAAGAAAACGGTAAAAATTAACAGAAGTGCATTAAAAGAATTCTGCATCTGAAGCAAATCACAAGACAGATTAACCTTTGGCAAACTTGAAAGTCTAAATGTAAGATTCAGCATAAAAAGGGGGCAAATACTGAAAAGTACAGAGATACTGCAGAAGTGACCTAAGTCATCTTCATTCTGCTCATGTCACCTATCTACAATGATAATCTATAAGGTAACTCTGGGAAAAGGCTGTCCTGTATTAAAAATTTCTGTGTAATGCTTAGTACCAGTGGGCATTAACCCCTGATTAGAGCATTTGGGCATTATCAAAATGCACATAATAATTACATTAATATTTAGTAGAATACAAATAACTAATTACATTATAACTTTGCACATGGGAATGGGGGAGAGGCCATAACAGTCTGATTCTGCAAGTACGTGCATAAGCTTTATAATGCTAGTGGAGCATCATTACCTTGCCAGCTGAGGCCTCTGTAACATTGCAATATTTCTTCAAAGGCATAGCTGGAAGGCACCAGTAAAGCTCTTTGGAAAGGAGGCTATTTGGAGGGAGAGTGACAAAATCATTTGTGTACTGTACTCTGTACAGTTAGTGGCTCAGCCAGGATGATTTTTGCGGATCAGGCTCTAAGTCTTATGCTTATTTCTTCCAAATGGGCTTTGCACACATACAAGCAAAATGCACATTCAGAACAAAAGGCCATCCTCTGAAAACCTTGTTCCTGGCAGGTCCATGAGGGAGCACCATCCCAGCCCCCGGAGTGGTGTTCAGATAAAAGCTCCTTGCCTTGTGCTGATCTGTTTGTTGCCACTGATACGAGAACTCCCCCAGACAATTCACAACTTGTCACTGCATGTCACTAGTCCGATATAACCGACTGTAAACTGCCATGGAAGAAAAAATAGGAAGAGGTTGTTTAGAGATTACAGAAGTAAAACCATCTCATAAATTAAGTGTTCAGTGAGGATAATTTTAAACCAACTTTGAAGATAAACCTTTGGGTTCATTCATCTCTGAAATCAGAAATATTACATTTTAAAAATGCTAACCCAAAATTACTGAAACAGTATTTCTGTGCCATAGAAATAAAATTTTTTTTCTTATGATGATCAAGTTTGCTTACATTTCACTGATTTGATAGAGGAGACTAATGTTATGTCTGTTGTGCTGGAGAATTACTTGCTAACATAGTATTTAAAAATCTATCAAGAATCAAGCTTTTCTTTTTTACCTCCTCGAAGAAGATACAGTCAATCCACCAACAGGTCTGTATATGCCAGGAATAAAAGATTTAAAGACAGGTTTTGCCAAGGTCCTTTAAAGTTCTATCATTCTTTAGTTGGTCCACACACACTATTTCATGTGTTTCAGAGTTAACTTAGGAAACAGGTGAGGCATCTGCTCTTAAGTGTTCTGTCAATTCATGGTTTTATATGGGTGTAAATCGTACAGGAAAAACTGTAACAGCCTTTGATATGCTTCTTCAATGAGAAATTTGAATTACAGTATTTTACCAACTGTATTTTGTTGGTGTTATTACTGATTTGGAAAAACAACAGTTCCAAAGTATACCCTGGTACATTAAATACCCTTCCAATTCTGGTAAGTGCAAAGAAGGAATTAGAAATCCCTGCTGTTAGCATACACCATTTAAAATAGAATTCAGTTTTGCAGTAGACTTGACCAAATAGGTCTTGAAAGAAGCACTTGTTCTGCTAAAGAACTTAGAATCAGGTTCCCTTTTGTGGTTAGGTTTTGTTTTGTTTTGTTTTTTTTCTTTATTTCTTTTTAAGAAAAGAACTTTCTTAGAAAATTCCCATTTCCAATTACTTCACTGCTGTTTAATTTGTGTGAAATACAGACTTAATGAGAAAAGGGAATTTCCTCCAAGAGATATTGGCTTGAGCTATAATATTAATACAAGCAAAGTACAAAGAAGTGGAATTTATCTATCTGAATAACTTCCATCCTGGGACCCATTAACACTTCTCTCAAGAATTGTTTTAGATAGATGGCTAGCAATTTCTGATGACCTGTGCACTATTTTGTATTATCTTTAGGAGGGCTATGGCTGACGTTCTGTCCTCCAGGGTTTTCAAATGAATCAGATGAGCATTCAAAAAATAGGGCAATAAAAGGCATAAATTATTTCAAAAGGATCAAGGGAATTAATTAAAAGAATAGATAGAGCCTTTTAAGAACTTGGGAGAATTTTTAGTTTATATATTTCTCTGTCACATCAAGGGGAAACTTCGGAAGTATAATATTAGACATCTCAAAGTTATCAAGGGCCCTTGTTACAGGCTAATAGTTGGGTTTGGTGCTGTCATTATGGTGGTCCAGCTGTAGTAATTTTCAGATATTGATTTTCTTCATGAAAATCAACTGGTAGCTTAGGATAATGCATCTCTTTGTCCCCAGGTTTTCTGCTCCACGTAGCACCACAACAGGTGCAGAGCTTCTACTAACCTTCATCATCATCGATGGGCATTGTATCTCTTAGATTACTTTCTCACACCGCTGCCAGCCACGACACACTTACCAGTTGGAAGTTACGTGCTGTGCTTCTGAGGTGGACAAAGACTGATTCACTGTCAAATTATTTATAATGGGTTACAGAGCACAGCTCAAACAGTGCTATCCACAGATGGTCAGCTTCTGCAGAACAATCCCCTTTATATGACATTTATGCTAAACTACCTTGTTTTCCTTAATTGTAGACATAGGGATTATGTCTGTAGATATTATATATGTAAACGTCTCTGTGTGGATTAAATATTTGGTGCAATAAAGCCTTTGGTTTCTGTGAGGGAGGTTTTCCATCCTCAAATATACATATTTGCAGACAGCAAGTGACTGATTGGCCACCTTCTTCCTCACCTCCATTAACCTGCAACTGGAAAAGATTGTTTTTGAACTGTTCTGTGGAATTCTGTATGATCTCAGATAATTTTTATTTTTTTTAGTTTGATTGTATTTTTAACTAACTGGTGCATGGAGTATCTGAAAGAAACATCTACTGTGACAGCAAATGTCAAATCAGAAATCTCTACCTAATTTTCAAGTTAGAAAAGAGAAATATATACAGTAGATCTGATGCCTGTGCTTAACTGCGTCTGTATTGTAGAAGCTATAGATAGTTTTTTAATAATTTTTATTTATTACCCTTTATTACTCTTTCAAAAAAGGAGTGCAAGTTATAGGAAGGGAATATATAAGCCCATTTGGCTGAATTTATTTATTATAGGGAACCTAAAGCACTTGGGAGTATGCAAAGTGCAGGCAAGCTAACAATTTCATTATAGCTTTGGAAATATAGGAAACCAGTAGGACCAGCATTAGGACATAAGACGTCACTAATGACTTGCCACTAAACAGATATAATCTCCAAAGTCTTTACAGAATGTTGTGTGCTGGACTGCAGTCTTGGCCTTCCTACCACTAACCTTCTGACAGGGATCCATTTGTGCTATAAATGGATTTAATCTGACATGTGAAAAGATAAGTGACACACTCATTATAACGGCTGTATTCAAAAGCAAGGCCATGAATTTGGTTCAGTCACATGTTTTCTCGGTGCAAACTGTATCCTTTTTCCTACCATATCACCTATAGGTGGGAGATACCAAAATCACTTGATTTAATTAAGGACTATGCTGTATAAACCAGAAGGTTGAGTTTCATCGTGGCTTACATCTTCCTATCCGTATTCCCAAAACTCACAGGGTACAAACTGACACCCAGACAAAACTGCCTTCATGCCAGCCTTGCCAGTGTCCTGCAGGCTGCTTCCCAGCGCTTATTACTGCAAGAAACTGCCTGCTCTGTGATGGGGAGGGTAAGGCTGCAGCAGAAGTGCAAAAAAGCACACCAGCACTTTGTCTCCTTCTAGACAGGGGTATAAAAAAGGCAAAACACTCCTTCAGTCTGAGCTTATCACGGCTGTTCAGGAAAACACCTCCCAGACTTCTGCTAAACCCACTGTTGAGACCTCCTGGGAAGTGTGATGGACGTATTCCTCCCCCTGTACCTGAGAGCAGACTGGGAGGTGCCTTCGCAGCCAGCTGTGGTGCACGGGGAAAGCCGGCTTCTTCTCGACGTTGAAAGCGCAGGGCACTGGAGATCGGTGATGGCCCCAGGGACAGGATGGGGAAGGATGCTGTCTGTCCCTTGGGGGACACTTCATTACGGCCCCCATCCTGATGGTTCCCCCGTCAGGTCACAAGGTGGCAGTATTTAGTTTCCACGCTTCTGCTCTAGATATACTTGACATCACGTTCCCTTTTCCCAAATATTTTTTTTTTTTTTATCCAGTGGGCATTTCTGCAGTGTGGTTATGAGCAGTTCCTTCTGTGTACTGTGGTCCTCAGCACTTGGACTTCAGCATGTTTGATCTATGTCTGAGACCACCCAAAAGTGAGGAGTGGGGACCACAAGATGAGTTTAAATTTTTTATTTTGTTGCATTCGTATCTCATCACTACAGCTATATGTACAGTCTTAGATGCACCAGGTGAGGTGCGACCCCTAACCCGGGGTCATGGGTTTATTCGTTGGTCTATTTAGTCTTTCAGGACTATCCCTTTACTCAAGAGAGTCTGGACCAGGAGGACGCAGACGCAGAGCCTGTAACACAGGAGAGATCCTGTCGGCAGTGGAAATGGACTTAACACAACAGAAGGCTCAAGCCTTGGAAGGTTCAAGGTGCAGAATGTTTCCTACATGTAAGCTTGGGTGAACTTGATAACTGGAATGGTAGAATGTGGGTATGAAAAATGCAAGATGCATCCAAAATGCAAGATTGCCTGTAATCAGGAGTTAATTGTAGGAGTATAGTTGATAAGCTGGGGTTTTATTCATTGAAAGCAAAGGAAAATGTGGCTAACCTCAGTGAATTCAGTCATCACAGAATTATTGAGATTTGACTTTACTATGAGAAAATAAGTGTGAAGTGTTAGGCAAGTGATTTACAATAGAAAGAGACAGAGACATATTAACATTCCTGCACAAGGCCACAGGGATAGATCTCACTGGGAACGTCAGAGACACTTCTAGTCAGGGAAACTCAGGAAGGGTGGGCTCAAACTGGAATAACTGCATCAGGTATATGGAGATGATCTAGGGAGCAACTCAAAAAGTGTGACTTTTCCATTCTCCTACATTAAGGTAGGGAGAAAGTCTGACTGCTATCTATACCTGTGTCACACTAGAGACAAAGTAGAACTGAGACCAGAGCAGTGGGCCTTCCAAAAGGAGCAGAAAGAGGACACAACTGCCTCAAAGATGATCTTTAAACTTCTTAATTTAGAAAAAGGTACTATGATAGAAATAGTTCTTGATGACTTCTAAGAAGGCTCCATCCTGTTCTATTGTTCCTAGGAACACATTTCAGTCACTTTTCACAAGTTCTGGAGACTGTCTATTTGACATATTGATGAACTAGCTCAACATTAATGGGTTTTTCAGATAATGATGCTAGAAAATTAGGTTCTTAATGATGGCCAGTTTATATATAAAAAAAGAAATGTTCAAATCAAGGAAATATTATTTTTAAATCAAGCTGGGAATGTTGGCACTTCACAAGCAACAAGCCAATCACGGTTGTGATGACATTTCCTTTTTAGCACCATTTTTCTTGAATTTCAGCAATTCATAAGATAGTATATGCCGAATCCTGTATTCTGCACATGGATGAATAGCTGGTGTTTGACTGTCATTCAGGGACCTCTGAAAAAAGCTTGATGGCTTCTGAAAATTATGTTTGTTCTGAGATGCTGCTGCACAGGAAAGGCTTGTTGTGCTAATGTCCATAAGGTAACAGTCATGGTGACCTTTGAAGATTTATTCTTTTTTTGCATTTGTTACTGAAACTAACATTCTAAAAGCAGAATGTTGGCTATTTTTTGCAGAAGGCTTTTCATTAATCCTTTTGGCATTAGTAATTAATTTAGAGGAATTCATGAATGAATAAGAATAAGAAGACGCAAAAGAATATATATGGTGTAAGGCAGATACATGGGAGAGACCTAACACGGGTGCATTCCTGACTGAATACGTGCACATTTATTGTGCCTTGGAATAGTCTTAATGTAACTATGCATTCAACATTCAGAGCTTTCTAAAAGAGAAATCGTCCAGTACCACTGAATTTGAATGAAGCACTATCTACTCAGTAGCTAAAAATGGTGGTTTTTTTTCTAGATTTCAGCCTATTTGGCTGTCACAAACATTTACCAAGACTGATTTTGATATTGCAAGCAGGTGTTAGTCTTATGTCTCTATCAATTCAAGTGTAAGAAAAAGTCTACTTGCCCAACACCTTAAGGAAATCTTTCTTTAACTATAAAGCAACCTAGAAATACAGAAACTGTTTATGCATTTATGTGACATTTATGTTGTAAAAAGTAAGAAATTAAAAATAGGAGCTGACTTGAGAAACACAGGTCAAGAGTAAAGGCCTAGAATTGTAGGCTAGGATCTGGGTGTAGATTCATGGTAGTTTGATTTTCTTCGTTCTCTAGGGATTTGCAATATTTCTTTCTATTTAAAAAAACTTCAAACAACAACTAAATTCCAAATGGAAAGGGAGAATTAAAAAAAATATACAAATAAAATTGCACAAATACTTCTCCCTGTGGCCTTGTCAGAAGAATTGCAAGGGCTAATGTATGAATGGAAGGGACAGAATATGACAAACTTCTCAAAAGGCTGAACATAATTCTTCTCCAGACTGACTGATGTTGGTAAAATAGTGTATCATTCCAGACGATTCCATCATAGCATTAGTCATGGATTCAATAAATCCCTATTAAGACAATTTTCTAGACAATTTGGTGATGTCAAATGCTGAAAAAAATTAACCTTCAGGGATTTTTTAGTTCTTTCCCAAACACAAAACTACTGTATTAAAATAGTTTCCTGACTTAGGCAAGTCTTAAAGCAAGTTATCTGCTGGAATATTGCATGGTTTTAGGGATTTCAGCCACTTTGCAATGAGCTACCCCATTTTGCCCCAATCAGCTTTTGTATGAAGAGTGACTGTTCTCTAGCCTCAGCCAATGCTACCTATATAAAGAAAAAGGAATCAACACCACCAAGAAATGTCGAGAGACACAACCTTAATATTTTTCTACTTTAGTACATACACTTTTCACTGACATAAATTCTTGCAGTCTTATGATGCTTTTAAACAAGAATCTGGAGAAAAAACAATGCACATTTACTGGCTTTCAATTTTTCAGGAAGGTCTCATCAATGATTCTGCCTTGCTAAATAAGGCTTTTTTTTTTTGCTTTATACAAGTCTTCAGAAAAACGGAAGCTGAAATCAGGAGGGGGAGAGGATCACAGCTTTTGTTTCACAAAGAATGAATGAAACTCCTTTGTTGTGTTTTACTCAGTTAGGATGTCTTTAGCTTTTCAATTTGCAACCAAGATTACCAAGTGTACAAGTATTTAATTTCCTGTAACATCAGTCGTAAGTCATTGTTACATCTTCCCAAGTTTAATTCATCCAAATAATGAGCAGAGATTTCTACAGGCTGCATTGTACAAGGTGTGCTCATTTATAGTAGTTTTCACATCCAATCAGCCACTTAACTGACATCTTAAAAAAATAATGCTTGAACATCCTATTAAATGAAGGCATAAGCATTTGTTTTTTATGTGTCTTCCCATGGGTTATGTTTAGCACCTTCATCTAGACAATTTTATAACTTTTAATTTTTGTATGCTGTTGCTAAGCTGTGGCCAAACGTTTAAAGTGCCCAATAAAAAGCAGCTATAAATCCCATGCTAGGAAAATAACAGCTCCTTGTTAAGTTCTTCGGTCAGTTTCTGAGTATTCAGGACCAAAAAATATTTTTTATCTACAGTTCTTACCTGCAGAATGAAGTCAAACAAAACTGACCACAACTACAAAAATTATCGCCAGTCTTTCTGCTCCCAACAAATCACAGCCAAACCAAAATGGCTTCCTTAACCTTGCTGACCTGAATTCGTCTGAAACACAGGAAAATCATCTGCCTTTCCCAGTCACTAAGGGTAAAGCGCAAGTTCTGGCTGGTATTTTGAGTACTACGTAACTTAGGCCTGTGTTTCCTCAGGGCGTAATAGAAAAATCAGTAAAGGACATCCAGAATGTCCATATGTTTCCATGATTTTAAAAAATAGTCATAGGGTCAATAGATAGTGGAAATAAAAAAGACGGCTACAGAATGATTCCCTTCTGATCCCCTAAAACTTCTGTCTCGTTCTAATACTGACATCGTATTTCCCCCTAATCTGACAGGTGAACCACAGTTTTCAGGTGTACCAGAGAGACTCCTGCAGGACTTGGCATCTCTAAAGACTTCTAAAAATAAACTTTGAAATGGAGTGTCTGGGAAGAGTGATTGAATGATAGATGTACCTGCTGCAGAGATGCTCAGAAGGATGAGCCTGGCTGGCTGTTGTGGCTACACAGAGTTTCTTCTTGAGCTATGTGGGACTCATGGCTGGGAGCTAACACCCCAGCTCTTTCCTTATTGCTATCTCATAACTGTCTTGAGCTTTAAGCTTAAGGTTTTTGTAAGCAGTCTTAGAGGTTCCATATACTGGGGGGGATTTGGGAGGACTCTTCCCCACCAACACACAAGTACAAATACCCCATATCAGATTACTGAAAAAAATTCAAATATACATTGAGGCCCATCCAGCTGACTCTAGAATTTTCCTGACCTTTGTTATGCTCCTACAGCTAAAGAAAGGCAAATCTGCTGTGCCAGCGCTGGACTCTTTCTTCTTTGGAGGAGAACTATCTTATTTCCTAAAGTGAGGGAACCTGTTGTTCTTCAACATTGCCAGAACTTTTTTTTCCTTCTGGAGAAACTGGAGCCTTGTTGCTTATTCTTTCACCCCATATTCATTCCTTGCTTCAGTAGTGTGCTCCCTCAATCAGCTTCTCCACTGAAAGAACAAGCTTGTGTAAACTCCAGGGCACTGTAGGAACTGTCCTCATAAGAAGAGTGGAAAACCCAGCTGGAATGGGTACAAGCTCCAGCATTCTTCTGCAATAACTTCTCTATGAAACCGTAAAGAGAGGTGAACTCTTTCACTATTTCACAACCAGTGGTCATTAGGGGAAGAGGTTGCTTGCAAGTTGTCTTTGCGATAGAAAATATGGTTATCCTTACAGTCATTCCCCAACTCCTTCCCCGCAAACTGCCCGGCTTGTAAAGTAACCGTATGTTTAGTTTAAGTTATAGTTTCAAGAAATTAAAAAATTCCAGACCAGCTTTGGATACTTTTCCATTTTGGAATGCAGATATTTTAAAGAAGAAAAGATAGGAGTTCATATTTATACAAACAAAAGAGTGGCAGCTGCAGGAAGATAAGAATTTTTATTGAAAATATTTTACTGTTTAAAAGTTGAAAAAACACTGCGGGTAAGATACTAGTGGTTTGTATTGTTACTATGTAAATGTTATTTGTTGTAAAAGGAACTAACTACTTCAGAGTTGAAATATTAGCTTTTATTAGTCCACCCTGAATGAGTCATTCCCCAAAGCTCTCAATAGCAATTCCTAGAAGTCTTAAAACCAGTGTCTCTCTGATTTTGCCTGAAATGATCTACTGAAATTGCCTACTCTTTAATTACTTTGATCAGGTACAGTTTTCTTAAGTGCATTGTTGAGTACCTCAACTTGGTTATCCACTTTTGGCCCAATGTTACTGGCCTTCCAGTGTGATGATAATCTGTTTTCCTTTCTGCTTAAGCTTTTCATCTTTCAATACATTTTCAGATCACAGATTTGGAATTCTAAATCTATCATTGCTAACAGACATTCATCCAACTATTTCCAAATGCATTACATTTTCTGGAAAAGATTGGCATAAATACTCTTTGCTATAACAAAATGTGAAGGAAGGAAACAGAGTTTTAATTTATAAGACTCAATTGCTGGCTCAGGCTTCTGCTGCCTTATACAAATTCAGAGGAAACCCTTTAATTAAAGTAAAATTATGTTCTGTGTTCATTTTTTTCTGTCTGCCTGTTGATTTGCTTGGCAGGTTCCTTTCTTTGTCTATGTACCTACCAGGCTAAAAGTTTTTTAAAAGGTTTATTTAAAAGTAAACAAACCTGATTGCGAAGAAGCTATGGCAAAGTTTTCTAATGCTTTCCCACTGCCTGTTTTGAGTTCTTTCAAGTCTACAAAATTTCAATATTTTTGACTAATATTTTCTGTTTAGGTCTCTGCTTCTAATTGGTTACTTGAGGAGAAGTTTGACGTGAGAGAATGACAATCAAAATAGATCCATTTATGAGAGGAAGGTGGAAATGTTAATACCTAGTACTTGAATATTCCTGTGTGCTGGGCATTGCAGCTTTCTGTTTGGCAACGACTTTCTCTTCATGTCAGGAATGTATTTTTGCTATCCCTAAATTTTGTCAGGTTTTAGATCCTTGGGAAAAAATTACTATCAGGAGAAGCACAGTAGAGAGTTTTGGTGATTTTTAGTGGATAATATCCCCCCCTGTGATTTTCTCTGTATCGAGCATGCTCCATGCAGGGGAGTGAATGGATTTTATTTTACAATTGCAAGTATAAGCTGTTCTACTCTTTTCAGTACTTCACTAAGAAAGTCAACTACTAAGTTCACTTCACTAACAACTCCATATTTTAAGAGAGAGTGGATCAGCCTAAATCTAGAAGAGGCCAGCAAAATCCAGGAAGCAAAAAAAATGAAGCTTGTCTAGGGTAGAATAGACAAGACTAAAGCAAGACATTACGGTAAGACAAAAGAGTTTTAAAACTAAGAAGGAAGACTGAGGCTAGATATGAAATAGTTCTTTCTAATAACATAGCCAAGCAATGGAATATGCTACTTAAGAAAGCTGTAGAATTCCCATCATTGAAAGTTTTTCCAGAACAGCAAAGAGAAGCACTATCTTCAGTGGTCGAGGCATGCTTGTTCCTGTCTTGAAGCAGATGATGGATTTAGAAGGTTCCTTCCAAGCTTACATTTGTATAAACATGAATGTGATCATAAACATTCATACCAAGACATACGATAAGTGCAGTTTTCACCTTTTCAACTCACCTTTTCAACCTGCACCTCACAAGGATGGAAAATAGAGAAGACAAACTCTACAGTGGTTATGAACTGAGGCTTGTCTTCATTACAAAAACAAGCATAAATTAGCATCTCTCAATTACTCCTTCAAGGCAACCTCCTTCCAGAGAGAGAAGGGGGACAGTGGCCATGGTGCAGAACAGCACTAGAGCAGTAGAAGATGGCTTCTTAACAGGGTAATTGCATAAGCAGCTAAAAAGATGCACATCCATCTCTTGTTTTGCAATGCTGTAACTTGAGCTACGTTGTCTCTCTTTCATTACCTGTTCAGGTGTCAGCAGCACTTTAGTTTAAGGCCCCTTTCACCAAACGGCCATCAAGCTCAATATTAAAGCACCATTTAATTCAAGCTGGAAATGCTTACGGCTAGAAAGATACCTGAGTACGAAGAAGATCTGGATTATAGTTTGGACAAAGATCTTCGACGTTTAGCAGTGCAAACCATACTGTGGCTCTATTAAGGAGCTGCTTTTAACATCTGCATATACAGTTGTCTGGACAATAGTTACTAGACCTACATTAATGCGGCAGAAAGGAACGTGAGTCAGACGTCAGGAGTTTCAGTTCACAGACTGCTGTCTTAAGTTACTCCCTAAACTTCATAAAAGGAATGCTGGAGACATAGGGACTTCAATGTCCTTACCATCTGCATAAAAATTTGCTTACTCTTAGTGTAAACTTGTTGTTCAAGCAACAGTTCAAATTTTGTCACCAAACTGATTTGTATCTATATGTGACAGACCTAGTTTGGATCACCTGTCAGAGTGTCAACAGTGCAATGAATGCAAATTCTGAGTGGCAAATTCCACAAGGAAAATGGTCAGTAATTACAATATCGTGACTTTGCTTTCAATTTACAGAGTCATCTTGAGGAACACCTTCACATTACTCAAGTTAATACCAAATGTGTAGGCTTGGCAACCCTCAAGCACAGGGCATCGATTATTCTAATTATTGATGTTAGTTAACAAGTGAGTATTTTTTGCATTTTAAGTGTTTCTTGGTGCTCTGCTTTCTATGCATGCAATACAACAGCAGCCTTATTTTAACAGCAGCTTCTGGTAGCCAGTAATAAGCTGTTATTGCTATTACAGCCCTACTTTTTCTTGTCTATATTTCCTGTATTTTTGACTCAATAAGAAGAAATTATAGGTGCAGAGAACTTTTTTACCCTATCAAAGGTGTGAAAAAGGACAGAAATTAAAAGAACATCCACACCAAAAGAAAATGGGACATAAGAAAACACCAGCAACTGTAACTGTTCTTGTCTGCTTTCCCCACTTTGCAACATGTCTTAATTAATGGAATATTCATAAAAATGTTTGTAATACTGGGAAAGAAACTACAAAATGACAGATCTCAGAGAGAGAGCATTACTTAGACACAAATAGGTGCAAGTTTTATAAACTAAGTGTTAGCAAACAGAATTTACCCAGGGCATAAGGCACAATGAATGGTTTCAAGCAACGCCTACTTGGACAGTAAACCATTTTGAAAAGGCAACTGCAAAAGAAAAAGACAGCAAGACTAAGTAAGTCAATAGTGCTTTCACTGTATCTCCTTTTCTCATTCATGAGGCAGAAACTCATCAAGTGAAATGGTGTTCATTTTGGTGTGGATTGAATTTCTTCCATCGCACATTTCTGTATCTGCTTTGCAAAGACAAAGCGAGATGCAGGGGAAACTTCTGTCTTTCAAATACAGACAAAGGGATTTGGGTTTCCTGACTTCTACAGTTCTGTCTAGTCAGTATGACTCTGAGACCATCCAGAATATCTCCTTATCAGACTGTGGGATTTGGGGACAGACACTGAGTACTGCCTTAATCCAAATAAGAAGGAATTGGCAGTTATGCGTAATGACCAAGTGAAACAAAAAAAAAAAGAAATTTTTGGCTATATTGGCAGAAGAGATATAAATTATTCTAAGTATCTTATGATTTTGGTGATGTCGTCTGTATAGGTAAGGCTAGAAGGCAAGCTACATGCCTGTGGAGTAATAAAATTGGTAGAGTCTGATAACACCATAGACCTGCAGTGATGCCCAGGAAGGAAATTGGTCAAATAAAATAACTAGAAGAGAGAAGGTTACAAAATATTCTTCTCTCACTGCCGTTATGACTCTTTGCATTGAGTGCCTGTTGATCATTTATATAGAAGCCACATCTTTTTCTCCTATTTTGTCACAGAAACTATACGAGGATGTGTCAGGAGCATATTTTTCATTTCCTATTAACGTGACTTATAAAGACACACAAGGTAAAAATGATGGTGAAAGTTGGATTTACACCCTTAAACTGGAGATTATCAAAACAAGAATGAGCCTCAGTACTTCTTTTTGTTTAAGTGGAAAGTGGAAGAGCTGAATATTATCCCAGCAGTACTACTGTTATTTCACTTATCTATTGTATCTTGGCTTATCTTGTAAGACCACTTTCATCTGTCTTTCCTCATATTTTTGGTAAACGTCCACTGCTGAGGGGTGTAGCTTATGCCAAGGTAATGTTCAGAGGAGTGAGACCTTGACTACTTCTGCCCAACTTTATCTGACTAAAATAATCTGATATGAGCTGGAAAACAGAAGTGATAGAAGAACTTTGTTAGGTAAATGCTGATAACTTCACATTCTTGTAATACATTTGGATCAGAGAATGAAAAAAGCCCTGGTTGACAGGAGGAAGTCAGACGGATTGGCCTGGGACTACATCATCAGCAAAGCCATTGGCAGCATATGCCAACAATCTACCCTATCAAGTAAGAAATAGCTAAGACAGTAGCTCATGGTTGGGGGGAAAAATTTCCATGGACTCCAACACTGTGTGGAAGGCTAAGGAAGGTGGAAGTGCTTCATGGAGGGGCTGGGTGGTCAGCAAGGACCTGTCCAGTCAAGGAGTGAGAGTGAGTGTCCCAGTCCCGGTCTGAACTGACCCAGAGGGGCAGGGCACGTGTGTGTCACAAGAGGGAAGTCTTAGAGTAGAAACCACTATCCACCCACTATGGCCATCCTGCTGAGCAAACAAATTTTAGATTATATGTCACTGAGGGTGTAGGTCAGTTCTTGTGGCCACCCCACCTAAATTCCCCTGCGACAACTGAGGAAACAGCTGCAGCAAGTGAAGAGGTATCCCTTTTACTGGCTGTTCATTGCAGCCATTTTTGGGGAGGCTATTGACGCCTTGGAGAGCAGGCAGACCGGGAGACATGCCCATGCCACAGCCACTCACACTGATGTTCTGGTGTCTTAATTTAAAATCACTTTTTAACTAGTGATGTAAACCAATATGCTAATTTGTGAGCTGGAGTTTGGAGCTGAAGCACCACAGCGAGATTTGTCAGAGTGAACTGCCCGTATAATCTGTGCTATTATATGCCCTGATCCAAAAGAACACATAAACACACGCTTGTCTTTAAAATGCTTGCATGACAAAATTAAACATATTATCAGAGATCTATCTACCCAGTGCTGAAATGTTTTAGTAATGTTTAGGTTAACATCTGCAAGGAGCCAGGACGTTTGAAATCATGGAAAATCAGGAAAAAAAAGTGGCTTTAATGCACTATAGCATTTCTAAGCTGTCAGAAGCATTTCCCGAAGTCTTGAATTATGTGCATTTGACAATAACTTTTCAATTTCCGTTAGTGTCAGGAATTGCCTGCACATGCATTTTAAAGAAAATATCTTCCACAGTATACTTCCCAACAGACTATCTGAAGGATTATTTTATATGCTTGCTAGTATCTATGATTAGTTGGTAAAACTGCTCAGAATGTTTTAATTGAAACAATCTTTATATTGAAACACTATTACACTCTTTTTTTCAAAATCACATGTTTTACCAAAAAATTGTTTAAAGCATTCGGAGGAACATCTTTAAGGTAAACAGTGTTGAAAAATTAGTTTTCTTTTTCCAGATGTATTTTGAAAGGACTGCTCTTTAAAGGAAGCCTTTCAGGAGCCCTAGAAGCACTGCTCAAAAATTGCTTCATAAAAAAAAAACCACTGAAATTTTCATTATTTCAGAAAAATTTCTCTCCTGAAACCTCAAAGTTTTCCCTGAGATAAAAAACCAAAAGGAACGTTTTCTGACCAAACCTGTTCATTTATGTGTAGGGTATTTGTAGCATTATCTTGCAAAGCACTTTAATGAATTTTTTTAAGTGTTTAAGTTGAAATGTCTTCCAATGAATGTCTTCCAATCTGGTTTAAAAAAGAAAAGTTAAAAAAACAAAACAAAACAAAAAAAAATGCCCAAAGCCAAAACCAAACCCTGCCTCTTTTAAAATGACACAGAAGACCTTTTTGGAGGCAATGCAACACTAACTGGCCATCTAGATGTTCCAAGCTGATTAAGAGCTCCCTCAGCCCTGACAGACATTTATTGATATTTGAGGACTCTCTTTCAGTGAAAAAGCATCCTCCGTTGCCTCCCTGCTTTCTGCAGCTTGTCAATCTCAGGTGAAGATGAACATGTTAATTGACTGCCTTGTTAATTTATTAACGAGTAATGACAGAAAGAGCAGTGCTGAATGCTTGTAAAATTCGTCTTTCAGTGAAGAACTATCCATGTTTTAAGAGAATACTTTTAACTACCTTTCATTACTAATTTACTCATCATCGTACATAATACTTAAAGATCAACAGCACCCAGCAAACTGCTGCATTCTTATGGAGGTGAATGTATTGAAGAGGAAAGAATTACATGTACCAGACAACAGTTGGGGCTTTCATCTGTATTGTATTACAAGGAGAGGCGAAACTGCATTAGCATGTGAAAGTAGGATGCAGAATAATTATATTCAATTAACTAAGGACTCCTTGGGCAGCAGCCCAACAGAGAAACTGTACATGACATGACCAAGCAGAAGGGAAGGAGGTAAACTGGTTTGAATTCTGTACTCCCCAAGTGCTAATAAGTACAAGCACTGTGTTGTGGCTGTTAAATATGCAGTTATGGGGAGTGAATAGCTGGTTTAATCCCAGTAGAAGCAGCATTGTTTGCTACTTTACAGTAGTTCTGTAAGCCTCACTGAGGCATGCAGGTAGTATTTGGCTTTGTCTCCAGAGAGTGCTGTCCAAAATACACAGGCAGTTCTAAATACATGTTTCCATACTTTGCATTCCACGTTACTCAGAAGGAAAAGGAGTTTGCATTCATCATCAGGTATTTATGCTTCCTTAAATCTGCAGTAACAGCAATAAATCTTCTTGCTGACAAGCATATTCCACAACAAGCAGGACAGTCATGTCTTCCAGAGGATTTCACTTAACTGGAAGTGAAGCAAATGGTGTCAATCTCTGAATTGGGCAGTTAACAAGGGAGATGTATTCCTGTACACAATATAGAAAGTGGACCCACAGAAAGGTAAGTGGCTGCTTTCAAGGCACAGCCAGAAAGTGTCCAACCAAAACAGAGTCAGTATTTTCCTTAGAATTGCTTTCTCCTCTCTATTCCAAAGAAGAGCAGAATTTCTCCCCAGATGCCATGACATTCACTGGGGCACACACAGATATGGGGTCTTCTGCCAGTGGAAAATCTTAGTTGGTTTATGAATAGAAGACTGTGTTTGCAGCTAGTCAAATGACAGCTGGGAGCACATAGCTTCTGTAGGATTACGTACTTAAAGATTACCTCTTTATTAAAAATATTAGCACGCCTTAAAATGCATTGATTTCTGTGAAACTTTACAACAGCTGATGTAAAGACACATTCTAGTGAAACATTTCTGGATGGTCTTACTGGTCTTCTTCCATGCCCCTCCTTTTTAAAGAAGGTTGTTTAAAGGGTGATGTGTCTGGGTTAGACCATCTCTTTCTCAGTTGGTCGGCTTGTGTTTTTGTCTGCAATAATGACATGGGGGGTGTCCTTCCTAGCTAATACACTTTATTTGAGTTCATTGATATCACTACTCTCCATTTATTTATATCATGACTGTGGTCATATAGAGGGATGGTGATTAGCAGAGGAATTGTAACTGTTACAGTTTTGGCAGTGGCATTTTGCACTTTTACTTCCTCCCTGGTTTTATGTCTCAAATACAGGCAGCTTTTTGTGTGCCCTAGTTTAGATGCCAAGGCTGATGGATAGAATTTCCTGCAAGAAGTTAATCTGCATGGTCTTCTCAGTGTTTGGTTACCTTAGGAGATCAGTAGGGTTCCTGCAAAGATTTTGGCATGCTATCAACTGTTACTATAAATCTAGCTGCAGCCCGAGGGAAGAAAGACTGCTGAAAACCCTATGTGAAGTCAATCTTCTTTGCAAATACCTAGTGTTATTATAAATAAGTTTTATTCTGCAGTTTTGTCTCAGACAACTACCTCATGTGCCAGTAAATAGTTTGTAATATTTTCCTTTCATGAAAATATTTGGGGAAAAAAAAAAAAAAAGGAAAAATAGGCTTATGTCTGTTAGTTCTTCCTTAAAAATGCAAATTGTAGGCTTGAAGGTGTTCTCTCAAAGATTCCTTTTTCTTCATACATTAATGATTTATGCAATATAAGAATAAGTGGTGACAGAAGAACTGAAGTAATGGCTTTGAAAGACAGAAATGACTGAAAGATGGGTAGCCAAGAACTGACTGATTTTTTTTATCAGACATTTGAATGCTTTGTTAATAACTGTTTATCCCAAAGCTTGAATTGTCACCCGGCTGCAAAGACGGCTTTGGCAGCATTTCAGCAATGCCCTTCAAGTCAGATCTCAAAGACACCTCTTTGAAAATTTTGACAAGTCCAGCAGAATCAAGGAGGAGAAAATCTGAATTCATTTTATCACTAGAAACACCCATACGTGGAGGGAAGGGGGTAAGAGTCGGGGGGGTGTGTGGGAAACAAAGCCCCTAAAGTTTCCAGAAGGCTAATTCATTAAACCTTAGGCACGTTTAGGAGAGAAGGGAAGAACTTCAGAAAGATCTTTAGGAAAAGTAAAGAAGAGAAATACACCGACTTCTTAAATAAACCACTTTAATCTCCACACCTTCTAGGACTTAACTCATATAATTTGCATAGCAATACTATCTAAGTGTTATCTGCAGTTGGATTTTAATATGTTGTCTAACATACGTTAATGATATATTTATTACTGGTATCCATGAACACTAGAAGGGAAAAGAATTTTGAAGAGGATTTTTACAGTGACTGATTTTTTACTCTCTATTAATTCT
Source organism: Limosa lapponica baueri (assembly GCA_002844005.1). Classification (NCBI taxonomy): domain Eukaryota; kingdom Metazoa; phylum Chordata; class Aves; order Charadriiformes; family Scolopacidae; genus Limosa; species Limosa lapponica. The sequence continues at coordinate 1,634,821 of KZ505682.1, read as the reverse complement.
TTCTGTGGCAGTTTCAATTAAGATTTTTCTTTTTTTTTTTCCAAAGGAATTAATCAGATGATCCAAAAGTTCATAGGAATATTCTATTTAGCTTCAAAGGACTTTTGAGGATGTTTAGTAAGAACAAGGATTAGTGTCTCTTTAAGTAACATAATATCATATGCCTGTACGATTTCTTGGTCTGTTTTCTGTGTTCGGCAAATTCTGTAAAACCTGTGGCTCCGAATTGCTATTGCCATAGGGAATGAATCTTCCTCTTTAAGAGAGAGAGACCTCTGACTTTTCAAGTGAGCTGCATTGCTAAATCAGGCTGTTGTCTTTGCAGGGTATCCAAAGTGACATCTTCCTTGGCTTCAAGTCAGGAATCTTATCTGAAAAGTGCATGGCCAAACAAGTGTGTTTTTTTCTGAGGCAGCCCTCATAGAAACTAAGGGAAGTCTGCGACTGCTGTGACTTTCCAGAGAAAAAAAAGGAAGTCACTCTTCGCTCCTACCTGGAAAGCTCTCCTTCTGAAATGGGGAATCTACTGATTTTAATTGCAAATATGTTCTCCTAAATTTGGGAAGAATGAGCATCACACACGTATCTAAATTGCTGAAGATTGCAGGTGATAACACTAAAGTTAGGTAGGAAGGTATCCACTGTAAGAAAGGTACACAATCTCTTCCTCAAATGTATGGGAAAAATGTTTCCCAAGTCTCATGTCTCAGTCCAAATTTAAAACAAGACTTCTTCTGAAGTTAAATTTTGGCATTTTTCTAGTGAATATTCCCTTTCTAGACCAGACCATGACAGTAACGTTTATAAAACACAGTTGTTGATTTTTGATTAAATACTTTCTAAAGTCAGATTTTGCTTTGTCTTTCCAAATTTCATTTTCACCTCTCTTTTTAAAAATCCCTTTACTGATGAATAAATGCCTATATATTAGTACTCCCTTACCATCCTCATCCACAAATACATGCTTTGCTCCCCAGTAAGCTAGTTGCTGTACATCCCAAGAACAAAGGAAGTTTGTACTCCCCAGAAGAGCTGTGCAGCTTGCCCTCCTTTTATGGCTCCTTTCGATGGAAATCATGTCAGCCAAGTGAAGCAACCTGGAATCATGTCAGTGACTACAGCAAGCCTGAAAGCTGCTTATAAATTAGTGTCCTGTAGTGAATGTTTTCACTTTACCGTTGCTGAGTAAAGTTTTGGGAGGTATTTCTTTTTTTAAAAAAGCCTAATGTGCAAAGGGTCTTTGTGTGTAGCATTATAAAGATAACCAAATCTATAAATATTGTTACTTATTGTAGTTGTATGGTTGTTTATTCCTTTATATGACAGCTTAATTTGCATCAGTGCTTAGCATGTCTTTGACAAGCCCAAAGGAAACAATTACATTTTCTTCCTTTAAACATCACAGGAGCAAGAGGTAGTATCTCGTTTATGCAGAAATGCCTTTTTTTTTCATGTTTTATTTTAACAGTCTTGTAGGTCTTTTATATCTGATGGGAAAGGATAAAATAATGAACCGTTTGTGGTAGATGTAATTCATATTTGCTTAAAGTGCTCTTGGAAGAATCTCAGGTAAAATTGAGATGAGGGTGTCAGTTAGAAGCAGGTAGAATAGAAAAGAAGAATTTAACAAGTGCAATGATGCCTTTTAGTGCTGTTTCCAGAGGAAATATTGTCTCCTATTACCTGTCCTTGGAAAGGACTTTCCAAGACCAGCTTAAAATCTTCTAAGGCAGGTGTGATGGTCCCAGGCTTTTCAACCTGTGGACAAGAGTGTAGTCTCCGTTTTTTTGCAATGTATACAGAATCACAGAATATTCATGGTTGGAAGGGACCTTTGAGATCATCAAGTCCAACCATACACACACAAAAAAACCCCAAAAAACGAAAAACCGCCACATGAAAAAACCCACAAAACACCCAACCCAACAATCCCAAGCACTAGAGCATGCCCTGAAGTGCCATGTCTACACGTTTCTTAAATACCTCCAGGGATTGTGACTCCACCACCTCCCTGGGCAGGCTGTTCCAGTGCCTGACCACCCTCTCAGTAAAGTAATTC
>KZ505682.1:1599389-1632246 GCA_002844005.1 Limosa lapponica baueri | reverse complement strand
GTACAGAGGCACGATCACTTCCCTACTGCTGCTGGCCACCCTATTCCTGATACAAGCCAGGATGCTGTTGGCCTTCTTGGCCACCTGGGCACACTGCTGGCTCATGTTCAGCCTGCTGTCCACCAACACCCCCAGGTCCTTCTATAGAGCCTTCCGACCCTCAAGGAGGTCAACACTCCCACCTAGTTTGGTGTCATCTGCAAACGTACTGAGGGTGCATTCAATCCCCTCATCTAGATCATCAATAAAGATATTAAACAAGACTGGCCCCAAAACTGAGCCCTGAGGGACACCACTGGTGACTGGCTGCCATCTGGATTTCACCCCATTAATCACAACTCTCTGGGCATGGCCATCCAGCCAGTTTTTTACCCAGTGAAGAGTACACTTGTCTATGCCGTGATTTGCCAGCTTCTCCAGGAGAACACTGTGGGGGATGGTGTCAAAGGCCTTACATAAGTCCAGGTAGACAAGGTCCACAGCCTTCCCCGCATCAAGAAGGTGGGTCACATGGTCATAGAAAGAGATCAAGTTGGTTAAGCAGGATACAGTAGCTGTTATTTGTTCTATAGAAATTCAATATATGCAGTTCACATATTGTATGTGTGAACTTAAAGACATGCTTCTTCCTTAGGTTCCTAAGGTAATTTAGAAGCTTAAATGGGTATTTACTTCCATCAGTGGAAATTTTTACACCTGGCTGTAGGCTTGGCACACTCTATCTAGGTAACTAACCTGAAAACTGAGTGTCCAGATCTAGAGGTGAAGTAAACAGCACTTGCAGATTCAGAGGTTTCTGCATGTACAATATTTGAATTCAAAACTAAATACAGCTGCACTGCAGAAACTTGTGTATTTGTCAGTGCTGAGGTAAAATAAGAATAGATAGTGATTATATTATTATATGACCTTTAATAGGAAGTGAGATTTGCAGGTGGAAATGGGACCTTTAGTAGAAGAAACCCAACCTCATTCTTCTCTGAGTGATGCCAGAGCAACTATTCTCATTTCCATAAAGCTGATCTGGTCTAATTAGTAGGTGAGATTCAGCTTTCCACTGCCAGTTTTATGCTAATGGAGTTCCACTGGTTTTGTTGTTTCTGTGCCAGTAAAAAACTGGACCAATATGGAGAAAAACTGACTCTAGTACCCCTGAATAACAACTAATTATACCACTGTTTTTCATCGCAGAAATTGGAATCATTTAATATAGACAGTGTAAAGAAAGTGGAACTGTACTTATGGCCAGTATTATCTTTAAATGAATCTTTGAACTGGCACAAGAGATATGTCTGTGTGGCATGTATGGCAGTTGGTGAGTAACTGGGAAGGGGAAGAATGTGCACTGGAGTAGGGCTACAATAAACTTACGGCTAGTTTTTGTCTCTTATCTTGCATAAGAAATATGTGCCCGCCTTCCCTCATGGTGCTCTGCCTATTTTAGCAAGCTACCGGTATTTCATCTATGCCTCATCCCCTTGCTATGAACTATTCTTGTAAAGAGATCTTATCCACTGTGTCATGCTCACCAACACAGAAAACAATTTAGAGCTCAAACACGGAGTCATGATATCCCTGAGATCTTCCAGCATTCTGTGCCTACTTGGGCATCTAAATAGATGTTGATCTGACTCTGTATTTCAAACATAAGTTTTTGGAGTCTCCTCTCTAACTGCCAAGATATGAAAAAACAGTGTTATTAAGTAACTGGACATCAGTCCATTTTATCTGTTATGTTGTCTTTATGGGCAGCAAGATTTAACCAAAGCCATTCAGAGCTCTCAGAGTTGTTGCTGTTCAATAGCCCCTGGCTCTATAGCAAACTGGGAGGCCTGTGAAAAGAAAAGGACGCAGACTCTGCAGTACCGAGGAGCAGTTACCAATGTGAAAAGGTGTTCAGTTCACTCTGAGCCTGCAAGACTTGCATTGCTGGGCTTGGATTGTCTGTTGTCTTCAGCCGTCTTTCTGGAACAGCCATCCTCTTGTTGTATGCTGCAGTGGCCTGGAGAACTGAAATTGTGTCTTAGCCACTTGAAAGAAGTAGGGGGCTGTAACTTTTATGAGCCAAATGTGGCAAAGGAAATATGAAATGCATGGACTGATGAGTTATATTCACCTCAAATGGAAAATATTTTTTTCTTAATTCCTTTGATTCAAGGGATAAAGCAGTCTTCAGAATTTCTATTATCTTCTCCCCTTTGGTGCATTGTGAAGACAGTGTAAAACTCTCAGAATGAGTCCTGAGGATCACAAGGGAAAAATATTATAAAATGGACCTCTAAAAATTTCTGGTTAGTTTTTATTTTTGTTTTTGGTTTCTGGTTTGTTTTTTTTTTCAGTATAAACCTATCTTGTGTGCAATTTATCTTAATTATTTTCCTGTTAAAGAATTTGTAAGCTCATTTGGAAGAATTTAAATTGTGAATTGAGAGTTCTAGTGCATTATTTACTTAATATAATATTGACTTTTAGCTGCAATAGTATAGGAAATGACACAAACCAGGGGACATTAAACATTTGGTAGTCAATAGTTTAATCAGTTTGTGAGGACAGAAGGAAATGTGACAGAAGTTGGGTAAGAGTAATGGGTTTGCTTTTACAGGGAATTCAACAGCTTTTCAGCAGTGTACCATCCCACAGACATTACAGACTGAAAGCAGTCAGAATCAGAACTAGCTATTCCTCTTTTCACAGCCTTATCTCTTTGCACAAGGTCACATAAAACTAAAGTGCTTGACTTTGAACTTCGACACATATGCTATTGATACAGCGTATAAAAGCAGTTTTTTGTTGTAAAATTTGAAATATATTGGTAATTGTTATCAGAGCAGAAGGAAGCATCATAAGTATTTCTTTTCTCAATACGACTTCATAACTAATTAGAAATTAAACCTTAGGACAGTTGTATCAGGCAATGGAGGCCTTTCTATCACAAAACAAGAGCCGTCAATATTATCAACTTACATTTTCAAAACAGCTACAGACACTGCACTATCATCTAGACATGACTGCAAAGCTCACACATCTGCGTCATTTTTAATGCAGGGTAGGACATTTATACATGTTCATTTCAACAAACCTAGAGGACAACTCTAGATTTCCTCAACTTGCAGAAAGCGAACATTTAAGGACAGCAGAGAATACGGTGCGTTCAAGTTAACCCATTCGAATTAGTCAGTCCCTGTAGCTTATTGGTCAGACCTTATTGGTGCAATGCCATGGCAGAATAGGAAACACGAGAGGCTGATTTGAAGAGAAAGATATCTGGTATTATTTACATTCATATTTGTAATTTCCAAAGTCTTTCATTTCCATTTTGCAGCAGCTCTGTCTATTAGTTAATTGCTTTGGAGAAGTTGCGCAAAAGGAAAACAGAATCATTTGCATCTGACTTTACAGTTTGAAGTTTTGGTATAATGTTTAAATTTGGGATCTGATGTACAAATGAGGCTTTTGGATGCAAGAAAGTAGGTTTTCCCTAATCCTATGGGAAAGGCAGTTCTGACTTTAGACCCAGGAATGACATGTCACTTCTCTGCCTTCTGTTTCACTGAAACAGATACTTACTGTACATACCACTTAGCCTGGCAGCCTTCTCCAGAGTATAGCGCTGAAATCATCACTGAACAATTTCACACTGAACTGAAATGATCTTCATAACATCTTAACAGCCAGAGATTCAGAACATGATACTATCAGTTTTGCATAAGTGTGATTCCATGGATTCTCCTGGAAATGTTCTTGATCTAGCCCAGTATGAGAAAGGGATGAGATTTTTTCCTTCTCTTTTGTTTGTTTAGTGAAAGCAAATATTTGGAGTTGCAGTGATTTCTATTAGAGAGCATTTCTTAGAGCTGCATTATCTATGATTTTTTCCAGTGCTTGCTTCTTAAAAAAGTATAGCATAAAGAGCTGTGTCACCTACATCTAATTTTCATGATCAGATGTATGCGATTACACACTAAACTATTCTCTAAAGTTTGCTTGAGACTGAGAACCGCTATTGTCTCTTTCTATGTAAGCTTTCTCAGGTTGAGCTTAACAGCTTTGCTAAATAACTCTGCTGCTCCTCTCTGGCTTCTCTGCCTATCACCTCTGTCCATTTCTGTCTGACTCTGCTACTTCACATTGTTTTCCTTTTGGAATAAGTTCTCACTGATGTTGTCCATTACTCCACATTATCACACCTATTCCTCTCCAGTCTAGTAATATTCCTTCATGTCTGCCTCTCCTCCAGACTGTCCTTATTCCCCTCCTTTCTTATTAATCTTATCCTTTATCAGCTCTGGTTATGTGAACACCTACTGTGAATTACTTAATAAATCAAAGTTTTTTGTAAAAGTAAAGGTTTAAGCAATTAATTATGCAGATCTGGAATTATTTGATGCATTGTCACTGAGTTTCCCATTATTTTTTAAAATTTATTTCATCTGTACAGTTTACTAAGCATTAATAAAGAAAATATAAAGGGAGAACCCCTACACATTTTCGTATAGGTTATACTGAAGAGGCAGTGTATGTAAAAACATGTGTTTATGGACAGACTCTGTTGTTAGCTCCTCAGTAGCTCACGTGCACCAGGCGTAACTCTTATGAACCCACCAGACTGGCTTTAAACAAATGCCAAGGAAAGCAGTTATGGTCAAAGTAGCTGGGGTGGTACACCATAGCACGGCATCAAAAACAGGCCCCTAAGGAGGCAGAAATGGCAGCCAGGATACTGCAAATGAAATATATTCAGTGTTCTGTGACTAATTACATGTTGTTTTCCTGCATGAGAACACTCTTAGGCCACCTGAAAACTACACTGATGTGCTGCGCTGCAACAAGTTTTTCATGTGCTTGAAAGTTCACAAGAGAACAGGTTAAAAGATATGTTTTGACACAGGGGATGTCTCTGAAGACAGCAGTAGATGCCATGGGACTCCTGGCCCCCAGGCTGTAAGGAGGGAGGGTGACCCGACGCTATTTGCTAGGGTGTTCTTGTGCTTTTGTGGTTCATTTTCAACAACAGATTTAAAAAAAAAAAAAAAAAAAACAAACATAAATTTCAAGTGTTTCTTGCTCAAGATAAATTCTGGAAGTGTAAAACGAGTGGGAAGTAATGGTACAATTTCAACCCTCAACAAGGGTGCCGAGAGAGATGATGTCACGTACACACTGCAGTCCTCAGGAAGGAGTGGAGCCATGGCTGTGCTGACCCTCCTACCCAAGCAATCTGTTCCCCCTTTTACTTACACCCTGCGGTACCCCATGAATGTCAGTAAAATGAAAATAACCATTATTTTCTTGTCAGTCTTGGGAAGCACACTTCCCATTATTAATATAATAGGTCTGATGCCATTTGGCAAACAAACCGTTATGCAACCTTTAAAGCTCTTATACAGTAAAGCCTCAAAAGACCTATAAATTTAAGCTTTTCTCGAAGTCTTATGAAGGCCAGAGGGCTTAAACACTTAGAGACATTGAACTTGGAAAGATTTCCTGCACTACTGTAGACTCTGCCCACTCTCTATTTTGGGCAACCGGGTCATGTAAACTCATGAAGAAAGTTTGCAAGCTCCTTATGTATAAATATTTTGACTTTTTTGAGCAGTAAGGAAATCGTAACTAACAAGCCAGTTATCTTTAGGGTAAAGAAAGACACCAATATCAAGTAGTGACTGCTAAATATGATTCTATATTCAGAGCGCATTGCATTGGTGCATGTATTTGTAGATTAGGTATGGAATTGTACGTATATTTTGGATTTGCAAGAGTGTGACTAAACTGAAAAATCTCAGCTATTTTTTGGGATAGGCACAGAGTGTGTAAATTTTCATTGATCACATTTATCTTCTTCCTTCTTTATACCTAATTTATCATTCTAAAGCACAACATTTTAAATTAAAACTCATAAACCCAAAGCAGATTGAATGAAAGTGCCTCAACAGTAATAATATACTATTCTCAGCAAGCCAGACGGGTAACCCTTCCCCCTAACATTTCAGATCAATGCCTAAAAGGTCTCCTCAGTTCAAAATGCTACATATATATGTATATATTTGTATTACAGTTGCAAAGAGGAAGACATAGATAAGAATTCCTTTCTGACTGCAGGGTAATAGAAGCAATTTTTAAACCTGGCATCCTATATGAGCTCTGCAGATGGAGAGGTGCTGTCAGGGCTGCAGACTGCCGTGTGTTGATGCAGGAGATGGAGACTGGTCGTTTCTAGTAGTGGCTTACTGAGGTCAGATACAGCAATGTCCCATCTCTTCTTGATATGATTTTAGTCATATAATTAGATACAAGCACATTAAAATACAAAGATTTTTCAGTGTTTTGTCTTTCAGTTTCAGTATCTTTGACCAGTTTTTTTAGTATCCTGGATAGATCTGTTGTAAATTTTCCCATCAGTTTTTATTAATTAACTGGTTTAATGTTTGCCTGGCATTAGATCCCAGGTAGACATGGAGGTCCCCTTGTGTTGGGGGCCATACTGTTTGCCCTGTCATAGGGAAAAATTGTCTGTAGATTAGGGAGACAACAGAAGAATCTGTAATAAGAAAATCTGAGGTTCACCCACAAAAGGAGATATGTGGTGGTAGTAAAAAATCAAACCATGCACTTACACTGCTTAACTATTGCACAACTGGAGAGTCCCAAATTGTCTGAATTTTAAGATCATATAAACACACACAAAAATAACCTCAGCTGCTGTTCAAGCTGGCCATCTCTGTTTGAAACTTGGCCAGCATTGCTCAGAACTTGCAGTGTTTTTATCCATGAAATATGTTCTGCACTAATAAATCACAAGGACATTCCACTGCGTCCTGTCCTGTTCTGCCTTTGCTTGGTAGTGAGAGTCTTGCTCTGCCCTTCTGATGCAAATGGAACGTATACCTACTTGTTAGTTTATACTTATTTTAAATAAAAAATCAGCTTCTCCTTGACAAAGACAATTAAAATAGCAACAAAATCATTGCTCAGAAAGACTGAATATGGAATAGTTATTGCAATGCCTAGAAAAACACCTGAGGCAACTATCCACCTTTGAACAAAATTTTTAGCAGGTTTGAAACAGAAGGGACTTAGAAATTTATTTTTTTTTCCAGAAAAGCTGAAAATTTGCCTTCATTTTTCATTTTGATATAGAGAAACTTCACGGCAGTGAAGTGCTGACGCAGTCTTTTTTGCAGAAGCAGCACATGTATTTGTAGAATTTCATTGATAGATTCCTCATATACAGAAGTAGGAGGCTATGTTTCTTTCTGTATAGGTCATGCCACAGTGGTTCTGAAATGGGATTCTAAATTAGGGCGAGATTAGTCCATGGGGACAAAGACTCTTCCTTTCTTATTGATTGAAAGAAGGGAGACGAAGGCTTCTCGGTCCTGCATTCTTTCATCATTATCTGTTCTCTTTTGAATCTGATGAGACTACTGGGAATTAAGTAATTTTTCATTTCTGTTTGTTCCGTTAAGTATGGATCTCTCTCTAAGCGCAATGTTCTTATATGTTCTTCTCTACCAGAGTATCAGTCTCAATGCAGTTTTACAAATAGCTTGCAGTAGTATCACCTAGTATCCAACTGATTGCAGGGTATATTATTACAAGAACTTTGTCTAGTGGCTGTTAAAGATACAGTGGAAGAGATCCACCCACTCTAAAATATAAAAAGAAAATAATATTCTAAGGAGAAGGAGTCATTCACTTACTCCACCATCATATTCCATAACATTAAGAACATTGTAGAGAGTTACTGTGTTTTCACTCCCAGCACTGAACAGTACATCAAGGCATTATGTTCCCAATTTCATCAGGTTTTCTAACGTCACTCTTCTACTGGAACAGTGTAGTAGAACAACACATAGATCTGACTACAACTTGTTCTACATAATCAAAACGTTTGAGACTCAGTGCTTCTACATTAAATTTTTTGTGCAAACTTGACTATGTGGTAGCACAATATAGAATTCACCTGGAATAGTACCAGCAGTCCCCAGAGAATATCATACCTGGAGTTCTCATCTGGAACAGGTTTGAAACATTCGAACATTTTTTCCACATACAGAGGTTCCATTAATTTTGATTCAAAACACAGACACCTCACAACAAAATTTGCCCAGGCAGCAAAGCCAAGTGTCTAATTCAAAGAACATAAAAAGTAACATTAACTTTTGGAAGAAGGACAAAGCAAATTGAAACCAAATTTCCCATATTCTAGTAAAGGGCACTGAAATCTATATCTAGAGTAAATCTGATGGATTGGTCTGAAAAACAGACCCAAGAAAAGGAAATGCAGTATAAATATTCAAAGACATTTTTATTACAGGTATGCCTTCAGTTTCAGCAAGCCTGAAATAGAAGCTGATCTTCAAATTGCAGCCGTCTACTAATGGTATATAATAATCTTGCACGGCAGTTTTCAGTTCTAGTCCAATTTTTTTATGACTATTGTGACCTGAAATAAACTTTCTTATGGACTCTTCCAGGAGTCCAGGAAGGAAAATCCATGTAACATGGTCATTGTTATTAAATAAGTTTCCTGATAATGTTTCAAAATCATACATTAATGCACCACAGAATTTTTATACTTGTTATTTAAAATTTGTTATATTTCAGAAAAGCATTAATGTCCACATATGTTATTATCAAAGGCCGTGAATCCCCCAAAGACTCAGCTTTATATGTTGAGAATACTCCCCTGGAAATGGATAGGTCACACCTAAGGATCTTTGGAGAGATCTGAACTATAGGATGTTAACTTAAAAAGGGTTAGCAAAATTTCAGGTGTCTACGTCTTTATCTGCAGTTCATTTTTAGTTCATGGCACCAGCAATTTCTTATTTCATGGTGATCCACTCTTTCTTTGTAAATTCACTGTCTCAGTCAACACACATCATCACAGTTGACTCATCCTTAAGCTTATTTTAGTGCTTGCTGCCTGGTTTCTACAAACACCTCCTTTTCAAGGTCATTTTCATTTACCTCCAGGACCTAATCTCTTCCTTTACTGTTAAATTCAGTTAGCATATGTACTTACATCAGGGTCTTTGAACTCTCAACACCTTTGACAGTCTTTCTCCCATCAAGGCAAATATGTCTCAGGTGCATTAATTCTGTGTGCTTCTGCCCACAGAAGGGATGAGACGGCAGAGCGCATGACCAAAGGGTAATCCAACTGCCTAAATCAAACAAGATGTCTCTCTAACAGTAATAATACCCATGATGATTGGGCCAGATGTAGCTGATGGAACTTTTAGTGGCAGCTGATGTAAAATGACGCATTTCCAGAAGACAGCATTTCAACTGTCTGGTGCATTTACAGACATAGCACAGACATTTCAGCCTTGCCCATTTTTGTTAAAGGACAGTATTCTACTCTTTCTGACACCCAATTTAATGCATAAGTTCTGCATTTTTTTCTCAACATGACTGATGTTCAGCCTTTTCATGTTTCAGAGAGCAAATAAGTTCTAAAGAAATGTAACAGGGAACAGCAAATCATGTTGCAAAAACAAACGTAATCGGAAAATCTGAATGTGACAATGAAAGCCTCTTATTTATTTTCTTTCCTCATTTGAAAATGGACAATTTGACTGGCCTGTATTGACGCACAACATTTGCCCTAATACATGCTGGTACATTTTTAACAACATTAATCATATCCTGTCAGTCCTACCGTAATGCATTGGCCTCTCAGACTAGAGTCATACAGCTATAGAGCAGTCTTTCAATCAAATCTGGAAAGGAAGTCTGTAGAGGCATTGAAATGAGAGCATTATGGATTTTAAGTGCTTCAATGATAGTGCTTTTAGGTTGTCAGCTTTGATTTATGTCATTTAAAGTTTGCAATACACAAATATGCAGATTGCCCCAGCACTTTGCAAAGGTTTGGATATAAATTTGAAGGTATTGAAAGCCTATGCTTCTGTGGATGGACCAGCCCTTGAAGTACTGGGGTTCAGAAAATCTTAGATATTAAATCTGAATGGCCAGACAGATGTTGCAAAATATATATTTTGTCTTACCATTGCTTTAGCTGTTCCTTTGGCTGCTTTATATATCCCCCCTTGGTCTCTGAAAATTTATCTGTGATGGAACTACAAAAAAAAAGGGTGGAAAGTCTAGTTGTAATAAAGTATACATAGACATGATGACTGGTTAGTGAGCTGTTAATTAGCATTCCTGCATATTTGTGCTCTGAATGTGCATGTTTACTGAACAGTCCAGTGAGCATAGGTACACCCTCTGGGAGACGGCAGCCCTACCAGCTGTGAATGCATTTGGAGACGAAAAACTTCTGTTTGTGAAGTGCCTGGAAACAGCAAGAGAGTTTCAAAGACCTTATGTTGAGTACATTTGAAGGAAAAGGTGCAGTCAGGCCTGTCACAGAGCTCTGGCCAACACAGAGCTGTATCAGAAGAACATGCCAAATTTCCATTTCTGATTCAAAAATTGTGCAGAACCAAGCTGTTAGCTCTTCATAGCAGAGTCAATATACGCCTTTGATTTGTTGTTGTAATTAAAATGATCCTTATACTGTGCTTATGACTGTATTTTAACACTGCTGCTAATTCTGAGTTCTTTATCCAGTATGTAATCAATGGTTTCATAAGCAACTGCCATTGAAGCCACATATGTAAAAACAAAATAAGAATCCCCCAATTAAGAAATTTAAGAAGTAGCCAATGAAAGTTATATTAATTCTTAAACAACAGCAATGAACTGAGTTCATTTAAATGACGTTACCAAAGAACCTCTGGAAACACTTTCCAAACAGGAATAATTTATGTTTCTGCCACCAATATGAAATAAGACTCTTTACGGTTTCTAGATAAGGAAACTGAGATTTGTAGCTTTTTCTAAGATAATTTGTAAAGAAGTCAAGAATTTTGGTTAATTTTCCATCTGCTTCTTCATTCAGATAACATTTTTATTTCCTTCTAGTAGATAGACATATACCTTTAAATTACTCTGTTCTCTTTTGTATACTGGTGACTTATGGGGTACTCAACAACCCAGACGAAAACTAACCATGATATTAGAAAGAAGACAGGAACAGATACACACACATGTACACACAGGCTGGCTACAAAAAGATTCTATTTCTCAAGGCACTTGAAAAGTAATTTCAGAGACGAGAGAAGCTCCACTAATTCTCTACATAATGGTGAAGCACTATTTAACAAATATTGTGATGCTGTGTAGCAAAAAGCTACTGGAAATACATTGATTACTAGTATGCAAGTGTGGACTAAAGAATGGCTGTGTGAATACATCTTAAATGAAACGCTGTCAGGTACACATCAATGTGCGTGTGTCCAGAGTCCTGCCTAGCAACATTCTTTTTTTTTCTCATTTTACTCACATTACTCTTGAAGGTCAAGCACAAGGGGGAGTGAGCTGGAATCTGTTCCTTCTTATTAGTCGTGGACTGAATGGGTCCTTTGCAAAATCAGTCAGCAGCATATGAGCAAAGACATGTGAGCATAACTTGCAGGTGATGGGCTGTACAAATGTGTGTGTGGTAGTAATCTGAACCCTTTCTTGCGAATCACGGTGTGTAAAAGGGCAAAAGCCCTACTTGACCCTTACAGCTGAGGTTGAATTTGAGAGATAGGTGGAGAGGTGCTAACTAATTGTTATGAACTGTGCAAAGGCAATGTCAGGTGACTGACCGACAATGCATATGGAGTCATACAACTACTTTCTACAGGCCTCACTGCAAAAGATTATTCTGTTGCTCATGTATTCTTACTTTTCCTTTCTACTTCTCAATCTTTTACTTTTTCCTCATCTAACTCTGATACCTGGCTAACACATAACGAGTGAAATCCTGAAGTGTCGTCTTCACTTCCCTTCTTTGGCACTTATTTGGCAAGGAGTGCAGATAGCTTGATAGGTATTTATTACAGTGCCAGATCAAAGCTTCAGGACACTGGCAGTGTCTGAATCTTTCTTTGATCCACAGACAGTATTTCAATTAAAGACAGATTTGGCAGTGCCTCTTGGTTTTCCATCAAACTTTACATCGTAGCCTATTCCCCTTCCCCCTCCTACGCTGGAATCTTCCAGGGAAATGTCATATCATTATTATTATTTGCTTTTCAGACCCTTCTCAAGGACTTAGTCCTGGTCATATAACAGTACAGCTCGTTTAATATTACCCTTTTCAACTGTAATGTTAGACTAGGGTAATCCCTGAGTGATTTTAAGTCAATTCTTCCCAAGATGGAGTTCCTTTATCTTGTGTGCCTTATTTGCTTTATTATTAAATATATGCCTTTACATTTAATGGTGTTAAGAGATTTTAGTTCCTTGCACTCAGTTTATCTGATGATGCACATCATTCTGTAGCAGGAACCTCAACTCTCATTTTGAAGGCGGCTTTTTGAAGAAGATAGAGCACATCTTAGATAAAGGAAAGGATGTTAATAGTGACAAAAAGATGAAGTGAAATATCAAATGAAATTCATTATTAAAAAAGAGAGCATGAGTTAGAGATCAAGAGCTTACATTAGTCTCAGAAGAAGGAGACTTGCAGACAAATTCATGCAGTTGCAGGAGAAGAAGAGAAAAGTAGTTTTGTTTGGTTTAAAAAGACTTTACTGGATAAGTTAGCTGCTGAAAAAAACAGTATTTGCCAGTAATTTATGAGAAATTGTTTGAGCAACTGGAAAACTAGCTCACAAACAAGTAGATAAGCACTGGCACTCTTTCAATACAGCCACATCCCAGTATAAATGGAAAGCTGGTAGTGAAGGTATGCTAACTCATTCCAGCCCTCCCTGCTGCAAAATCAGGGCAGATTTTTAGGGAAATTGTGTGGGGGTTTTGAGATATTTATTCAAATCACAACTTCATCCTTCGGTTCTACTAGGTGATGTTATCTTAATCTGCATCCAGCATATTATGGTGCTGTTTTGCAATAATAAATCAATCTTGATTATACGATAATACATAAGACATAATAATATACACAATAATACACAATAATAAATCTATCCTGAGAAGTTTTCAGGTATTTTAGATCCAAACTGGGAGAGTGATTTTTGTTTTTTTACCAGCAGTGGTTTATACTGGTGCAGATGGAATTACGTTGTCTTTACAAGTGCTGTCTCCTGCCGCCAGGTGAAGACTTTTGTTGATTCCTTTTGTTTCTGGCTGCAGAAGTGGCAGATGAGGGGGCCGGGGTGGGTAACCAGCCTGACAAAGTGACCGCATTAAGACGGACACCCTACACCGCTTCTTCTGGATTTGTTTAGAGCTCTGTTGGACCATCAAGAGCTGGCATTTTTTTCTTTGGCAGTTGATTTGTAGCCCCTGTTGAGGTGGAGTGTAACACCTACACAGCAGTGCACAGCCCCTCTCCCCAGCTGCGAACACTGGGATGTGAAAAGCAGCCTGTGCACTTGCAACTGCTAGATGGTTGACCAAACAGTAAGGCAGTTAGAGTGTAAGAACAGGCCATATTTAAACAATGTATTATTATGAAAAATGCCTGCCAATGGTTTGAAAAGCCATGTATAATTTCCCTTTTCTTATATACCTCTGCATTTGTTCACACATGAAGAAGGAAGGAGCTGAGAACTACAGCATACAACAGCCCTCAGTACAGGGCAGCCTGTCATTTCTGTCTTATCTCAGAATATGCTAGTCCAAAAAACATTCCTCTGAACTCCAAGACTAATAAACTCACTTGACCACCAACTAGTAATCTCCTTCAAACAGCACAAGTCTCCTAACAAAAGTATTTTGGAGGAAAAAATAACTTAAACCAAACCATAAGCATACCTAGCTTTTAACTGAATTTAACATTCTTCTAATCTGACATGACATAACATAATTCATCTAGGTTGTTGCTTAAAAAAAATTCTCTGCTGTTTTATCCAGTGTTGGCTGTTAACATACAAAAATCTCCCACCTCAGAAATATTTTGTCTTCTGGTGAGTCATGGTTTTCAGGAAGACATAATATCTTGTTTTAGATTAAAAATTATAGTTACAAAAAGGCAAGCTTTTGGTTTCCAGCCCTACTTTGGGTTTGGAAAACAGTAAATATTTAGTTTCCTTTTGATCTCTGAACTTTCCAGTTGGTGAAATGAGGTGCTCAATGCACAGGAGACAGGGACCTTCGAGACGATGTCTTCTAAGAGTTCTTTTAAGGAGTAGTTATACCGAGCTGTTGAGTGAGTTTTCCAATTTGCTCTTTTCATAGTCCCATTTTGACATAAATTGATACACTCTTGCAGTAAATTCCAGTTTTTTCTAAATATCAGTGATTAAGGGACTTAAAACAGTCATACTATTGTTATATAGTTATAGTAATACATTGCTTATATAATTACTTCAGTAACATTATTACCTTACATATGTAATTACTTAATACATAAACATTGAACAAATGCAAATACACGGTTTTATGACTTCTATATTAACATGCTTATGGTTTGAAACACTTTTCATTTTTGTGCTTAGAACATGAGCTCAAGAAAGTCAGCTTTTGTATGCCGAGAGAGTTAGGCAAGTGAAATTCACCTCTGGGCAGAGAGGAAGCACATGGTCTATGTACCGTGTAAGAACTCATTGTGCATATTAAATAAGCCCATGTGCTGGCTCACAGAGGCAAATTTCATCCACATCAAATGATACTTGCACAAACTGCACAACAACCCATTAACAACTCCTCAGATATCTAGTTGTTAATTGCTATTCTGTTAAGAAAGTGCACAAAATTATTGCTGTGGGGCATGCTGTACTATGCTCCATTTCTTCCTATGTTATGGACCACAGGACCAACTGGATTTAATGACAATGAGAAATGATACATTCTTGCGTGTAGTGGGAATGTGGTAGTTTTAACTTCCAAAAACCACACCACTGGATTGGTTTGAGTCACTGCCACATAGTATGAGGAAATACACTGTGGAATAAAATTATTCACAAAAGGGATGTTGTCGATTCAGACTGATTGTTGTAACTTGGAGAAATTTTCAGGCTTGAATTTTATGTGCTCTCCTTGACTTCTGGTTTTCACCTATGAAGTTATGGTGCTAACTACTTCAGGAATGTGATTGTGTTTCCTTCTGTTTTGTGCATTGCAGGCTCTTTCCTTGCTTATCATGTGTACCCTGAATGTACATCAAGTAATGTTCATGTTAAACAAAGTGGCAGGTAGCATATATAATGTGATTATTTTAACAAGCCTGCTAAAGCTAGGAAAATTCTGATTGAGTTGCAGCAGGAAACAAAGCAGAATTGCCAACAGCATGAAAAGAAGTGCAGGAAATTGCCAGTCAAAGGGAGTATTTCAAAATATACTGAAAGAAAACAGCAAACTTGGAGCACATTTGTGCCAAGAGACAAACGTGAGACTGACACAGCCCAGAGATGCTTCTAATAGTGCTTTGACTTTGGTCACTTTCTAAACCATTCACTGAACGTGGTACTAAAAATGGAGTTTAGAATACAGGATGCGTGTGGTCTCTCATGGAGGGAGATTACAAACCAGAGAGACAGCCAGGAGCAACAAATAGAAGTAGAAGCACTTCTTGCCCTACAAATGATTGTATAGAATATTAAAATACATATTGTAGCTAGGTCTAGCACAACTAAAACCTTTTATAACCAAGATTTTTTAAAACTGTGGTGGGAAGACATAGCTTGAGACATTTCAAAGGGATCTGTGTCCAGAAGGCAGACGCTCAGCATACTTTGTAGATTGGATCCCCTTCAAATTTGATCAATAAAACTGAAGTACCCAAATGACTTAATCACTGACAAGCTTTTGTGTAGCCATCTGGTTTTGATGAGGTTCCTCACAAACTGACAAAGGAGTTGGGTTGATTGTCCCCAGTCTCTCATACTTTGGATTTGGACTTCCCTCTCTGAGCAATTACTTGCATAGAATTACAAGTTGTTTGTAAATATGAATTCACAGAAGATTACTTTCGCACTGAGCTGAAAAGGAAAGTGGTCTATTCCCATGTAATTATTACTCAAGAAAGCACTGTACAGTGACTTTTTAGTTAGCTTTTTTCTTTAAACCATTTTAATTAAACATTTCAGAACTAAGGCAAGACAGAATTGTTCACATAATCTTCTTTATCTCTGGTTGTGAATTCAATGCAGTTTTTAATTAATTAGATTTCTGTTTGGGAAGGCTACAGAGATGTTTCTATGCTTACCAGTTATCTTCAAATCTAGGATGTTATTGCAATATACCTAAACATTTACAGTCAGTTAATCAAATCATCAGATTTGCTTACTTGTTTACCTGTCCCAGAGAGGAAGTCATTTTCTTAACCAGTGGAATTCCCTGAGCAGGAAATTAATCTTTAAACTGAATAAATTTATAGACAGGTCCAAAAGCATAAACAATGATTTTCCATAGTTCGAAAAACGAATCTCCTGGATACTTCCATAATTCAGATTTCTTTCTGAATCTTACATCACAATATTATTAATGACAAAGAGTAAACAAAGAAGCTTTTCAGATTTTTCTTATGACCTTGATTTTTCATAACACATAAATGATAATAGAAATGAGATAAAAATTGCTGTCTGCTTTGTGGCGATGATTTCACGTTTTTCCCAGTGTTCCTTCCAAGCGGCTAAATCTTTCTCTGCCCTAGAAGTGAGACATATTGAACCAACAGTTCAGGTTTTTTTAAAATGTCTTTCCTAGTAACTGACTACATACACATTTTGTCCTCTGCTCAATGTGGTTGTGTCTGACTGAGTCACATTCCAAGGAGAAAGAACCGTTTCAGTTGTCCTGTAGACGGAAGAATTTTAGTTGTGTGAAATGGGGCCTGTCAAGAGCAATGATTACATTAAAAGAATTTAGAGTAACTCAAACCTTTAAAACATAAATTGTTATATCTTTTCTTATAATACACTATAAAATATAGACTGTATGAGACTGAAAGTATTTCTCAAAGTTTGGGGAGTGCTTCAAGCAATGATGGTCCTATCTTGTCGTGGCGTCTTACTAACACATAATATGTCAAAAGCTCTTAATTAGCATTACCTCTGTTAAAAATAAATATTATTAGTGGACTTATATGATAATTAACATTATAGTATACAGTACTAGTACTGCATTTCAGAAGTGTTTCATGGTCTTGTATAAGACATTACTTATCTTATATTCTGCCCCTCTTTTAATAAAGCCAAGCTTTTGCCTAGTTTTGCTTAGGATTACAGAAATTTAGTGACTAAATTGGACTGTATATAATCTCCTGTCTCCTGTGGGAGAATTACTCATTATTTCCATCACAAGCCTATCTCTCTGATGCCAGTTACATTCATAAAATTAAAATGCCTGTTAGTCCAACTGAATACAGCTGCCAAATAATAAAAGTATTAGAGTAACATTGAGCATCTGTCAACCTGTTTTGACGTCTGTATAATCATGCATATTTTGTTTTTAAAGGCAGCTTTATACTGTTAAATTGATTATTTGGCTACTCTTGCAATTTGGATTGCCCAGTTCTCATTCAGTTCCATGCTATTTTCCTTTGAGACTTAATTATTTCCTTTGATACTTCACTATGTGAAGAGTACAAAAAATACCTGTATAGGAAACGTGAGGGGTTCTGATAGCATGGAAACTGCTGTCAAGGTGCAGTATTGGTGTATTTTCGTGAAGATCAGTTGAGGTACTAGGAGTGCAAAAGGAGAAGTTAAACTTTTCATAGTAACAGAATTCACTATTATTATAAGCAAACCTTCCAATCAGCTTGAGAAGTAAAGCCTCAATGTCATTTTGTGATAGTAAACCAAGGAAAAATAATACAACTTTAGCATTTTAAAAGCTTCTCCCTTTTTTCCATGTGTTGTCAGAAATTCTTTATAGCACAAGCCATTAAGTTTTCCTGGCAGCACTTCAATGTGCTTGCTGGTTACTCTATGTAGTTGGTCTGTGTTGTCTGCGTATCTGCAGCCAGGTCTGTACTCTGATGCCAACACTGTGACCCCACTTTGCCTCACACAAGATGGTACTTAGGCACCAAGTTGGTCTCTGCCCACTGCAGTGTCTTGCACCTTTTAATCCTTTATTTCAGGTGTCTTTGTATCTTTTTTTTTTTTTTTCATATCCTGAGCATCAGCCTTACTTTTACACAAATCCAAACCTGTCTTACTCATATACTCTAACCCCCACCAGTTTAAATGCAAACATGTGGTCTTTGTTTATATGAACCCCAAAACATATCTTGGCGTCACACCCCAAAAGTGGGCACTACACCTTCCCCTCACCTTCGTTGGCTAGAAAGCAGACACTGATGCCAGTCCTGATTTCTGCTGAGAAATGTGCCAAACACTCTTATTCTGTCCAAAAGTGGTAGTTTGCTAAGACACATTATACGGGCTGTCATAGCCCTCCTGAAGTTACATTAGTTAAATTTATAACCTTGCACAAGGTTACCAATTAGATCAGGTGACATGAAAAAGCCAGTATGGGCTTTTAACATACTTTTTGATGTTTTGTAGTTTTTGGTATTTCTGGGCAAGATAAGAATTCTGGTTCATCGCTGACTGCAGCAATGACCTAAGTTTAGACAAAGTCTTAGAGGGAGCTAAGTTGATGGTAACTACATAACACGACACTACACAAAGAAGGATGTTTGAGAAATAGCTAGGACAGAGCTTTAATGAAGCTTAGGTTTGCAGGTTTTGTTTTATCTTGTGCTGAGAGATATTGCTAGACAGTGGTAACAGAGCGGATCAGAGGTACAGAGCAACAGCCAAGTTTTTTCATGAGATTACAGTTGTGCTGGGGATGAAAGCAGCTAATGGACCCCAGTACTGTGGAACTTCTTTCTGAGTCATTTCCATTATTGCATTAAATTAAGTCAGTTTGTCCTAAACAATAGACTAAACCTAAAATTCAAAGGAACTCTGCAGCCCACCAAGTACCTACGAACACTTCTACTGTAGCCTGTAGTTTCCTTACATCCCCAAGATCCAAACTTAGTCTTGCTTTGAGGTCTAGCTCAGTAATCTGTAAATATGAAAAGCAAACATAAGAAAGGTATAAATTCTGACATCTAGCCTTGGTTTAGTCTGGATTATTTCTTTAACCGTTTTAGATAACTGGACCTTATTTTCTTTTCCCATATTTATCCCTAACCATAATTGCAGAGCAAGTTCGAAGCCTATTCCATCAGCATTTATCTGCCAAGTCCAAGTATCATTTTAGCACAAAATCAGCACTACAGTTTGACAAGCTCTAATTCTTACGGCTTCTAGGTCTCAATTGCATGTTATGCATCAAAAGTATTGTATCACTGATCTAATCTACTTTTTTCCTGTTTTGTTTTTCAAAATAACAAGTAGATGGAGAAATATTACTGTTTAAAAAGGTTTTTGACAGAAATGATTAACATCTGAAACATTTTCCATTTGAGATACCATAAGATTTTTTACTCTAAGTTACTACATATTTTCGGATATCAGAAGTAATTTTATCTAAAACAAAGTTAACATTTACAATTCCAGTATTTCTGTAAATACATATTAAAAAGCACCCAACACTGGAAATAAGCTGCTTTAAACTCTGCTGAAGGGAATTAGCTTTAAAATTGTTTTTGCAACACTATTTTAACTAAATCTTCATGAACTATATTTTGTGAAATTGTTAGGGAAATTTTGCATATCACAGGTTTTGGATGCTCAGCATAAGTTATTCCAAGAAATCTGACTGATAAAGCTTTAGATTCACTGCATTTTGAGTACACTAGGATACTGGAAAAAAAATTACAAAATGGCAGATAATGTTTTACAATGCTTCAAAAAACTTAGACTACCAGACTACTTAGACTTACCAGATGTAAGCATGGTAAGACATACTTTCTGGTAGAAGGCACTGTGACACACCATTCTTCCGAATCAAGCATTCCAACAGAAATAGATTGACAATATTGCAAATCTGTACCTCTGTTTGCCTGCAATGAATTTTAAGTGCAAAAATTTGTAACAAAACTTCAGTCCTTTATATGTATCTCAATTTCCTGTGGCCATTGCTGGAGACAGCTACATGGATTTTTGATTTAGCACAGTCTGTTCATTTCTAGATCGGCATTACTGTGAATGAAATAGCTAGAGATCAAATCGCTAAATATTATTTTTTCTAGTACTTTGAAGGTATTATTTGTTGAAGGGTCTGAGTTTATGTCTGTCAACAGTGCAAGACTTATAGACATATAATGGCCATGCAGATTACTTTGAATGTATTTCAGTTGAAAATTTCAAGTTGTCTGTGCACACTTCCCTACCTACACTGATGCAGAAAACTGAGGATTTTTATTCCCTGTATGTAAGTTTATTACAAACTTGTATTCACTTTAAAAGCTTATCAAAATAATCAGAAATCTTACATGGCTATTAGGGTTCTATGTTCCCTCTTGATTGCCATTATTTTCCTGGACATACTGTCCTTAACCTAAGAAGGTAGAGGTTGAAGACACTCCATTAAGTTTGTGCAAAGTGTTGAAAATAATTTCTGATCATATTTTTCAATCTTTGTACCACTTTTTGAAATTTCACACTCTCCCATCGTGCTGCTTTTAATCTGTAAAAAATCTGCAGTGATTGCTGAGTGTATTTAAGTGTCCTTCATATGCTCAACAAAGATGTGTGGGCATTTCAAATCAGGTTCTTTAAGGCAGCTCCCTAATTCCTCAGCACTGAAGTACTGAGCAGCACAGAACCAAAACTCATTTGTGGGTTTCAGCTGTGATCTACTATAAGGACTAAGCATGACAAATTCAAAGCTTCAGAAAATTTTCTTTTTAGCACATGATATACAAGTGAGGCTGGAACTTTCCTAAAAGAGAGACATGCTTTTAATGTTCTCAGAAAACTAAAATTGTTAAGGGATTTTGCTTAATGATTCCCATCAAAAAAAGGCAAAAAAGCCATCCTGCCCAGTCTGAAGTCCAAAAGATTACTGTCTTAACACATAATGACAGTCTCATTAAACCAGGTCTTACCCTGCAAAGTTTCACAGTATTTGCAGTAGGAAGTAGAACAATATCTGTTACAAGAGTGACTTGCCCCACCGATTGACACCAGTTGACCAACTGACATATCTTTAAGTTGAACACCATTGTTAGGATAGAAAAAGACAAAACATGGAAAAGTATAAAGAAATATTCTAAGAAATAAAGAAATGTAATATTGCAGTATTGCGTAGTTAGCAGTTCCTTACTGAATGGGATGCAGCTGCAAGAATCATTAATCCTCTCTAATTCTTTGCCAATCTTGATGCTACAGAAGCAGTGGGAGTACAACTAATGGAATCAGCGTATGGATATTAATTCTCCTTTTGTAATTTCCTGTTTAATTTGTATTCAGCAGAGTACTGTTGCATACGAAAGAGGAAATGAGACTTCAACAAGATATAAAACAAACAAGGATGTTTAAAGAAAGAGATTAAGTAGCTCATAAGAATGAAGAGCTTCCCAAACCTCAGTCATTTTTTATCTTTATTAGAAATGTCTTAGATTTACATTCTTTCATGACAAAGAACTAACTTTCCTTTACATATGTCCTTGCCAGTTCCCAAAACGTCAGAAAACCATCTACAGAAATGTTCTTCCTTTTTATTCTCCCTACTATTCTCCAACACACGTAATGACCCTTATAGCAACACACACTCCAAATCTTCCTTCTTCATCAATTTACAGTTCCCTCTAAGAGTCAATAGGATTACTCTATATTTGCCACAATTAAAACAGCTACCATGGAATACCTCAAACAGGAGTAATTCTGTGAACTTTCTTGTAAGCTTTTGTCCCTGATGATTACATATCATCTGGTTAATTGTTGAATTATGTTGGATTGAATCTTTGTCCAGGAGTCAGTTCTGGTCTGAGTATTTTTGCCTCATCCAGCTAGTAGCTGGGGGAGGTACTCAGGAGAAAAAGAAGAAGACAAAGGAACATCTGATCAGTGATAGCTTCACATTTCCTCTTCTTATTAGAATATCCAAGATCAGACAAACAGAAGATACTGAACACAATAATAAGGGTCATAAGAAATACATGGACTCTGTGGAGGCCTTTAACTGCTAGCCAGAGGAGCGACTGCAGATTTCAGGGACAGGCCAATATGCTGTTCCAGGAGCTGGAGATGACAGACCAGTGGGGGCACCAACATATACTCTGGGTTTCTCAGTCCCATTCTGTTTCTGGTGTTTCTGCTCCCACATCCCAGTAGTTTGAACCCTGCCAGCAAATTAACTCTTCGGTGTTGGCCCTTCTTGACAAACTGGCCCACGGTCTGAAGCTGCTGGACTAGAGCTAACGTCCATGACACTGGGACACACTAAAGCTAGAGATGCAGCTAAACAAGATAAGCTTTTTCATGAAGACACACTGTCATTGCAGAATATATGTTGCTGTTACTTAAAAAATACATTTCTGTAATAAATTTGGGGGCTGAAATAACAGGAATGGCATGATAATTTGCAGGTCTTTATGACATCTAACCTCCTGCCAGTCCCTTTTCCCAATTTCTCCTAATTAATGGGTGAACAGGCTCTCAGTAGGTACAGTGGGCTGGCTGGGGGACCCTAATCTAGGAAATAAATGGCAGCAGTGAGGCTTACTCATTGCCAGAGTGAGAGTTCGGGCCTACAAGAATGAACAGCAGTGTGCTTTCAGCCCGTGGGCAGGCGACTCAAGGCAGGAGGTGGTGACGATACCTGCTGTTAGCTCCTGCTGAGGACCACAGGCAGGAGAATGATCCCAGAGTGGCTTTAATCACATAGAGTGGAGTTGAAGAAGACCTCAGTGCAGCTGGCATCATTGATAATAGCGTCTATGAATTCTCCCTAGTGGCCTCCCCAGGGCTTGCAAGCCTGCAGAACTGTAGCATTTGCCACTGGTGTGCAGATCATACCCACACCATGGGATGAGAATGCCAGCAACTGTCTCTATGCAGCAGGGGAGGTCTTGCTGTACACTGTTGATCAAGAGGATCTCTACTGCAGACAGATTCTTTCTGGACATATCTGTCTCATACTGGTTGCCTGATGAGATCTGGGGATGACAAGGCTCCATTGCACAGCAGCACACACAATGTCTCCTCCTCTGGTAAGGGGTACGGGAAATTGATATGCTGATTCTTATTGTTAAAGGCCAGCTCTTTAGGAAGACTACTGTTTAGAAACAGTTCAGAAAGTTCACTATCCCTAGTTGATCATTCAGTACTATCTGGTCCCAGTAACAGGAACTGATCCCATGATTGCACGGTCTCCTTTCCAACATGAGCACACTGGTAAGGGCAGCCATTGTCACCTCTGTGTTGAATGGCAACATCAGTGACATCATCATGTTGTCCACACTTCTGACAGCAGTCTGGTCCACATTCTGAAGCTCCCAGACAAGATGCTCACAACACATTAGGTGAGGGATGGTCCTGTTGCCTGGACATGAGCTGGCAATGTGCACTTGCAGCCCAGAAATCCAGCAGTACCCTGGGCTGCATCAAAAGAAACATGGCCAGCAGGTCGAGAGTAGTGATTCTGCCCCTCTACTTTGCCCCTCTGTGCTGGTGAGACCTCACCTGGAGTACTGCATCCAGTTCTGGGGCTCTAAGTCCAAGAAACATATGGACCTGTTGGAGCAGATCCAGGGGAGGGCCATAAACATGATCAGAACACCTCTCCTATTGAGGACAGGCTGAAAGAGTTGGGATTGTTTAGCCTGGAGAAGAGAAAGCTCCGGGGAGACCTTATTGTGGCCTTTCAGTACTGAAAGAGGCCTTATAAGAAAGATGGGGACAAACCTTTTAGTAGAGCCTATAGTGATAGAACAGGGGGTAATGATTTTAAACTAAAAGAGGGAAGATTCAGACTAGATATAAGAGAGATTTTCTTTGCAGTGAATCATAGAATGGTTTGGGCTGGAAGAGACCTTAAAGACCATCTAGTTCCAACCCCCCTGCCGGGGGGGGGTTGTCCCCTGCAGGGACGCCTTCCACTTAAGCCAGGTTACTCAAATCCCCATCCAACATGGCCTTGGACAGACTTTATCTGTGTGGGTGTAATACATTGAAATGGCTTTGACAAGGGGAACTTTCTCAGATTCACATAGGTAAGAGAGATATTGATAGGTAACAGATACAAGTAAGAATTAAAGGAAGTTTTACTTTGAATAAACCTGAAGGATTATTTGAAGAGTCAGTTGCTTGAGCACATTTCTTCTCACATTTTGAAAGCGTTTGATGAATATACTATTTTATATCATGGACCCTAGAGCCTGAACTGGTATCGACTCTTTTGCTTTAGTTTGAGCTATATCATTTTCCATCATGTGTAAGTATTGGTTCTTGATATGCACTTGACTAACAACTGAAAGAAGATTTTTACCTTTATTTCATCCTGATTTAAAAAATCCATAATAAGTCTACTCTTTGTTAAAATTGTGCACGTAGTTTCAAGGACTGTATCAACATTATTCCACCAAAGCAGGTGCTACCAAATTATCAAATGCCAAGATTTTTTTAACGAAGATCTGACATATTTAGTATAAAATAAAAAAGAACAAAGCTTAATTCAGTCTCAAGGTTCAGCTGAAACATAAACCATTTGATTGTATTTGAAATCCCAAAGGCCTCAAAACCCATTTTCTATTAAGATTTCTCGGATTGTTTTGCAGACTCATGAGATCTGAACATTTAATTGTTTTGCCTGCTGTAACTTTTGAGTTTTCCTTTTCATTGATCCCTAAAACGCAGCTGTTTGTTTTACTAGATAATTCTACTGAAAGTAAATAAATTTACTTAGGCCCATGGGATCAGTCCAAAGAATCTAAATGAATGCTACTATGTTAGAAAACGAAGGGATGCAAAAAAACCAAAACCCATACCAAAAAAACTTTTTCAGTCTGAGACCACCTTCAACCTAAGAATACTTACATACATTTTAAAGGCTCTCATCTGCAAAAAAAAAAAAAAAAAAAAAAAAGAAAAAGAAAAAGCAAGCTGGATTTAATAGCCCATGAGAGTCAACTGAACAAATAGACTAATGGAATACTCAGTGAAGCATTAGAAAGATGAATGCAGTTACAGAACAAAAAAATTCATTCATTCTTAAGGAGTTTAAATTTGAGCAGGTTTAGTAATGGGCAAACTTCAGAAGTTTGCATGTGGCATATTTTCTGTAACTAAAGAAGTACTTATCTTTAAGCAAAGTATTTTGGAAATTGTGGAACAACTTGTCCCTTTCCTTTATGCACTTTGGAATATCAACCTATGCCAATAACCACTAAACCTTCCCGTTTTCCTCCTATTGCCCTCAGGAGCAGCTCAGCAGGATCATGCATTTTTGTGAATGTTCTTCTCTCTTTCTTTTCTACAAAAGAAAAGGAGAAATAAAGAAACTCTACAATTATTTTGTGCCAACTGTAGCAACACTGAAAATCTTTGTAGTCTGAAGCACTTTCTTCCATGTATGAAAACAGCTAATAGCGACTCCCTGTAGCTAACAGCAGTGGAGCATTGGCACAGAATATTAAACAGTGATATCCCTTTGTGGAATATGAAGGCCTTTCTTCAGTCCACAAAGCTGCCACTACTGTACCTGTCACCATCTCTCTCCCATACACAACACATAGGCAGAGCTGTCAAAATGGACTTGCTGTTACAAATGGTGATTTATTTTTCTATCAACGAAGAAAAGAACAAAAAATCTCTTACAAAACCCCAAACTGGGGAACACAAAAAGGAAACCCTGAGTTACCTTACCTTGTACATGAGCTGCATTTTTCCATGATTGCACTCCAGCCACCACAGGGAATCACCATGTGGCGCCAGTGTCTATGCTCCTTCGGAGGACTCAGTAGCAGGGCAGGGAAATGCGTTGACTTCTTGTGCATCCTGGCATTTTCTAGGTCATTCTAAGAAAGCAAGTCTCCACCACTGTCTGGACAGATTAATCAACTAACATAAAGACAGCATGTTGATTATTTTTTTTTCTTTTTCTTACTGTTTACCTCTTCACTGTTCTCTGTTGAAAGGAAGGTGGGGTGGTAAAGGCACCAAGTAAATTAAAGTCAGTATTAAAGACCTCTTGTCGCCATGCTATGCAGTGTAGAAGTATCAGGCTTGGCAAATTTCTGGAACACTTTCAACTACTTGTCAGCCAGATTTCCCATTAGATCACCTTCTGAGCAACTGAGAGGCAAAAGTGGGATCCAGCTGGCTACAGGAAAATGGTGAGAATAGCTTGATTTATGTTTCCCTGTCTTATATCCCTAATGAAGACTGGATGAGCTAGGTTTCAGAATCTGCCCTGTTACGGAGAGGAACTGTCAGCTGTGGTTTCTGAAATGCCTTTAAAGTGTTTTATGAGTAGATTTAATCTAATGTCAGACAGTCTTTATAATGACAAAGTGTGATACTACTACCTTCATTGCTGCATGTGAAGATTTGACCTGTTTCACAATGGTCACAATTGATGACTATGATGCTCCTTTGGAGTTCCCTTTGTTGCATGAATCTGACTGCCAAACTCAGAAGTCTCACTAAGAAAGCCTTCTTGCTATGAAATCTAAGCTAAAAGGTCAGAACATCATCTGTATTTATCAGAACAGAAGAAATGATTACTGATAGTTTCCTTTCTTCTGTGAACTCAGCAAGAAAAATGAAGTTTAATATGAAAAATGGCAATGTCACCATTTTCTAGGAAGCAGAAAGAAGCAGTCTATAACCTGATATAACAAATAACTGCCAGTAAATCATTTTGTTGTTGTTATTGAGTTTAAAGGTGCTGTTATTTGCTTTACTGAGACAGTCAAACAAACATAATGACCAATATATTCACCTAATTGTATCTCATGTGTTACTCAAGAAATATTTGGAAGGAGATCCTGAAATTCAACAGTGCTGTTTTTTTCTAAATAATTGACGTGATAAATTTCCCATAACTTCTTATTCCGTTATTTAGTATGAGCACCTCAGAATTCACTGCATTTTGTTACAGTTCAGAGTGAAACTTCATTAAGATGCTGAATGTTCTGGAATATTTCAATTTTTTTTTCCTTGGCGAAAATTTTGACCAGGTTTTTTTCATTATTCAGTTGCTTTCTTCCTCCTAGCAGTAGAGATGAGTTTTTCTCAGACAAAACTGACATCTCTCCAAGGAACAGAATTAAAAGGAATCTCAAAGATTGGGAAGGCATTTAAGAAGTGAGAAAAACTTTTCATTTATTATTACAATAAATTATATTAAAGGGATAGCCTGTTGTTGTTAGGAGGCTGGAGATTATCAGTAGGGACAGGTAGGCTTGGAGATTAACTTTAGGGACAGCTATGTCAAATGAAAGATATCAGAAGAGAAGGATGCATCGACATGGCTAATGAAGAGGTCCATGGGATATGTTACAGCACCGGGTGCTGTGATTGCCCACAAAATCTCATTGTTAGATCACTCCCTGGCTCTGTTTTGAACGATTCAAATGGGGTCCTTCAAAGATAAATCTGTTCCAGGAGTGGCGAACACTAAAGCAGCATTAACACTAGGTTTAGCACCCCTTGCCACTTGGCTTTAGCAAGTGATCAGTGCTGATCAGTGCTTCTCCCTCATTTATTTAGTTGTATTCACATAACAAAAGAGATAAAGCTGCCCTAAGGTAAGCAGTCAGTAATCTTGATTTTCACTTAACCTTGGTGTTGGCCCCACTGTACAAGCTTGCTCCTGCATCTTTTTTATAACACTTGTAGATGTGCTGGTGAGAAGTGCTGTGTAAGTGTTAAATGTTGATTAATTACTATTATTACAAACATTGCAAGGTTAGCTTGCTGGGGGTGTTTAGTGTGAGGGCTCTAATCAAAAGTAATGAGACATCAGTGGGAAATGGCATTGGTTCCTGTGGAGTCCATGCCATACTGCTGTACAAAAAATGCTTTATTTTTCCCCTCCTAAAAAACTAATTGCTTTGTGTTGTTGTTTAACATCCTGTAATTTCTGTAGTTGGAAAAAAGAAAAAATAACTTGTTCTTTTTGGATTGTTTTGAAAGTGTGCATTTATAAAGTGCCTAATGTGAAATTGTGATGACAGAGGAAAGTAGAAGGAAACCCAAGGGCAGCATATTGCCTTCTTAGAGAGCCTGAGCTTTCCATGTGTAAATTAACATAATTAACATCATGTGTAATGGGAGTTACACACGCCTCTACTGTGAGGAGGCTAGCATCCCAACTACAGAATAGTACAGTGCACATGCAATTATTGACTCTGCAGTATCACATGCCAGCACCTTCCCATGAACTGAACTGGAATTAAATTCCAAATGGTAAACAACATGAAAGTTTATGATATGTCCTTGCATTTTACAAAGTTTAATTCTGACATCATCAGGAGAAATATGCAGAATAGAAAAGGAAGAGAGGCTTATAATTGAAGCAGTTATAGACACATAAAAATAGTTTGTTACAGAATCTTTTAATAAAACATAGAATTGTGCTAAATTTATTTCTTATGACTGTTTTCCCTACTTTCCCTCTGCCTGCAGTCAGTTTTCATGTACATCAGTTTGATGGGGAACTGTTTAGCTTCAGATAATATCTTCTAGACTACGGTTGCCAGAGCAGGAGCTCAAGGTGGGACCTTGCAGAAATTAGGATAATTAGAACTGCTGGTTTGTGTCAACATGTCCTAAAACATGATAATCTGTTGATAAGAAGCTCTTAGTACTAAATTTTGTTTCAGAGTATGAATGCATTACAGAAAAAAAAATATTTTAAATGGTCCATTTTGAGTTTGAAAAGGTTAAGTGAAGAAATAAAGATATGTGAGCTATCAGATAAAAGCTCTGCCAAGAAAACCCTTTGGGCTCATTTCATATGCCAAAAATACAACTAAATAAAATAGAAAAGCACATGCTGATGTTAAAGAAAATTGTTTCCTTAGAGCAAAGTAGGGACAGATTTTTTCTGTGCCAACTGAAAAAAAAACCTCTGTACTTGTCTTTTGTTCCTGTGCCCGCTTCCCTGTAATTTTACGTGCTGAATGTAATATTGTTAGACCATGTATACTTGGCATAGAGAAGTCTAATCATGAATTAATGGGCATGCCTGTAAGCGTTTTGCAGAGGAGTATGTATTGAAATTCACAAATGTGCATTCTCGTTACTTTCAGTATTGTATGTTTGCAGGAAACTGTGTCTAACACCCCCGCCAAAAACAGCCTGCATATTATATTCCATATTTAATATTGCTTAAGAGTGGCACCAGTGAAGCACTAGTTCTCAGAAGCTGTAAACACAATATTTCTATCTTTAGAAGTGGATGTTGGTAACACTGAGAAGTTTTACGTGTAGAGAAAGGCTGTAGAGACAGAACAAACTCAGGCTGATTTGTCATCCTGACAGCTGCTGTCAATTCATGAGAAGCACCGAGTGCCTTCTGCATTCACGGAGAGCAGTGGTGTCACTAGGACTTAGCCTGTCCCCCTCTGACCTTGTGACACAGGTAGTCCATAGAGCACAGAACCTGCTTAAAATTCCATCTAGAAGGGAAATACCAGACTAAAAGCTGCTTTTTTTTTTTCTTTTTTTTTTTTTCCTTGAAAACAGTTTATGGACAGAAGTTGAGGGCTGAAGCACAGGCTACAGAACAGCTGCAAGCTACTGCTTACTTTTCCCAGGTAATAGAGATCTCAATGTATCGCAAAAGGGAAACCCAGAAGTTTGTGTGACATTTGGGACACCTCAGAAACAAATTTAACAGTCCTTGCCGCATAAGTAGGCAAAACAAAGTGCCTATGAATGGTTGTTAAAAGCTTTGTTTAGATAGGAGAAGAAAACACTAGAAATTATCCATCAGTCCTTTTGATTTCAGTAGCCATGTCCCTGTACCATGAATGAAAGGTGGCAGGAGGCTCCATACCGGTCTCTGTAGGGTCATTCTTACTTTCTCTCCCTTAACTGTGTTTCCTTTTGTTTTAAGTTCATGTGTTAGGAGGCTGGAGAGGGGTGAGGGGAAATTGGTTAAGGAGGTAAGAAGAATCCCTGTTTTTAGACCATAACAAATCTATATTTAAAAGAAATTGTTACACAGTTGCTGCAACTGGAGTTTTCATTCCAGTCATACGGACTGCCTGTGTTATCGCACACTTTTCTGCCCTGCAAATTGTGTTCCTCCTCCCAAGACATATATACATCATTACATTCCCATACTGAAACTAGCAACTCATGTTTTGTTTTAGCTCCCTTTTTAATTTGATAAAATAAAACTTTTCACAAACATGACACCAGTTTTCATTTGATATTTGTAGTTCTTCCCCCAGTCTTTTTTTGTCATTGGACCATTTCTACTGTATTGTCCTGCCAGTTTCAATCTTCTTTACATCATGGTTTATTCTTCTTAATCACAGTCCACAGAGTGGGGTTTTTTTGGCTGGATTTTTGTCATCAGTTTATCATCACTACAGGCTACAAGCATGTGCCTTGGTTAGAGAACTGCTTGCTGTTTTCCATGTGGATTCTTTAAACATGGTTTCTTGATATTATTTCACTTCAGAAATAAACATTTACTGCACCCCATTCCCTTGTGTTATAAATGGGGCTTCTCGTAGAATAGACGATTTACTCAGTGCTTCACTGTTTCTGTTGCACTTCCCCCTTGTTAAACTTGTGGAGCTATCTTGGTATTGCTTAGAGTTTTCCCTTATTGGTAATGGATGCTTGAAGTGCCATGCTGATGCATAGCTCTGAAACATACTTTGAGCTGTGGCTTCTTAGAATTGGCATAAGCAATAAAAAAATTAATATTTATGATACTAAGTAACCAATTCTGAACAGTGCATTCAAAAATTTAATTTGGTCCAGTACAATTGCTAGGGAATGGCCTGGGGCTACAGAGTTATGATCTGAAAATTTAATTTGGAGACATTGCTAAGGGTATGTTTAATCTCTGTCTAACTGCAAAGCTTTCTCACAAAAAAATTGCTTTGATTTTATTAGGCAGATCATGACAATGGCTGAGGGCAGCAGAGGTAGCAATTGGATATCTACAGCAAGAGAGTGTGATCTAATTCCTTCCCCAAGGAACAGTGGAAATACAGCCTGCAGGCCAATCATCTTGATCGGTGTGTGCATACTTCTGAGCGCAAGAGGAATTTTGAAATACTAGGGGCTAGAGGCAAGAAGGCAGATTATTAGAAGATAAATGGTCTTTGCATGAGGTCAGGCAATTTTTCCGTAGGGGTCTTGTGATCAAATGTTCCTCTGGATACATTGAATTAATTTCATCCTGAAATAGAATTGAACCCAGGTAAGCAGATGAAACATTATGCAAGCTCTTCCTTTTACTTTGCTCCTATTCTTTCTCTTTTTTAAGACATTTTGTCTGTGGATGAAATAGCATAAAATAGATGCAATAGGCCCTCTATCTGTAGAGTCGTCTCCCTCGTATAGAAGTCAAGTTAAGGCAAAAAGTCTGCCTATGGCTCAAAACCACACTAATTGCTTCCATTAGAAGGCAGGAGTACCGAAACAAAAGGGCTACCCAAAGCAAAGCCCTTGCAGACAGATAGCTTAGGAAGGAGAAACTAGAACTCAAAGGAGAAATATGAGCTGAGGAGGTGTAGGTAGTAAAGTTATTATCCAAAAGCTGACCACCACTGTGCCTTCTCCTGGCTATATTTAAAATGAAAAAATGGTGTGACCTGCTTATTCCTTTAAAAGGTCTCTGCCTTTTTGGGAAGTGTGTATCCGGCAGATCTGAAACGGATGGAGGCATTCAAGCTCTTGAGGGGGATGGAAGGCCAGGTCAATACCAGTTAGTGAGTACTCTCCATCGCTTATCTGTGGGACACTCCTAGCATGTGGTCTTCTCATAGATTCATAGAACCAATAGTTTGGGTTGGAAGAGACCTTTAAGGGTCCCTTCCAACCATTAACGTTCTGTGATTCTGTGATTTCAACCGTTGCCAACCTGATGCTGGATGGGCATGCCCAGCCTGGTTTGGAAGCTGGGTAGGGAAGCTGGTTGGTTTGCTGAGAGACACAGTGTGTGTCATGGTAACCGTATGTTAGCATAGATTTGGTCATTAATGTAGCTACACAACTTCTGCACAAGAGCTGGCTTTAGCCTGGCCGTCCTGCGTGCAGGTGGAATAGGAGTTTTTCTGCCTGCACTTGACTCTTACTAGACCTATTCCTAAACAGCTACATAGAACAAGTGGAAGATAAAGGAGTCTGAAAGGAGGGCAGGGAAGCAATCAAAATGACAGTAAATATAAATAGCTTGCAAAATAAAAGTGATCATAGGTCTCTAGTTCTTCAGTTTCCACTGTCTTTTGCTAGAGATCACCTTTAACATTTTTCTAAAATGATTAGCGTGACAAATGAATAGCTGGATTATTTCCATCTGGTGACTTCCCTAAGAAATACAGCTTGGTTCATTATGAACTCACTTGGTGAAAACTTTTTGTCTTGGAAAGTAACTATTTCACTTCAGAACCCAGAAGAGTCTTTGACAATGGCAATATGAAAATAATGGTTCTTACACTTTTTGAGAGAAGAAAGTGAGGGAAAAATGTTTCTTGAGCCTTTGACATATGGTCCTCAGACAGGGTCTAATCTACCACCTAAAGTGCTATCAGACTCAGAATTGGTACTACTGGTAAAATGAAGTTTTGTACAACTAAATTTGTGCTATCACAAAGCAGATGGAAAGCAGTCAGGTTAGATCACTGATCATTTAAGTAAAAGTTCTTTTATTATTCACCTTTCCACTGCTCCTCTGTAACGGAATGTGCTGACATACAGTTGGCAGATCTGTGCTGTTTTACCACATCACTTCTTAGTCTTAGACTTGATTTCCATATGTCACAGCACAATCCAGCATTGTTATTTAT
>KZ505682.1:1534216-1597069 GCA_002844005.1 Limosa lapponica baueri | reverse complement strand
TAGACTATGCTGTTAATGGCAACCCACACTTTCATCTGGGAGTTTAAGAATCTGGGGATTTCAGAAGTAATTTTCCTGATTCCCTAGCTTCTTTATAACATCCTGGGTTTTTTTGCATCCTCAGACCTACATCTCTGTCATCAGGCTTTCCTCTTCAAAGAAATTCTTAAAAATTATATAGCCGCAGAGACCATCAGAGGTGACATCCCCATTTAAAGCTAAGTGGACATATTCCAAAGTTGTTTGATTTTTCTACCATATACATTGTGATAGCTATCTTAATTGCATGAGTTGGATTTATGAAGCAGAAGTAGCAGCCTGTGTTAAATACTAGTCTCTGCTTTCAGTGGAATGGCAGAAGAGTCCATATGCTCACAAACACAGTTGACTTATCCTCACTTGTTGCTCCTCTGGTGCCAGCTATTACTTCTCTCTCTTTCGCTTCTTGCCAGCAGATAGGAAATCCCTGCATAGACAGAGGAAGCCCTTGCTGAAGTTTTTCCTCCTTCCTTTATCACCAGCTGAGAGGAGTTGTTGCTGTCAGGTAACCTCTCTCAGCTCATCAGCTACCATGGAACAGGAAATAACCACGTGGGCATTCATAT
Source organism: Limosa lapponica baueri (assembly GCA_002844005.1). Lineage (NCBI taxonomy): Eukaryota > Metazoa > Chordata > Aves > Charadriiformes > Scolopacidae > Limosa > Limosa lapponica. Next base: position 1,596,464 of record KZ505682.1, on the reverse strand, counting down.
GACAGGCGCGTTAAACAGCAAGGAAGGTTTCTGAAACAGTAGATTAGTGCAAGAGTACCAAGTAAGGATATTATTATTGTGTTTTACAGGGAATGGTTTTCTTACTGCTTCTGTCTCATTTCTATCTTGAGGTTGACTGTAAAGAAAGCCTTTCCAATAAGTATTTCCAATTCCATGGCTACATACAAAAAGACCTGTGACTTGGTAGTCATAATGTTTTTATTTGTCTGTCACCATTATCATTGTAAATTGAGCAGGGTGCATCACTAAGGCTAATCCGAAAAACTGAATATACACATGCCTTCCTTTCTTTATAATCAATTACAATGCTTCATTTCCCATGTTCTTGGCAAACTGTCAAGTTAAGAACTGTTGTGCTCTAGTTGTATAATAGTAAATTGCTAAGGGATTCATCACAAGCACTAAAAATCCCATGGTTTTCTGTTTGTTAAAACTTAGAAAAGCCATGTCACTGGCATCTGAAACTCTCATTGTTTGTTAACTCAACCATGCTGTTGGGTTTTATTGAAGTATTTTTAAAAATACTGGTCTGTGCCATTCACCGAAAAACAATAAGAAAACTGATTCAACGTGGGACTTAAACATCTACTTGACAGTAAGCATTCAGTAATTCCACTGACTACAATGAAAATGTTCATGTTTTTAAAGTTAAACACCTTTTAAGTGCTTTTCAAGGTGGGACACGTGTTTTAAACTGAAGTGACTGAAATACCATCAACATAACTATAACTGTAGAGATCCTTATAGTTAGACTTAGTGAAGAAAAAGACTTAAGTCTACACTTGCCTAGGCTGCTTAATTGCCCAGACTCTGTTTTTTTTCCTTCCTTGCAATTAACTCAGTATGCCACTAAGCATAGGACTTCCCCAGATTTCTCATGACATCTTTATGGTGTTTTTGCTTTGTTATATCCACTCTCTGACTACAAAGTTCAGGTGCTGCCTACTTCTTTTTCTATAAAAAGCTTCAAGGAATTTAATTAACTTATTTAAATGTGCTTGTAATCTAGACTGAGAAAGGTCTCCTTATTGTTGCCAAAACCAGGTAATCAATTAGGCTTTACCCTCCAATTTGTCATGCTGTTGCAGGGCATCCTACAGCTGCAGAAACCAGCAGCGTTCACGAGGACTTCAGTCAGAATAATTCATGTATGCCATACACTGTCTTTGCTCAGAAGTGCAATTTTTTTTGCACTGGTACTTCATTTTATTTCTTAATGTCAGCTTCCCCCTTCCCTCCCCCCCCGACCCAAATCCCAGGATGTCTGAAGGCATCCCTACCTGTGTGACATTTAGAGGAAAAGGTGGAAGAACTGTGACGTGTGGCTGATTTATGGAAGACTGCAATATTTTAAATGTGTATGTAAACACTTCTTGAGCTCAATAAAATTCTCAGCTCAATAAAATTCTCAGTCATGCATATATTCTTTGATTTAGAAAGCTTTTCAGACTACAACCACACAGTTATGCAACAGCCCTGCAACAACCACTGTAAAAACATTATTTATGAACATTTACTAATTTTTTAGTAACTAAATAAACAATTGTTTAGTTTCAGATGGTTGCTTATTTCAGCAACTCTTTCAATTTGCATGCAGTGACCATAGTATAGTGTCACAAAAGTCTGATAGTTACAAAAATGTGCCGTCCCGCTCAGCTGCCTGCATCATTCATTTCCTTCCATTTGCTTCCTCCAGAGTACATTGGGGCCAGCTGGAAACTGGAGAGATGAGCTCTGGAATGACGTTTCCTTTCACTGCCTCTATTTACTTAAAATGGGTCGGGGTCTGTTCTCCTCTGACCTGGCTATATTTTGTCACAAAATTGTACTCACTGGAGGCCTCTGTGAAACTACATTGGTGTGAAGCGTGTGCAAGTGCAGAAGCAGGCTGAGGTTTCACAACCCATATGAGTCAGTCTAAGAAATGGTCCACTTGTCTGTCCCCACCCCAACTCTAAAGCTCAGATCTTGCTCCCATGAGCTCTCTTCTGCTCAGTGGTGTGCTGTCTTCTGATCAGAAGGCTGGAAATGTTACAAGCCCGATGGAAGCCCTGATGAAATTTGATGACTACATCGCAGCCAATGAGATCAGGTGTCAACCCTGATCATAGAATGTAATTATTGGTGTCAGGTTCATAAATGTTTTAAGTACCTTCACCATATTAAACTGAAATTTTGCCATCTTTTTTTTTCTTAAGCCTTCCTGACTGAAAATGGAATTGGAGAGTAAATCATCTAGATAGGGAAAGAAAGGAAATGTGCTTCTTTTTTCTCCTAGTGCAAATAAAACCCGAAAGGTTACAATTATGTGCAATTATGAAAATTAAGCTGTACATAGTAAGTGTAAAAGTAATGAAGCAATGGATGTATGTTGCCATACAAAGGAAAACCCACAAGAATCGATTAATTAGCTGATAAACTGCCTTTCCACAAAGGACGTCTGATACACAGTTTCCTCTTTTCCTCTTTTCTCCACATCACCTTGGTTTAGGGTGTATTTTCTGAGGGAAGCATGTACAGACTGGATGATTTTATTTTGCATTAAATAATGACTTTAAAGTAATTTGCACACTGTAGAGTTGATTAACATATTTATAGGAAAAAAAACACCAACCACCACCAAAAGTTAATCATGAAATAGCAATATAAACCATACTTTGGAAATTAAGAAAGCAACTCCATCAGGAAATTAGTCATAGTCAGACTCTGAAAAGGAAGGAAAAATTAAACATCGAAAGGGTTCTAAAATTAAGGTGCTTTTTGGTGTAACATAAAACTCCTCCCACAAACTCACAGCAAGTAAAATCTCTTAGTTTCTGCCAATCTCACCTCCACTTCATTATTTCCTCCTTGCTTGCAAGGCATCTATTTGTACTGAGTGTAATAACCCCACTGAATGCATGGATCATACTTTAGAAATGTTTTGTAATAGCATGAAGCCACCAGGAGCTAAAGGGCAATGTAAAATAATTTTGGGTAGCATTAGGAAGAAAACCTTTGCATGCAACTGGTAGAGACAGAATACGGACAGGTCTGACTTCTTTTATTTAGAGCAGCATACATCCTGCAGACAGATTTCTGAACACAATAATCATTATTTCTGACAAAATGGTTTTCAGCTACATTAAACAATGTTAGAACTGAACACTTTCACAACAGCCCTCTTTGAATTCACTGTCTGTTTTCAAAAAAACAGATGATGGTTTTACAAAACCATCTATGAAATCAAATTTTTGTTTACAGAAATTGTTTGGTTGCCCTGGACACTCAGTATTCTGCATTCCCAAGAAAGATGCAGGTTCACTTCTTATACCCATCCCTCATTGCCCATGAAACATGGACCTTTGCACGGAATAACCACTGATTTTTTTACATTTTGAACACAATAGTCCCTTGTTAGGTGATCAATATTATTTTTTTTTAAATAAAATCCTCTGTCTTTTGTGCTCTTCTGAACCAAATTTGTGAGAAACTTCCCTCTATATGGCCATGATCTTTGAAACATCCTACTCAGAATGTGAGAGGTGTTGATAACAGGAGTTTCTTTCACAACTAGAAGTGAGGACACAGGTATGAGGAAATTCTTTCTCTTAATATTCCAATTTGGCATTCATAATGGTACACAAACAAGCCTGAAACATTGTCAAAATGGGTGTGGCTAGCCTTACAAAAAACTGAAAAAGTCATTGCTCAAGCATACCTGATTAAAAAGCTCCTGGAAAATACCCAAGTGTGGCATTAACTTCTGATCTTTAAATGAGAGATCTGGCTGTTTTTATCTGAGAGATACAACCAAAAAGGGACATACGAAGTATACATTTTGCCTATCTTTCTGAAGGCTGGCACCTGAAACATCTGTGAAATGGTTATGTTTTCTCTATTTTCCATTTTACTTTAGCTTCCTGTTGGTCAAAGTGTGTCTATAAAAGAACACTTTGCTTTTAGAGTTCTTCTGCCACAGACTTCTGCCAGTTGTAGTCTCTCTGCCCTTGCTAATCTTTGTACAATGTCTGGCCTATTGAGATAATACAGCAAAAGCAGTTGTGCTGTATATGTCTCATGTCAAAGCCTTTAGATCCAAAGCATTTTCCACAGTGACAACTGACTAGTAACGATTCCCTGTGAAAATTGTTCTGATAAAGTCTTTTCTCCAATGACAAAGAAAAAAATGATGCATAAGGTAAGGATTTCATCTCAGAAGGCTCAGAGAATTTAATATGGTCCCAAAACTGGATGAGGAAGAAAAGACTGAGAAGATGCTCCATGGAAAAATGTGTTGCGAGGTATGTGGTTAATGTGCTTAAATCCATAATGTGATGTGAGTTTTGGGTTTCTGCTTTTTTCTGTATTATCATTATTTTGCAGGATTGGATAATAAGTCAAATAACCTCAATTTTTACATCTTACATCTTACATCAGCATTAGCAACCATCTTTTATGGGGATATGATCATGAATGACAAATAAGGAAGACCTACTTTACTTTGAAAGAACCCTATAAATGCTCATTTGTATTCCAAATTAAAGGTAAAAAAAGACTGGCTTCTAGGGCAAAGAAATGGAAAAGAAATTGTAGAAAGTGGTAAAAATATTCAAAGTACCTATAAGAATTTAAAATATAAAGTAGAGCAAGATTTTAGTTCATGTTTTTTCTCTAAAATAGAAAGAAAATAGTATTCTACAGTATTTTATATACCTTTTGGAGAACAGAAGGTACACATTATCAAATCCTTTTCCCCTTGCAATCTCCCTTAAAAATTATCTACTTTACATATTTCTTAAGTAATTTTATATTGATCATAAACACTCTGCATACTGAGGAAAAAAAAACACATTTATTTTTCATTTTAATATGTGAACAGGTTTATTTCTATCTGAGGAAAGCAATAAAGAATAATTATCTGGTTTCCATGAAGAATAACATACTCTTTATTCTTCAGCAGCCTGACTCTGAACCTAAATCCTCTCTATATAAAGGAGTCATTTTGAAGAAACAAATGAACATTTGCTTTTGCTTTTACAACTATTTCAATAGCAGTACAAAATGCGTCCAATTTAAGGAGGCAAAGTGAAGATATAATTTTTGAAATAGACTTTAAAAAAGGCACAACAAGTGATACCATAGTCACAGCTGTTAGCAGTAAATAGCTAATTTGGGAAAAACCTTGTTCTATCCTCTGCCTTGTATTATATGACCTTATACTACCAGGGGTACTGAGCTAATTCTGAATAAACACTAATAGAGAAAAATTCCAAAGCAGTAAGAAAGATATTAGCAGATTGATATGACTTCTTTTTTTCTCTTACATGGTACTTCCATCAGCATATCTCACAACTGGCTTTGCAAAAGCAGCTTCCTTGATGGGCAAGCTGGGGCAACTGACCATGCCCTGAGAAGCCACTGACGTTGGCCACCTGTGAAGCTGGAAAGGGCACGTAGGCCTGCGGCACCCCCAAACCACACCCTCATTACTAATCAGCCCTGTTTGCTTAATCAGCTCCCAGTGAAATAGAACACTGTCTCTTATATCGTACTCCCTTTGATATTTTCTTGAGAACCCAAGAAAATACATAGAAGTAGTTTAAACCAATGGTTGTATCGCAGTGCTTTGCAAATGTGAGATCCGAAACAAAACTTTCACCGGGAGTTACAGGTAAAATGTTAGTTGCTACCAAGTTATTTTACCAGTTGAAGCCTTATGCAAACAGTTGCAAATCTCGTGGAGACTGCAAGGTAGCAGTAAGCCTTTCACCACACAGATCAACCTTTCTCACAGGACGTGGGACTGGGCCGACCTCTCAGTGACATCCATAAGAATAGATCTATCCTGGACCAAAGCTTAAAAATCAGAACATAAACATTGCTGTTCTTATTTCTACCTGTTTTTCTGATCATCTCTAAGCTGTAAAATCTGCCCAATGCTTTGAATCAAAATATGATACGATCTTGCTCAAGAATGCTTTATAAAGAGCCGAACAGAAGTCTGGCAGCTAGACATTACTAATGTTTAGGTTGCTAAATGCCAGATTTTTCAGCTTAAGCTCATTTCTATTTTTAATGCAATCTAATGACTTCATGCTCATTGTAGTTCCATTTCTTGTATAATAAATATTACATCTGCTAATATTAATAAATATTGCATTTGGTTACAACAATAAATGCATCTGAGTGGGCTAATTAGCCCTCTATTGGGGCATTTCCAAATTGATGATTCCTATTAATGTTAATGAAATTGCTGGGTGGCATCCAGTGTCAATGCAGAACTTGGCAAAAATGACAGCCTGTAGTAGTGTACCACTCCATCATATATGTATGTAGTTAAATTTAAAAATGCATCTTCAAGAGCTCATTAAATTTATTATGGCATCTGCAAAATTAAAAAGGTTTATGAGTCTCTTGGCTTCTTTGCTACACAGTCATCATACAAAACTCGACTTTGTTGTTTTTCTTTCTTCATCATGTTTTCACATTATGAATGGTATCAAAATAATCTGCCTCTAGTTGCTAAAGATTAATTTTAGCAATTGTGAAATGCATGGAACAGTCTTCTGTATAGTGATAATGTATAGGAAGTGTATATGTAGGCGTTAAGGCATGAGATTTTTTAGAGAATTATATTTAAGTTACTTTGCAATAATTTTTTTTCTGTACGTCACTGTGGTGAGATTTATTTTTTTTAATTTCTCAGTCTTTTAGCAACCAAATCTGGCATATAAACTCTGTAAATGTCACCAGAGAATTACACTCAAACTGCCAGAAACTGTGACCTGTGCAAGGCAGGTACTCCCGTGGGTCTAAACATCTCCTTTTAATCATTCGTTGTTTCTATATCTCCATCTGTAGTTTACAGTTCTTGCCCCTCACAGACAGATCTGGGAACAGCAGTCCCTCACTTTTTTAGCTGAATTTTTAGATGCCTTCAGTTGCATAAAAAGAAGAGTTTAAAAAAGGTACTTATATCTATTGTATGAAATGCATATGGAAATCTCTTTAGAGTCAAAGACAATATATATAATACTAATGAGTTAATAGTCATATTACTGTTTTTTCAGCAATAAATAAAGGCAGTCTTTCTTTAAAGAGGCTTATCATCTGAGGTTCTTAACTGAACAGAAGTACTTGGTGAAAGGTTTCAACCTCAGAATCCTTGTTCTCTTTTGTCTTGCTTCCCTGAGAACTACTGACAGACCCAAGAAATGACCTTTTCAATATAGTCTCAGAACTTTTAGCTCTGTCTCTGAAATCCCTGGCTTTCTTTCAGCAACATGTTAGGTGTGTGACTTATCACTACACATAGTTTAGAGCCTCTTCTTCTGTATGTCATCATTTAGTTGTAGGGTGAGTCATATTTAAGTATTTATAGTTTCACTACAATGTTGTCATCTTTCTTTTGGAAAGGGTCCACCGAAGCCTCACAGTCTGTCTCTGTGTAATCAAACGGCTTTGAATTTACTGGCTAATGAAGTGCACTGCCTATTTTTGCTGATGAATTGAAATGTATTACAATTTAAAAAAATCAGAGACTCCAGAAATGGAAATTACCTACCATATTAGAGTACCCCTTTTCCCTCTGAACCTGTGCCAAACCTGACTCTGCACAATACGTTATCCAGTATTATGTTTAGTTTAGTTTTGAAGTTCTACCATTTTCCTTGGGAGCATGTTCCACACGCGCAGTAATGAATTGTCATGAGCTATCCCTTGTATGTCTCATACTCTTTTCCCCATTACAGCTGAGCTAATACCTTGCAATTACATTCCTCTATATTGTTATAATTTCATGTCCATTTTCACAGCCTAAGCAATTTCAGACTAGTAGATCTGGGGAATAACTGGCAACTTTGCTCATCAGAATAGCGGAAAAAAGTTTATCTTTTGAATTCTTTGGGGCAGACATTCTTTTTGCGTCTGTGGTTTACAGTGACAAGTATGGCAGAATCTAGTCCACAGCTGAATTTCTATGCAATGCTGCAGTGTAAACTAAAATTACTTAATAAAACTAGCAGTGGGTACGAATGACTTTGAAGGTGGATAGTTGTGTTACATAAGGTAGGAATTTTCCACCAAATTTTTTTTTTTACGTTTCTTTGAGGAAGTTTGATGTTAGTGACTGGTACTCAACCTACAGTATGCATAGCAGGATCATAGGAGAGGTTTTGTATGTCTTAATGTTATTATCCTCACGGTTCAGGTGCAGTGCACAAAAGCCTACTCAGTGGTGTTTGATTGCTGAAGAAAAAAAATGGGCATGGAGAATTAGCAGAGTTCTAACCACTTAATTATAAAACCTTGAGAATTTTGTGTTAAACCAAACCTCTTACCCAGTTCTTTGACAATGCCTATAATTTACTTATAAATATAAATTCACTGTTTTGATGTTCTGTCTTTTATAAAACTGTAATGGTTGTAATCTGTAAGCGGTTGTCCTAGATATGACCTGCTTGACTACTTTTGTATTGTTACAGTTAATAGTTATGCTTTGACTCAGTAGTGACTCAACTGAATGATTCCTTTGAAGTAATAATGAACACACATATTAAGCACATTTCATGTACTATTCTTTATGATATATTTACATTAAAAAAGAGATAACTATATCCTGTGGATAAATGTATTACATTCTATCATTTCTGGATAAGATGAAATACTATTCCTGTTTGATCTCTGAGAAAATTACAGAGAATTATTCTTTTTCTAATTTTTTTCACTATTCACATCCAGAAAAACATGTAGTTATGGTAGCATCTAACGTTTCATATTGCAAAGCCAGATTTACTACAAAATTTATACAGCAGTTGCACTGCAACCAGAGTTGGACAGAACCAAACTGAATTATCAGATAAAACATATGGGTAATATATCCCTCTATGTATCTTCTTAGGAGCCTATACAGCCACTATTATAAATGTTATCTGAGCACTTCCAAGAAAGCACAGTATCATAAAACAGCAATGACAATGCACCACAGTCATCCAGAAGCAGTAGGACAAAAAGTGAGTGCATGCATCCTTTCCTAATCATATAAAGAGGTTCCATTCACTGTCAAATCTGTCCCTTTCAGTCATAATGGTCTTGAGACTCCAAAAGGAGTCAGGCACCAGAAGCCCCTTCCACACTACTCTCCTAAGGAAAAAGGAGAAAGAAGCAGAAAGGTCAGAATCCTGTGACAGTGTAACAAAAGGTACAATTACAGGTAACAAAATAACAAAAATAAAATTACAGGTAACAAAAGCCTAATGTTGACTTGTGCCACCTGATGGTGTGGCCTAGTAGATATACAAATAACAGCATTTGCTATGAGCATAGCAGGTACAGGTAAAGGCACTCCCTTCCTCTTAGGAGAGGCAAAGTGATTGGTATCTTTGTCAGGTTTTGCATTTGGCTTAATAGGATTTCAGGTGGTGTTTTGGTGCCCTACACAATGCAAAGCACAGATGTCAAATCTTTCCAGCCCAGGTCTGGCTTGCTGCAGCTACTGCTGCTCTCTGACTGTCGGAATCCTACTGCCCCATCTTGGCAGCACGGTCTCCGTCCGCATCTTGGGAATCCTGCTCATGCCAGCAGTGGGTTTGAGAGTCCCCTACTGTAAGTAAGGCTTAGCTTTTGGGATGATGCCTGAAGGGCCCAAGGGGAGGAAGATGTAACAGAAAGGAATTACTCGTGTCTCTGAACTGAGAGTGAGAGAGAAAGAAGTAGAAAAAGATGAAAGTCAGATAAAGGTCTTACATGATGGAGAAAAGGAGGCTCGGGGAGACCTTACTGATCTCTACAACTACTTGAAAGGAGGTTGTAGTGAGGTGGGTGTCGGTATCTCCTCCCAGGTAACAAGTAATAAGATGAGAGGAAATGGCCTCAAGTTGCACCAGGGCAGGTTTAGATTGGATATTTGGAAAAATTTCTTCACTGAAAGGGTTATCAAGCATTGCAACAGGCTGCCCAGGGAAGTGGCTGAGCCACCATCTCTGGAGGTATCTAAAAGACATGTAGACGTGGTGATCAGGGACATGATCTAGTGGTGGACTTGACAGTGTTAGGTTTACAGTTGGACTTGATGATCTTAAAGGTCTTTTCCAACATAAATAATTCTATGATTCTATGATTCTATAATCACTACATGTAGAATAATGCACTGTCCTTGAGGTAAAAAATATGAGGCTTATGGTAGTGAAGGGAAGCATCAACAAAAAAGCGAAACACTGTGAACCGTATCTCCTTCAGAGAAACTGTCCATATACGGAAGCCTTTTTAACCTCCCTCAGCTAACAGTTTTCCAAAGCAAATAACCAGCGGTTCTATGAAGAACGGTAGGATATGTCCCATGTCAGGAGTATAACCTTTCAAATACGATTCACTCATGAAATACCTTGAAGTCTTTCTCCTTTGGGAACAATTAGAGCAAAACCAGAGCAAAATGTCCTGCAGACACTGGCTGTCTAATGGAAACCATTCAGTAACATCATTAAGGACAGCATGGCACAGTCTGCAGCCTCTTTCTCACTCTTATTCAGAGAAGGAGAATGCTGCACGCTCACACTGCAGTGTGTCACCAGCAAGGCAGAAGCAGAACGGAGCACCGTATCTCTCTGCTACCAGCTACGACTTGGCAGGATACAGGCATACATTAAAGCACTTCCTCGCATCAAGTGCATAGCTAAGGTGAAAATACATTTTTGAATAATATAAAAAGAAAGTATTTGAAATGGAAGACTTTGTGAATATCTGCCTCATCCTTTACTTCTCCTGTCTCAATGATAAATGAAGGATGGTAGTGTTTTTTCTGCATTAAATATTTTTAAACATTCAGCTGATTTTTTAAAAAAGCTTTTATTATGAAGATAACATTTTCAGACAATCATTCATTTTCTTTATAACTGAATTTAACTTCATGAGTATCATCCACAATATTGCTTTTTAAATTTACTGAACATGCAGTAATAAGATTAATCTCAAGACCTTTTTCTAGATTACAATGAATTATTGGTTAAAAGTATTCTAAAAGTCATTTTAGAAATTATTTCTGAGTACAAAAAGTGAAGCTTGATTTCAAGTTCTGCATGTACAGTACAATCTTGGAATTCACTTCAGTGTCAGAACAGCAATTGTTTTTCAGCGAATTCAGATATAAAATTCTCACCAGCTTCTACATAGACACTTGTACACTTTGTACACCTATAATATCACCAGAAATACATGTATCACCTGCTGTCCTCTGGTCTGATGAATAAGGTGCCAAGAAATTCTCCCAGTTTATGGTATGTGTGTATATAGGTATTTATAAAGATATTTCCCTCCCCCAGCCATTGCCTTAAGGGTAAGTAGATTCTTTGGTAAAAAGGATGAGAGTCAAACACTTACGTATTCTAGTAATCTCTTAAAACCAAAAGAGGCTGGAAGGGCCAAGGTACAACTGCATGTGAGTGAAAACTATGGTGAGGGTGCTTTAATTAAGCACAGAGACTAGACTTTGCTTTGTTCCTCATCCCATCCTCCTTCCCATATATATGAGGCAAAATCAGGGGCAAATGCAAAGATTAGTCAGTGACAGCAATTTTTAGCAATGCATGAATATCTAGAGTCCTATCAAAGCATAAACACACTTCTGTTTGTGTGAATGGCTAAAAATTATAATTAATGCCCTCTATTTTACCACTGCAAGTGCAAAGCATATTTTTACAGCTAGAGATATAAAATTGTTCAGTACAGCTGTACCACAGTAAAATCTTCTGGCTGAAGAACTGGCATCATACACTCCTCTTATTTTACTTCTGGGCCCCTATTATGAAGCTGTTAAAAAATGAAGACATTTTTCCTTTCTCATTGAAAGGATGCAAATTTGAGCTTCAGAAGCTTACCTGGGTTATGTCTATTTAAAATAATTCTTAACTTCTAGCAGCTGTGGTTAATGGATCTACTCAGTACTACAGCCATGTGGCTAAACGTGATTAACCTCCACAGCTTTCAGGTTGTCAGTGGCTGAGTCAGATACTTCTGAAGCACTCAGGAAGGTTTTGTTCTTTTTTTCAGGTGGGTGAAAGAAATTTATTCTGAGTCTAAAATAGCTTCATAATACTGTTCTCTTGATATATTGAATTATTGTTTGTATCTGAAGAAGCAAAATTCTGACAGATGGGAACTTGATTTACAGTCATAATTCCTGAAAACAAAGCAGTAGAGAAACAGATGCCTTTTATTTTCCTCTTACTTTGAATTTAGGAGATGGAAAATACCTAATTTATTAATCTGTTGTCTGAGTAGGACGTTATGGTTTACTCCATAAATACAAGTGCAAGTGAAAATTTTTGGAAAACATATTTCTCTGACCTAAAATAGAACAAAATAAAGACTTTTTGCTCTGTCTGAGCTATTAACCGTTATTTATAGCATAATAAAAATATTATGTGTTGTAAGGGCAGCAGAGGCTTAATGTCTGCCTGCAGCCATTATTCTATTAAGATAATGTTTGACATTCTCTTAGAATGTCTCAGAATGTAGACAATTCTATTAAGAGAATGTTTGATAATTGAGGCTTCTCGAGATTCTCATATTCTTCCCTGAAACTTTGCTATGAGAAGTCTGCATGATTTCTTATGTGGAGAAACTCTGGTTCTACGGTGACTTTGCTTCTCTTCAGTAAGAATTATTTAAAAAAAAACCCACTCCTGTTCCTGTAATTTTTTTCAGTCTTGACCTTCCTGAACCTTATGCTTAGACTGTCTACTGGTTCTTGCTCCCTTCCAACGTGTAGTATAAAACGTAAGAATTAGTAAACAAAAGATGTTATAAACACAAAACTATTTCTTCACTGCTGTTCAATAGTCATGCAACAAAAATGAAGATTTTGAAGATAAAGCTTTCTGAACTTGTGCCTGATTTGGTGCTTCAACTGTTTAGTCTGTTTAACGTTTGTCTAGTTTGTTACAGCTATTTGAGCACTAAGACCCCTAAGTGCTTTTAAATGGTATCTAGGCTTCTTGCAAAAACCTCAGGACAAAAAAAAAAAAAAAAAAAAAAAATAATTTTCATCCTAATCCTGCACAGAGACTACCAATGCAAATTGGTTAGGAATCAAAGGATAGTTGAGGTAGGAAGGGACCTCCAGAGGTCATCTGGTCCAAATCCCTGCTCAAGCAGGGCCACCTAGAGCCATTTGCCCCAGACTATGTCTAGACAGCTTTTGAACATCTCCAAGGAGGGAGACTTCTCAACCTCCCTGGGAAACCTGTGCCAGTGTGCCCAGGTGGCCAAGAAAGCCAACGGCATTCTGGCTTGTATTAGAAATACCGTGACCAGCAGAAGTAGGGAGGTGATTATGCCCCTGTACTCGGCACTGGTGAGGCCACACCTTGAGTATTGTGTCCAGTTTTGGGCACCTCAATACAAGAGAGATATCGAGGTGCTGGAGCGAGTGCAGAGGAGGGCAACGAAACTAGTGAAGGGCCTAGAAGACAAATCATATGAAGAGCGGCTGAAAGAGCTGGGGCTGTTTAGTATGAGGAAGAGGAGGCTGAGGGGAGACCTCATCACTCTCTACAACTACTTGAAAGGACACTGTAGAGAGGTTGGTGCTGGTCTCTTCTCACAGGTAATTAACGATAGAACGAGAGGGAACGGCTTCAAGCTCCAGCAGGGTAGGTTTAGATTGAACATTAGGAAGGAATTTTTCACAGAAAGAGTGGTCGGGCATTGGAATAGGCTGCCCAGGGAGGTGGTTGAATCACCGTCCCTGGATGTGTTTAAGGGACGTTTAGATGCGGTACTGAGGGATATGGTGTAAGGGAGGACTTTGTAGAGTAGGTAAATGGTTGGACTCGATGATCCCAAGGGTCTCTTCCAACCTCAATGATTCTATGATTCTATGATTCTATGTTTAGTCACCCTCACAGTAAAAAAGTGTTTCCTGACATTAAGAGGGAACTTCTAGTCTTTCAGTGTGTACACACTGCCTCTGGTCCTTTCACAGGGCACCACTGAAAACAACCCGGCTCCATCTTCTTTGAACACTCTCTGCAGGTATTTATACACATTGATGAGATCCCTCTGAGCCTTCTCTCCTCTAGGCTGAACAGTTCCAGGCCCTTCATCATATTGGTCCTCCTTCATTGGACTCTCTCCACTATGTCCATGTCTTTGTCACAGAGGGGAGCCCAGCACTGGACACAGCACTGCAGGGGTGAGTTGAGGGGAAGGATCACCTCCCTCAACGTGCTGGCAACACTCCTTCTAATGCAGCCCAGGATGCCACGTGTCTTGTTTGCAGCAAGGGCACATTGCTGGCCGATGTTCAGCTTGGTGTCCACCAGGACCCCCAGGTCCTCTTCTGCCAAGCTGCTTTCCACTGGATGGCCCCCAGCAGGTAGTGGTACCTGGGGTTTTTACATGTTGTTACCATGTGCGGGACTTTGCACTTCTCATTGCTGAACTGCATGAGATTCCTGTCAGCCCCTTTCTCCAGCCTGCCAAGGTATCTCTCAAATCCTACTTGCTCTGCCAAGGGGTCAGGTCTTGCTTGTCAAGGTCTCTTTGATTTCTTATCCAGAGGATCTAAATCCTGGCAGTTGACATCCTTTTAAAGTGATTCACATTGGCTACATTTTTGTGGAACTTTAAGGGAGAATTACAAATACAAATTAACTGAATAGTCAATTTAAATATAGTGGGTTCATATCAAGAGTGTTGAACTTGATTTAAAAGGAGCAATAAAACTAATCTGCATGTATTGGAATGCATGACTGCTCAGTGTTTTAAATAAAAATTCAAAAGCCTGCTTTTCCTTCTCTATCCCTTCTTCTGTTCATCATATATTTAAACTTTTCTTTCTTACATGGGTATCTAATAAATTAAGTCAATCTGGTGTCTTCTGACTACAGAAAGCTTGTGATATTCTTTCTAGCATTTATAAGTCTATCACCCATTCTTTACAAAATTTATCTTGTATCATCTGTGTATGAGTTGGAGTTCTGTGGGTTTCTCGTTCAGATGCAAAGGACAATGGGTCAGTCCCTCTGTGGACAGTCATGTCTTGAGGCATTGTGATTGTAGGCGTGGGTCCTTCCATCCAAGTGCTGTGTATCATTGTGCAGTGCAGCAGTAAGTTCCCATGCCAGCCCGTGGCCAGCAGCCTGCTGAGATAACAAAGCTCACCACAGGAGACAGAGCATGGCTGGTGGGGGGTGGAGTTCAGGCTTTCCTTTTACTGACAAGTAACACGCCAGTAACTATGGCTGTATTCTGGAAATTGTCCTTAAATGTAGCAAACACAAGATTTGGGGGTTTTCTTTCAAAAAAATAGTTATAGATATGACATAGTCATGAAGGAAGAAGCTATGCCGTGAACTTCTATTAAGTACAAAGATAAGCTAAAATGCTCCTAACTAGCACAGAGGTTTCCAGTAAGGAGGTGGCATAGTAATTTTCCCAGTAGAAAACACCTCAGAAACCTAATGCTGTGACGTTCTCAATAGCAGCTACTCTGCTGTGGAAAATGCATGTAGAATATTTGTTCTAGTGCCAGGCTTGCTAGGCAAGTCTTTCTGGCTACCCAGGAGAACCAAAGTTCAATCTTGCTGAGACTGGTGTGAACTCGCCCATTGACTCCTAGGATAACAACCTCCCTCTTGGTCCGTCCTTTAAAACTGTTGAGCATATGACTTTAACTGGGGCTTATGGTTCATAAACTATTTATTCCCTTTCCATCATACAAAGCTAAAGCTTCAATTTCACTTATTTGAGTCAGGATGTTAGTTTTTAACAAAATTATAGGTCCTCTGGATATTTTGTCATGAAGCTTAGAAGATAAAAGATAATGACCTTTGGATTTTCCTCTAATGACTTCCTCCTATATTAAGGATTCTTTTAATTCTCTGGTGATGTGAAGCACATCAAAACAGCAACGGGATACTGGTTATGTAGTAATCAGTTTGCTATTTCCAGTTTGTTGTATAGCCTGTTGAGCACACCAAGGAATAGGTCCTTGAAAAAAGATCCCATCAACCTCGGAAGAAAGACTTTAGAGGTCATTTAGTTTATTACCCTGGTAGTACAAAGGTTTTTTTCATAGTGTACAAGTGGTGCTCTGTACAACCTAATTTTAAATCCCTAAGCACAGGATCCCGCATTCCTGTTTTACTGCTGTATGACTTGTTACATGCGTTCCATTTCTTGTCATCTTGTGGTCCTGTGCTTCATTGTACAAAGAAACAATGGGAACTTTTTTTTCCTGCCCAAAGATATATGGAAGCATGTTAATTTTTACATAGAACACCGTATGCTAGAAGTCAGCTACAGTTTAATCAACTTCTCAAAATTACTAAGAGTAATAAGGTGTGTCCTGAGGAAGAGCCACAGTAGTGAGTGTTGTGGCCTGCAGTTTGTGCCATCCTCTCAGAAATGCTGGAGCCTTGGAGCAGCACAGGATCTGGCTCCATCCTGAATCTTGGAGCCTCTCTTCAGCTCTCAGACCTCCCTTGAGGTATCTCTATGTGCATTTCCACAGGTTCTTTACTCCAAGCAGCTGGATTCTCATCTTTCTCCTCAGCTCCATCCCAGTTCATCCCAGACCTGAGCTTTCCCTGGCTGCTGCCACTGGAGGGGCCCAGTCTGTTGGCTGTGCTCCCACTGCACATGACTGGCGTGAAGGGACAGGGAGCAGCAGGCTACTCTGTGGACAGTTTGAGCATTTCTAGCAAACAAACGGAGCATGAGAAGGAGATGCAAGGCATTAGCCAAGTATGGATGTTTGACACATAGAACTCTACCTGCAATGTGAGAAGAAGTGGGAAGAAAATCGAAATGCTGAGGAAGATGCTGATAGCAGCTAGATTTAAGAGAAGTCACAGTCTGCACAAATAAGAGAGGATATGGAGGAGGAGAGAGCAGAGGACAGGCCTGGACATGTGACTTAACCTGTAGGACAACAGTGACAAAGCTTGTGTGTTTCCTCCTTTCTGCCTCCCTTTCTGCCCAGTCCTGTGCTCTTCATCATAGCAGCTGCAGAACTGGAACCTGGTGTGCTTCTCAGTTTTGTTACAACAGGACTCCTTAGAGGAGAGTGGAAAGGAAGTGGTAGAGGAATGTGCTTTTTCAGCAGTAAGGCTGATTTTTTCCCCCCTTTATATCTATATTATCAGGCACACACTTCCTGGACTAGCCCTTCTTTCTTATTTTTCTGTTAGATCAACTTTTCCTCAAAGTTCTTGTTAAACCCTGTGCTTTTAGGTTCCTGATTTTGTTTGTGTGTAGGCAGTATAGTTTTCCTTCTTAGTTGCTCCAGTTTGCCTCTGTTTTCCTATGAGGGAGCATCCTAGAGATAAACACTTTATTTCACACGCAACCACAGTAAATGTGCTTAGACAGAATTTGTGACTTCCTTTTCCTCTGTATGGAAATAGAAACTGTGCTACTCCCTTTGTAATAGCCTGTGGCCTTGCATGTGCATGCATTTGCAATTCAACATTGCTACCACAATAAATCTTTTAACTGCTTTACTGCCCAGGTTCTCCTGACTTTTTCAACATCTTCTTCCTTGTGCCTTGTTGAGAAAAGAGTTCTCATTATGGGTAGCAAGAAAAACAATTTCATGCCTGTACTCTTTTTGATTTATAGCATTTCTTCTTCCCTTCTTACTTTGGCTTCAGCCTGTTAAGTCTTCCAGAACTAAGTAAGTCACATTACTATTTTGAAACCTGGAATTTTGTGCCTGCCCAGCTTCTGCAGGTGAGTGATTTGAGTGATACATATTACAAAAATTCAAATAAGTATCTGAACATTTTCTTGGTTGATCACCTGTCTCTAGAACTTCCAGTAGTCTTTATGTGAGGATGAACACCCTAGCTGTTTCTCTCCAGTGTTGTTCCACATATCAGTTAAGAAAAGTCACAGAGTCTTTATGAACCCAGCTCCAGAGCTCCAGGTATGAACAAAAAACCACAAGTTCTTTATAGCAAAACTATGAGATGTGATTAGAAATAAGACCAGGATTTGAGCTGATGTCATAAAGGGACAAGGTAAGTGTCACAGAGTTCTGAAATGGGACCTTGTGATGGTTTGGGGGGCTAGAATCCTGCTTACAGCTAAATGAATGAGCAAAGGAAATATAGGCTTACCAGGGGAAACTATGCACCATGACTGAGGTCGCCAGTTTGGCCTATCTACAGCCCCCAGAGTGAAATTTCAAATTTCGAATGATCTCACTGAGATAGGGTTGAAATCTTTACACCTGAGGAAAAGGACTGTAAGAGCTGTGATAGCCTCCAATCCTGCTAGAATCTAGGTGAGCACTTTGAATTGCAAGACAACTTTTTACTCAGATTTGTGAAAACCATGATGCAGAGGCATGGATGGGGTGGGAAGAATCATGTGTGAATAAAAGTAAGTGCAGACACAGAAGTATGGCCTTAAAGTAATCAGTTCAACCAGATGAAGTAGCAGGACAGGGAAAAAGCATTTTTCATCACACCTGCCTTTCTGAAATGGCAAATTTAAAGTGAAGTAAAGTGAAGAAGTGTTTTATTGTTAATGGCAGATGTCACAATGACATTTCTCAGGTCTTCCTACAATCTCTGCATGACCTTTGAGCCATAAGTGAGGATGAAGTATGCAATTGCAGCACTTAAGGGTCCTAAATTTCAGTGCTACTGTTTCTTACTCTTTATCTTTATGGTGAGCTTGAAAGAACTTCAGCTCCCATGTGGATTAAAATAATATTGTGGTACAAGCCAAATAAAAGAAAAAGGAAGAATGTCTTTTGCTCTGGAGAGTTCTCCTGCGTCATCCATCTAGCCTCCCTCCTTCCCGAAGGGAGTGATAGGAAAGGTAATTCTCTTCACTCCATGTTCATTGCAGTATCAAAATGTTACTGCGTCATAGACATTTCTCACAAAATAATGCACTGTATAGATATACAATAATTGTAATAACTTACTGAATAAACAAAAAATAAAGGCTGGCTCATAGAAACATTCCAGAGAAGAATTTACATAGTTGTTCAGTGTGATGTAAAGCAGCATAGAAATCATAGAGCTGTAAACAATTCTGTGCTGACTTCTTTTGGAAAAGCTTGTTAGTATCACTTTCTGCAGCCCTTGTGTCTTTCTTCAAGTACTGACTAGTCTTGAGGTTACTGAATACCCTAGAGGATAAGATCAATAGTCATGGTGACTTGTTTGCCATGGAATAAGTAGTAACCCTGTAACAGTTGATGATGAAATATTAGAAAACAGCAAAAAAATATTTAAGCATTGTGAGAAAATTACTAGGAGCATTAAATGAATGTTTATAACTGAAGAGACCTACCTCACCCTGAAATATGCTGTGGGATTTGAATGGTGCTTATTGGCAGGCTGCAGTATCGGAAATACAGAGCATTCCAGATTCTTGACACTAATATTTGCCTTCTTGACATCTGAATTTAAGATATGCTAAGAGTCAAAACACCCAAAGGCAAATTGTCACCAGTGAGGTTAAAAACTGTCATAAGTCATTCAGTGCGGTGCAGGACAAATCCAGGAATCCGGTGTCCACTATGAACAAAATTAACTGGGAAGCGTGCGGGTTTGCTTGTCTCTAGATGACTGCCAGTGTCCAATTGGAAGGAAAGTTTCCATACAAATTATTTTATTACTTTATGTCCCTAACCAGAAAAAATTAACTTGACAAAATCTACTACTACTGTTGTAAGTAGTGGAAAATGCTAATTTACTGAGAACTTCTAATAAGAAAGGACAACCTCCCCTAAGACTCCTGGAACGAAGATTAAGAAGGCAACAGAAGGACACAATCTAAAAGCTGAAAATAGCTGAAATAAAATCAGAAGCATTGGTTAACTCTGGGGTAAAAAAGGAGGTTGACAACCCTAGGATATTTTTAGGGAGAAAATGCTCTGCAAGAGCTGAGGGTGGCAGGGAGGCTGCAGGGCTAAGCCCACATCAGCCGGGGTACAGACCCACCGCACCCCAAGAAGAGCTGTGCAGGGCTGGGACAGTGACCAGGGATGGCCAAGGGATCTGCGGCCACCACACCAGCCCCACTGGTCCAGGGCCAGGGCCAGCCAGGAAGCCAAGTCTGCAGAGACAGCAAGGGACAAGGGCCAGAGCTGACGTGTAGCTCCCGAGCTGGGGAGGGTGAGGCACCCAGTGAGGCACCTCACAGCTGTTTCTTGCAACACAGCTCTTTTCCCAGCAGTTTCGTCCAAGGCTGCACCTTGGCAGAGCTGCCCTTGAATGCAGGCAGCTGAACAATTGTGGCACAGGGGGGAAAGTGTTGGAGCCTGTTGGTGCACTGAGTGCCTGACAGATACTGGCTTTAAAAATGTCAGCACATGGAGATGTTGTCACTTTCCTGTAAGTATAAATAGGCCTTGTGTTAACTAAGGTTAATGCAGAAGACCCAAGAGAAAAGGACTGCTACAGTTACAAAAACAAAAACCCGTAGAGAGATATCTCATGAAGAGAATGGAATTGTTTATGTCCCAGTAGCTTTTAACGTGCTACACATGGAACAGAATTCATTCAGAAGTGTAAGGTCTGTTGTCTTATAAACCTCTTTGCTGTTTTTGGCTGAATCAGCCCAGTACCAAGTCACTCAGTGATAAAAATCTGACCTGAATTAGACATGGCATGTGAGGGCATTTCTGTAGAATTTGCCAAAGGATGTGGTAAAGAAAACAGATAAGACAAAAATCTTGTCTTTCTTTCATTAGCCAGCATAAAACTAGTCTGAAGCCTGCTTATACAAAATTGTTCTTTCTGTGAGAATATGACCTACCCAAGTTGGTTTATACCACAGCAGGGCTATGCACTATGTGGCTGCAGCAACTTCTGGTCCAGCACTGGGAGTCTAAGAGCTAAAGGCACCGTCTTCCTAGCCCTGCAGCATTAAACCCTTTGTTAACCATGGATTTTGTGCCACTAGAATCACATCTAGAGCTTCTCAGTCAAGCCTGATGTTTACACAAGTACTTTACCCTGCCTTGAAAGAGACAGTGCAGTTACTTTTGTGTGAATGTGAATTGTACTTAGAACAGAGGTGGAATTTTGTTCTCTCATGGGGTTAGAAAATGAGCTGCCTCTAGTTCAATAGTGTGAATTTGTTTTTTAAAGAATGTGTTCCTTTCATTCATACCTTCTTTTATTGTTATTTTTTTTCTATTTGAATCTTCTCTGAATTAAGTGTAAGATTTCAAACCTCTTGTAAATCCTTAGTCTAAAAGGATGATGCAGGACGATTTCATGCTGGAAATCATGAACCTAATGTCTCGTGTAGTCTCCACAATGACGACTGCATCCCAGAGTGAAAAAATACCTTTTATTTGAGCTATTCTTACATCTTATGTAGGCTGCAAGCAATGTAGTATGCAATACTAAAGACACTGTTGAGTGTGGGGTGAAAAGCTGTGCTCATGAAGTAAGTAGCCTTCAAGCACAGCAGAAGCCCAGGCTCAGAAAAGACCTGATAATGTTCATACCTCTGAAGGCATGGAGCAGGAAATATCCTGAAGTGCTGGTTTCTTCTGTATTGGCATTTACATTTCAAATCCTAATTCTGGAGGTATGTGGGCTAGTATGAGAAAATATAAAGCTTTCAAGATCAAGGCACCTCAGTTTTAAAATATGAGAGGGGTAAAAGCAATTCTAAACAATTTTTTCAGCACAGATCAGTGCTAATCTCTGCGAAGTGTGGATCCCTTCCAGACAGTTCATACCAAGAATCTGTTTGTATAGCGGTGCACGATAAGGACCTGGGTTGTTTCCTGCCTGAGTTGATGAAACTCAGCATGGGGGTTGCTATTACCAAGTGTTAAGGAAGAATTGCACCCTTCAGGCATAAGCCTGACATCTCTGCAAAAAGCAGAAAACTGAAAGGAGCTCCATGTGAGTGCACAAAATGAGGTCTTTGTGCTTCTTTCTACACTGCCTTTCCATCACTGGTTTACTATCATATCAAATTCAGCATTCACGTGCTACTTCTATCTCTTACTGGTGTCAGGTGTTGAAGTACAGCGGCAGATTTGTTGTTGCACAGCAAGGTAATTGGAGGTAAACAAAATAGAAATTAAACCAGCCTTATGTACTAGTGAGTAGGAAGGAAGTAGGTAGGTCCTTACTATCAAAGTTACGAAGGAAATCGCCTCGGTTGAAACTTCTCGTAGGTAGAGTAAGGAAGTTGTTAAAACAATATCAAAACACTGCATGCTTTCTTTTTATAATGTGATAAAGGGGGTTACCTGTATCTTCCCACTCTGCTGGGTGCCTTGCTTGTACCTTTCATGGAGGACCACAGATACATGGATCACAAAAAGTGTGAGGTGAAAATCATCAGCTAATCGTTATTTTGCCTCCCTTATTGGCTGAGCCTCTCCCAGTCTGATATCTGTCTCTCTTTTCATTTTTGTAATGCTGAAAGGAGATGAAATACCAAATCAGAAAATGAATGTGGAGTCGTACTGATGTACCTCAGACTTCTGGCACCTTCAGAATTGTATTATCTTTATTCATTTCAACCCACAGCTTTTATAATCAAATATTTCCTTTTCCAACAATAAATGTTAAGGGCAGGAAAAATGCACTTAGTATCTGTTGGAATTAGAGTGATAGAGGAAACAAAGTAGTGCCTAAGTAAGTTGCTGTTGCAGGTACTTTCATCTCCTGAAAAATAAAATCAGCCTTCTGTTCTTAATACCAGTTTGTGATCATATCAGATAATTGCTCTTCCCTTTTTGCATTCCTTGGCTCCTTGGGAATTCTGTTCTCAAAAGGCAATAGTAGCTTCTGATGGAAATTTCTGGTAGTACAGTATGATTACAGTGGAGAAGAGTAGCAAGTATCTCAAACAACTAGTAGAAACTATATAGCTGTGGAGGAAAGTATTACTGAATTTTTGTTTTGTTTATTTTTCTCCTGGGGAAGAAGTCTGATGGTGGCCAATGTCAAAGGTAAAGAATATATCTTCAAGAAACAGTTTTGCTAAAGAATAGATGTCCTTTTAATTTGCAGGCAGAAATCCATTCTAAGCTTCCAGGTGCCTGACTTGTTTTGCTGTGTATCCCCCAGGGTGTCTGACCGGGACTCAGTGGTTCTGAGGCTTGTATAATTCAGGGAAACTGGAGACACTTTTGAACAAAATGCCATATTGTTTTCCCAAGAAGTAGTTTGCTCTCTGCAACGACATTCTGCATGCAGCACTTAAACAAAAAAAAATCCTTGGCTCTGATTTGTCTCTTCTTCTGTTCCTTCAGACATTTCATGCTGTACTCAACTCTGCTTTATTTGCTGGTTGAATAAACTTTGTCAGCAGTTTTAATTCTAGTTATGTTATTTATCTTGCCTTACTATGAAAGCTTTTGGGCTAATTAAAGTGAGAAAACACGACCCTTCAATGTAATGAAGGGATAATATTTGGTTGAGTTCTGCAACTGCTCAGTTGACCTTAGATTGCAACAAAGATTTTCAGAATAGGTTTGAGAAGTCTATGTAATAACTGTCCTCAGCAATATTAACAAACATTAGATTTTCATGTCATTGCTGTCTTGGACTTTTTGATTTTGGTTTTTGGGGTTTTTTTGGTAGATCTAATCTTGTCTCTCTAAATTTGCATATGCCTGAAACGTGCCATCTTGCACAGTCCTCATGGCGACCTAGAGATTCATTCAGGAAGATAATTTTTTATCTGCAAAGCGCTGGGGGCAGAACCAATGCCAATGTCCACTTATTCTATAACCACTGTGAAGATTTAAAAGCATCTGCTGAACAACCCTTGCTTATGCTAGCTAATCTGGCAAAGAAAAATTTTAACGAGTATCCAGCGTGTGGTAAATACAGCATGGGGAAGAGTTGGTGGCAGTGGTGAGAAAAGGCACTTTTGTGTATTTTTTGCAGCTTTTCCAGGGTTAATTTATCTCAGGCATGCTCAAAGCTGTAATTGTTCATATATATATATATATAAATAGGTTGCATCTCTGTTTCAGAAGAAAGATGGATTTGAGCTCTCAAGATCAGCGAACCTCAAATATTATCAGAAATTCTCTTGATGTGAAAGAGATCATACAAAATAGAACTAATATTGCTAAGGAATAAGTATGAAGTACATAAATGAACTTGAGAAGGGTTGTCCTCTGTCTGCTCTTCCAAAAGCACTGAGGGACTACTCTTTCACCTAGGAAGCAAGCCATGTGTATGGGAAGCCACATGTGGTCAAGTGTGTCATACAAAGCACAAGCCACTTCAGTGTACTTCATATGACTGTTGCATTACCTTCTGAAGTCCTTGATGCCATACAGTAATGTCTAAAGCTTGTGTTGCACTCTGTCAAATCTAATAGACTTTCACCAAATGACCATAAACAAGTCCTGATAATAGAAAACTTGTGATCTACTAGAAGAAAACAAAGTAAAGTTGGGAAGTCTGTCTTAAAACAGAAACAAAAAAAGAAAAAAAAGAAAAAAGAAAAAAAAAGACAACATTCTTCTGTGTTTATGTGGATTACTGTGATCCTTTCCAAACAGAGAGAGTACTCCCCTGTCAGTTATAGGCCACAGTATTTGGTATGTGTAGAGATGCTAATAAGTACAGAGCAATGGCTTCTTTGCAGTGTAGCTGGTGCCGTAAGTATGCAGAGGAAGCCAAGAGATACAATGGAGTAACTGCAAAAAGGCAGAGGCTTGTATGGAAGGACAGCAGTTCCCACATGTAGAAAAGAATACCTGGGAGAGGTTGAAAAGCTCTGGAAATATATTCCCTACCCTTCTGCACAGTGTTCTGGGTGCTTTCTACAGTAATTTGCTGAGAATGAAGGTCAGCTGGGACAGAGTAGAGTACAAGAGTAGATGAGATGATTTTGTTAAATTAAAATGGATGTGATGGGGTGGGGAAGAATAGAGAGACTATCAAAATAAGAAATCCTTTTAATAACACTGAGTGACTTCTGGATAAGGAACAGTAGTCACAGGCCTTAGGGTCCAGTGCTGCTGCCAGCTGGACTCCTGTCAATATACAGCAGTTGTTGCTGGAAACAGAATCTTGGCCAAAACGTGTGAAAATGTTGATACATATGATAGAACAGGACTGTAATATCTGTGCTATTAAACTAGTATAATCCTACCAATTGCATGGCTAAACCATCTCAAACTGTTTTCTTTCAGAAAGCACGTGTGAGTGGTGTGTGGGCAACTCATTGCTTATACATAAACAGCTGAATTGTTTGAAAATTTAATGTTGCATGTTAAAAATTTCTGTTTCTTAAGGAAATTAGAGTGAAAAAAAAAAAAGGTTGAATTTGAGAGATGAGATAGCTCAGAGTAGCAGCATTTATATGCCAGCAACTTGCAGAAGTTTGTGTGATTATGGAATATGGTGCTGCATTTTTAAAGAGCACAAAAACTACATGCTTACCATAGCAACCTTTTTGCTACATGGTTCATATGCTAAAAAGACACATGGCAACTTGCTCAAGAAACTCCCACATATGCCTTTGCAATGTGACATTACGTATTTGAAAAGATTTTGTGGAGATTGGTTAAAGAAAAACTTCCCAGCATCTAAATACAGCCATTGGGTGAGAGAAGAGAAATGAGACTGTTTTCTATTCTTACTGTTCAGCAAAAACTTATTTCTTAGGATCGCAAAAAAATGCAAAGATTCAGTGACCTGGATAGCATTTGATTTTTCTGTTGTGCTGCATGAAAGTGAATAGCGAAGTAGCAAGTGCCTGATCTACTGGAGATTATCAAAATCAGCAGCATTTTGAAAGTGCTCTAGATTAGACTAACTCCCCATATAGACAATCCTCAAAAGTTAAAGAAATGAAAGTCCTCTAATGGGCATTTAATTCACTGGAATGATTGCAAATGGTTCTCAGTGAATGTCTTCAGGGATTTCTGACACATTCTGAAAACGGAACTGAAATTACTAGTTGATTTGATGCCTAGGGGCTGCAGTGCAGCAGAGCTGAACAAATATGAGAGAGGGAATATCCCTTCCCTGAAGCAGATATAATTTGAGAATTCATCCTGATTTCTGTTTTTGAGAACTCCTGGGATCCCACACAAGCTGTGCAGGCTGATTGGCATGCAGTTTTACAGGGAAGGTGAGAAGATCTGGTCTTCAGTGGATTTCCCCACCTGCCGCCCCCACTTAAACATGAACAAATTTGAACGAATACACCAGGCTGTCCTGCTTTCCGCCCCTGGCAGGCTGTCTTCTTGTTAGCCTCCCAAAAGAAAGTAGGCAGGGAGGGCAGCATAGTCGATGCTCAGAACACTTCAGGGAGGGCATCCCTGACAGAAAGCGCAAAAACAACCACGGAAGTGGTGGCCTGCTGCCTCCTCCAAGTAAGTTTGTGATGCTGATACATGATACATCTCGCTCTGGCTCAAAAGCTGTTTTGTTTTTGAGACACACTTTGCCAGAGACCAGCTGCTCCGCAAGTGCTGGGAGCCAACAGTGACAGAGGCAGGCAGAGACATGCCCTTGCTGACAAGGACGCAGGACCATGGCACCACAACAAGGAGAGCTGCACAGGGCTTGGACAGTGAGGAGGGGCAGCCAGGGAACCTGTGGCCACCACGCCATTCCCACCAATGAGGTTAGTATGAGGTCAAATCAGGGAGCCAAGTCAGTGGACCAGGGTCAGCAAGGTGCAACGCCAGGAAGTGCATATCTGCTAGATGGCTCAGGCGAGGACCAAGGAGCAAGAGCCTGAGCTTAACCACAGCTCCTGAGCCAAGGAGGAAGAGGTGCTTCATCAGGCATCTCACAGCTCATTCTTGCAATATAGCTATTTTTACACAGGAGTTTCATCCAGGGCTGCACTGTGGCAGAGCCGACCTTGAACACAGGCAGCTAAAATCTGAGAAGCAGGGTGGAAAGATTGCAGAGTCTCCTTTGTGACACAAGGCCCTGACATAACGCAGCATTTTTAGGACCTTCTTCTCACTTAATTTTTAAATTTAAACAGATCTAACCTCATAGCAATATGATATTTCATGGGTTCTCTGTTATACTTTCAACTCATTACAGTACAGATTATGGACCTGGAAAACATACTGCAAATAGCAACGTATCAGGCATGCTAATAAAGTTGATTTCCTTCATATCCTCAGTTGCCAGTAGGCAGAATAAGCATGTATTATGAAATTACAGTCTTCTGACTTGCTTCTCTCAACAGGGCATTGCATCTGCAGAAAGTATTAGAAGTGGAAACCTCTTAGCCTTGTTTTGGCTGACTGCCTTTCCTCCAGCACAATGTGCTGCCAATGGAGATCCGTGATTCCCTGCTCCCATTCCTGCTGAGTCTGCTCTCCTGTTCCAAAAAACGAAAGTGGCAGAGACACAGTCCTTCTCTGAACCCTTCCCTTCCAAACCTGCTCCTGGTGCTACTTTTTCTAGCACACCAGGCAGCAGAAAGGGATGCGACAGAGCAGCTGCAGTAACGGGGATGGAGGCTTTGTGGAGGCATGTGAAAGAGGCAAGGCTTTGCTCAGCCTCGACCCTAATGCTGTGCTACCGTGTTAACTCTGTTTGTTACCATGTGAGCTTGTGATGCCCACATAGATATGTGCAATGTTGTGAGAACCGAGTGTGAAGTGCTGTGAAGTGTTCAGATGGAACATGTTATAAATGGGGAAAATGTCACTTAAATTATGGGATGCAAAGACTGCTTATAGTCAAATGAGCTTGACGGTTCCCAAGGATGAACTCCCATCTTCCAGTTTCTTCTCTCCTACTCTCCCCTTTTGACCTAATGTAGTATTAAAATGTCACAGAAAGTAGAAAGGGCAGATTTTGAGGGCATAGTACACTGACAGCTCTGTATTTGTGAGGGTGAAATCAGATTTGATTTGAACTGGTCAGGAAAAAATATCCCTCTTCTTTTCCTTTGTAAATGTGCTACCCATTATTATTTGATGTTGATTTTTTTTTTTTAAGCTTTGTGTGCTGTGACAAACTGCAGCTGGGTTCTGACAGGCCTATCTAAATGCCATCTTCCTATAAATCCACCCAGGAGCAGATGCAGCCACCATGTCGGTGAGCCAACCCTTGTCCTGTCTTGTCTTGTGGCAAATGACAGGTGTGAGACAGCAAACCAGGCTGCGGATGGCAAAACAACCTCTGGTCTGAGGAGCTCTGCAGATCCAGATCCTTTTCTGGCTGCCGGGAGGAGAGGGCTGGGAAGCTTGGGACTACTGCCAGGAGAGAGGCAAGCACCCTCGCTGTGTTTCTTTGCTCCCTTACTCCATCCACAAGCTGCTGTTCTGGGTTCAGAGCTGGAAAAGGGTAGAGGGCGCGTTAATGCCGGACTCCTGGAGGCTGTCACTGTGCAGAACCGCTGTGGTTTGCTCAAATCCCTTTGAAGTGCTATGCTTCTCAAACACCCTGAGTCAGGGTTGGGCCCCAGACTGCCAATTTGCCCTACCCACACATAGCTACCTCACTTATTGCAAGTATTGCAAAATTTGTGCAGCCCTTGTGCACCCATGTGCTTTCTGATATCTGTGCAAAGAGTTGTCATTGGGACTCTAAATGGCTTTATGCTCTCTGGGTGTTTTTTTGACTGCGTATGCACCTCTTTTTGCCCGAAATGTGCCAGCAGTTAGAGAAGACAGAAGCTGCAGCAGATGAGGTACAGACAGTGCAGAGTGCAACTGCTGCTCTCAGTGGCTCTTCCTGGGACCTGGGTATGTTTAGTCTCTGCAGATATCTCATCAAGGAGACGGAATATAAGGTGATTTAACTTGCATTGTAAGCAATCCTAGGTTTTTTGTTTTTAAAATATACGAGGTCAAGTGTCGTCTCCCTGGTAGTTAGCTGCTTCAGTCACTTACCAGTGAGACGACTGCTATCAGTTCTTGAAAGTCTGGTGGGTTGGTCTTAGACCGAAATCGAAACAGATAAATGAGCTTTCTGACCCAGGGAGGTTTTAAAAGTTCCTCTGACCCTGGTGTCGAGAATATTCTTTTCTGAGGCTGGAAAAAGCTCTCTGCGCGGAGCTCACAGTTTAAAAGCACTGAAGCTGAACTCCTCAGACACAGCTGCTCTTTACAGGCTATTCTGTTTCAGAGTCTTCCCTCCAGTACAGTTCAAGTTTCATGGTGATTTCAACAAGCCCTTACAAACAGCTGCTGCATTTTAACAGAAAAGGCTCCTGGTTTCTGACACTGCCCAGCTTTCCCTCTCAGCTACTGACAGAATGGTTAATTTAGAAAAAGAAAAAAAAGCACAAACGTGGTGTTTCTTCATTATCTCATTTTCAGAATATGATTTTTGGGACCAGTCTGAGCTAATTGAACTTCCCTCTTATGACACTGGGATTGACAGTATTTATAGAAACCTAATTTAAGTTTTCACTTCTCCAAACAGATATGCTGTTAATACTAAGTTTAAAGAGTACTTGGATCTCCCAGCAGGCTCAGTTTTCTGGCCTAGAAGGCTATTGTAGGTGGTATTTAGCCAGCTGCTGGGAGACAGCCTTGTGCTCTCAACAGTTCAGCTGGTGAACTGGCAGTAGTGTTTGCTTTTCTGCTTTCTTAGTCAATTTGCTCATATTAAACTTCTCTGGAATTTCAGTCTGTTGACAGACACAAATGTTTGCTGTAGGGCTATGGATTTGTGAAGTAAAAAAATTATTACTAGATGCTATAATATTTAAATGACAGGTTTCTTCTCTTGGGTGTGCTGTGAGTAACAGGGAAAGTTTTGGCCTTGATTATGAGCATGCCCTTACCAACTATCTCTACCTCCCCAAACTCCCCAAACAAATGAGTTAAACTTCTTTGATATAAGTTCTGATTTGAAATACCATGTTTGTGTTCTCATGTTTTTTATTGCGCCCAACACTTGCAGTAGGTAAAATAAAAACTAAAATAATACTTGGTCAACAGAATTCCCTGTCACAGATTGAAGATAGTTCAGAAGCTGGTCACAGTATCATCATCTGCATTCTGTTAATGAGTCTTTTCATCTCCCTTATGTCACACCTTGCTGTGTTTATCTTCCAGCTGTGACTAGTTTCAGAAAAATAAATCCTGTTGACATTTGATGACCTCAATCATAAAATGGGATATTTTCACAGACTCTTCAAAAACTTAAAACACAACTTTTCAGGTGGGAAAACCAAATAATTCCAGATCTTTCAGTATTTTGGGTGCAAAGACACAGATTTTTATTAAAAAAAAAAAATAATATCTTTGCAGCTCTTCAGTGTTATTTGTCCTAAAGCAGCAGTCATGCTGTTTTATTCCGTTTTCTTGTGTGCTTCCACATTCACAAAGGGGAGGGAAATGGCCATTGTCGATGGTTTAGTGGTAGTCACCAAACTCTTGATAATCTTTAGAAAATTTTCTTCTAACTATTCTGCAAGTGGCCCTTGATTCTGGTTCTGTGGCTTTTGAGAGAAATGATGCTGAGTGCTGTAGCTGAAACAAAACTTCTGGGTGTTGGCTAAGATTCATACTATGACCAGAGGTAAAGGATCAATATTTGTTACTCATGAGCTCTGTTGTTTTGATGCTTCCCTTGTTGTTTGTGAGGAGACCACGGCTTACATCCGCACAAGGTGGCTTACCCACATGGAAGCCGTGTTGGTTAGGTAACACCAGTGCCAGGAGCTGCAGTGCTCAGCGGGGACAGATCACAAGACTCCGCCTGGAGTAATGTGTTCATCTCTGGAGTCCTCAGCACAGGAAGGACATGGACCTGTTGGAACGGGTCCAGCAAAGGGCCACGAAGATGATCAGAGGGCTAGAGTATCTTTTCTATGAAGACATGCAATTGGGGTTGTTTAGCCTGGAGAAGAGAAAGCTCAAGGGAGACATTATAGAGGGCTTCCTATACCTAAGGGGGCCTACAGGAGAGATGGCTAGGGACCCTTTATCAGGGAGTGTAGTGGTAGGACAAGGGGTAATGGTTTCAAACTGAAAGAGGTGAGACTTAGATTCGATATCAGGAAGAAATTCTTTACTGGGAGGGTGGTGAGACACCAGGTTGCCCAGGGAAGCTTTGGATGCCCCATCCCTGGAAGTGTTCCAGGCCAGGCTGGATGGGGCTTTGAGCAATCTGGTCCATTGGGAGGTGTCCCAGCCCATGGCAGGGGGGTTGGAACTGGATGATCTTTAAGATTCCTTTCAACCCTAAGCGTTCTGTGATTCTATGATAGCCACTCTGTGTCCGTGGAGGACTGCCATGTCTTCCTGTGACAGTGCAGCTCAGGCCAGAAACACTGCTGTCATTCAGATTAACAAAATCCAGTTACATACTTCATTTCTCCCTTCATTTCACACTTGCAGTTGTTGTCAGGCAGACACGGCTGCATGTGGCACACACAGTATTCCTGCAGAGTCCTGAAACTTGTCTTTTTTTGTGGCTGGAAAAAGCCCTTAGTTGCATCAGGCTCTGATCAGGACTGTAAGGCAACAAGGTAAGATCAGGTAGGGCTGGTACCCTCTTTCTTTATTACTGCTTTCTGCTAAGGACAGACAGACTCATTGTGTGTTTCCTACTCTATCTGCATGCTCTGAAGGTGTGTAAGGCTTACATCTGCACAGGGATCCTCCACTGTTTAGTAGCCTGGGCAGGGAGGGGGGTGAGTGGATGGAAGGGAGGAATTAAAAAAGGTCTGGTTTATGCTAGAAGAGAGACCACAAAGGAACTTACTGCTAGCGTAGCCAGAAATTAATTGTTATTCCAGTGTAATTATGGCCAGAAATATCATTGCCTCGACAAGTTTAGACTTAGGTAGTTATTTCTTTAGGAAGACAGAACAGCATTCACTAATGATTACATCTTTAAAACCAGTGATTTTAGTACCTTCTTAAGAAATGTAGTATCTCTGACCTATGCTTCTTGAGGTGCAATTTTGGAAGTCCAGTGATAAGATGCACTTGCTTTGGTTTTGCCCTCTTCCTCTTCACTCTCTCCTCCCCCCACAAAATGTCACACACCTGAAAGCACTTGGTTACTACCTTTTTCCTCATTGTCTCACACGGGAAGCACAAAGGAAAAGGAAGAACAGTGTAAGGCTTTTGATACATGTCTCTTTCGAAGCAGACTGTTTTGGAACTCAGAATACACTGCTTTTCATTGTAAATTGGATTTCCCTAAATGTAAAAGAAGTTTTTGGCTGAATTAATAAAATTTTGAAAGAAATCTGTCTGGGATACCATATTCTATATTGGTGTCGGACCACTAGAGCAGGCTGAGTTTCTTTGGATGAATGTCATCCTGGCGGAGGCTGCCTTTGACACTAATATATTAGGTGACAAGAGGCCACAAGAGAAACAAGTGCAGTTGTTCCCTGTTGTGTTTGCCATCATTGGATCTTCACATTAATTCTTGGTTGTAGTCAGCATTGTATCTTGCTCTCCAGCTGCCAAGGTAATGCTTCACATGAGAAGAGGTAGAGGGCTGCTGTCTAGGAGGGAGACTGCAGTAAAGATTTATTTTGCAATATGATACTTAACATCCTTAATACATACTTAATATTTCCTTTTAGCATTAACTTATTTCAGGAAAAACAGTTCTGCAGCAACTCAAGTAGATTTGATTATACCATCTTGGCTTTCAAACACACGTTTGAGAGAGTCTCCATTTCTCTGTCAGAGAATACAGTAATTAAGGCAGAACTATTTATTTTCATGTCCAATTTCACTTTATTGCTAAGGCCTTGTTTTTTCTTTTTGTTTTCTGTTACTGTCCTGTCAGACACTTAGCTCCAAGAGTCACTGAAGTGACTGGAAGGACAGCTGATCTTTGTTCTTTCTGCAACTAATTTTGTTAGCAGACAACAGAAACCTCTTTCAAGAAATCTTGCAGGAGGATATCTGTCTTCTTTTTGTGCTCTAGTGCTAAGCAGCCATTCCTCTTGCATTGCTGGTTATCCTGGATGTGCTTTGGAGAAGAAAAAAATGCACTATCCCTCCTAGCCCTTCCCATTTTCTTTGGTAACTATGTACTGAAATTTGAAAGACGCAGAAAAATTCCTTGAGATGGATACAGGGTCTTAATTAAAATTCAACTTATTTAAGAGAATAGGGACTTAGTGTCTGCAACGACAGCGGCAGATGATTCAAATACAATTCAAATTCAGTTGTTTGAAGTTGGCTGATCAAATTAGACAATGGTTTTTTGTTTACATTACAGGCAGCAGTTTCACTTATTCACAGAACACATAAAATAGCTAGTTTAAACAGCCAAGATTTTCAAAGTTTAGGAAGGTGTGCTGTTGTTTAGGGATGCAAACTACTATCCAAGTCCTACAATATGTGAAGCGACAAGAAATTTGATAGAAGTTAATGCATTCTCCAAGATCTAAAATTAAGCTGGTTATTTATGTACTGGCATATGGATTTAGCTGAAATATGTGGGCCTCTTAAGGCCAACGTGAAGAAATCAGTATTTCTCCACAAACTTGCTCACCAGAAATGTGTGACCATGTAATTGTACACAAAGGCTAGTATTAAGTCCTGCTAATAGCATTAAAACTTTGAAGTTTATTTACTGTGTTTAGAAAAAACAATGTTTTTTTCTAAACATCTCTTTTCTCTCCAATTACTTTGCACTTAGCCTCATCCTGACAATTTATTTTTTTTCCATATGTGGCAAATAGAAGCTAGACAGATGTTCAGATTTAATGAACTGGGCCCTTTAGTAAAAACTCTTGAGGACAAAGTGTCCTAAAAAGGAACCTTGATAACTGATTTGCCAAAGTAATATTTATAAGACTTTTATTCCCAGTAAAGACCTAATTCCGTTTCCTGGGAGAGTAATTTTAGTCTGTTTCAATTCAACTCAGTTCAATGCAATATACAATCTGTGCATTGAAGT
Organism: Limosa lapponica baueri; assembly: GCA_002844005.1. NCBI lineage: Eukaryota > Metazoa > Chordata > Aves > Charadriiformes > Scolopacidae > Limosa > Limosa lapponica. Next base: position 1,562,634 of record KZ505682.1, on the reverse strand, counting down.
AACACATGATCAATGTCTTCAGAACTGCAGATTTACACTGCAAAGGAGTTGGTCTTGGACATGACTGCCAGAAGTGTACACAGAAAGTTGAGAATTAGTAGGAATACCTGTAAATTTTTGCCAGTTTTACATGTGCAGCGGAATGCATCCCAAAGATGAAGAATGTTTATTCGATGTAAGTGTTTAGGAGAGCACTACTGTGGTTGTGGGCTTTTTTCTCCCATGAAAGCAAAAGCCTGGGGTGTCTGGTAGAGTGGAGATGACGGAGGAGGGAAGGAAAATCTTTGGCTTCGTTGTTGGGCTAAAGACAACTGCACAACTTATTTCCCATTCACTGCCTAGCCTTCATGTCTTAAGATCTTTAGGGGGGGGTGGGTTGAGGTGTCCTACCATAACAGGGAGCATACAAATATTGAAAAATAAAATTTGTAGTTAATATCACATTGAGGAGAAATAAAAACATTAGTGGTAAATGTGGGCTGAGAGCAGAAGGTGGACTTCTTTATGTATACATGAGAAAAAGTTGTTGTGCTTTGATATTTACATGGCTAGGCTGCTCTGGCCTGAAAAGCTGTGTTTTAAGCTAGTGAGAGTCTGAGGTATTCCAGACGCTCTGGACTCCAACTCCTAAGGAACTACCAATGCTTTCTGAGTAGGCCTGTAGTTTAGACATGAATCATGTGTTAGGAGTCTATAGGGAAAAATTCCATCTTTTCTTCTACACATCCACCCCCTAGCTGCCTCTGAAAGGTGGTGTGCACATCATTTCCACAGGTCAGCCAGAAGATTTCATTAAAAAATACCTGTGTATGAAAGGAGCCTTTGGAGACGTCCATTTTAGGATTCTCTGCAGTTGTAGGTGAAACACACTGTGACTTGGGCAGTGACTCCCAGTAAGTTCTGTTAGTTACCAATTCTCAGCTAGCTACCAATAACAGTGCAACAGCTAGCTAGCTAGTTTTGGTAGAGATTGGTACCTCTGTGGGAGTACATGAAGTGCTTTGACCTGGCTTACTAAAGCAGCAAGGCATGCAGGATTATGCAAGCAATCAGCCCCTTCTTTCCTCTTTCAAGAGTTGGCTAATTTCAGAAAAAAATCACAGTGGAGTAGAAGAGTAAACCCAAACATTTTTACAAAACTTCTAGGACCTTAGCAGCTGTAGGAAGAGAGGATCTATTATGTAGTTCTAGTGGAAGGACTGTGGCATGGCAGCATCCACGCAAGAGCTGGATCCTCAGCCAAGGTCTGTTGGTCAACCAGTTTTGTGGCCCCTCCACTCGTGGGACTGCTTATCGGTGAGTCTTTGTGAATCACATAGAGGGTGTTGAGTAATGTGTTTGGTGAAAAGTGAAGGGATTTTTTTGTTGGTGGTGGGTTGGGTTTTTTTTAAAGCAAACAATCATGTGAGCCTGACTGATCTGGATTTCTACATAGTCTTGTTTGCAACCGCTGACAAATTTCAGTCATCTCTTCTAGACCAGTTTGTGACAAACAAGCTAAAACCACCTCTCTAAAGTTTGGTGACAAAGTTAGTAGCTGTGCAGATCCAGCTATACATGAAGAGAAAGGGTGCTGAGGTTCACGAGCATCCATGACAGCTCCAGTTTAAGTTGACGTTCAGCAGTCCACTGCCTCCTGTCATATGATTACGCCTGTTCATCTGAAAGACTCAATTACGATCAGGGTCCACTTTCCCCCTCTTTCTGCTTCAATAACTGTATTAGAACTTCCAGGTATTTGTAATGAAAGTTCAGAGATCATGAAAGGGTTTCCCAATACTATTCTTGTCTAACTGGCAACACTGCTTTTAATTAGCATGGATCTCTTTCTTTCCATCTCGTTTCATTTGTTAATACAAGCATTTTTGGTTTGGGGTAGAATTCCCCATGGAAGCTTGCAGCTTGTTTGGTCTCTGACATCTCAGGGGGAAACAACTGTGCAAGACTGTAAAGACTGAAGTTCTTGAACAAGAGTTTCAAAGAAAAGAGACAAATTCCATAAATTGTCAGGAATTAGGGAAGAGAAAGAAAATACCAAAGACGAAGTATGCCGGTAAATTCATTTTAGAAATACATTTTTTCCATCTTAATTCCTGCAAACACGTTGTCAGCAACCAGCTTTTTATTTAGCTATCTTCATTTTAGATAGACAGCAGTCTTCAAATGCTTATGGTATTTAGTACTCTTCCAAGGTAGTTGCCATGGCCAAGGAAGTTGCAGTGGATTTGCAGGCAGACCTCAAACCCCGAAACCAACATAAATGAAAAATGAAAAGGAAATTCAATAAACAGCAGCAAAAAAACCCTAAAGCCTTGCCAAGGTCAAAGAAGTTCCCTTGGGCAAAAGATGTCTTGGGCCAAAGGCGCTATCTCAATATAGGGTAAAGGTGGTATTAATAAAATTGATACACTGGTATGTTGGTCCATTAAAAAAAAAAAAAAAAAAGAAAAAGATAAGCAGGAACTGGCATAATGAAAGCTTTGGTCATGTGAGTGTTGCGCACTTCCATGTTCATCCTGTTTGAGCCTGATTGCCAAAGTTAGGTGTCAAGGATTTGCAGGCAATGTATCTGAAAGGTTATGTCTTTTTGAAATAGGATATGCAAATTCCATGTGCTTAGCAGAGAGCTGCCAAAAGCTTGCTGGTAGAAATGTCCTCCTGAGCAGCAGGTGGCCTACCAGCTTAGGGGTCTGGTCTTGACTGAGACCTCCAAATTCCGCCCTGGTGTTTGTGGTGAACTTGGTGGATGAGTTTCCCCTATGCTTTTAAACTTACATAGACTTTGGGAGAGGGTAGGAATACTCCCAGTTTGTGTGCAGTGACACGCAAAACACAAGACAACCCCAATCTTTGCAAACTGGAATAAACTTATTTTGCCCTATTGTCAATATCTATCACCCAGAATACTAGTAATAAAGAAAATAAAACAGAGAAGGTAGCTCTTGCTACCTTTTGATGATGTGAGGATGCATGCTGTCTGATGATCACACCTATTCATTTCAGGAGCCTGTTGCTTTAGTGTGCTGCTTTTTGTTTAGTGCTCTGGTAGATGTACAATAGCTTGAAACAGAGTCAGTAAGGTAACTGCAAAGATGAACAGATTTGTGTAAATAAATGTGATTTTGTGCACCTCAAATAAAAGCCAGAGAAGTACTCTGCTGTTACTGAAAGGAAACAAATGAATAATGTATAAGCACCTCCATTAAGTGAAAAAAATTGTACCTTAAGGGAAAAAATATTCTAAGCTGTACTTAACTGTAAAAAGATGTATTATACAATTGAAAGGCTCTGGGCTCTTAAATAATGACAAAACTGATAGAGTAAGGTGGCAAGTGTTCTAGGGGATAAGGAAAATAATGCTGAGCACCTTTGTGTCCAGTGAGCCATGTTCCCATCTCCTCACTAACAAAATCTGCCGGTATGAGTAGTACTGCTATTTGCTTTCCTTTTCAAAAAAAGAAGTGTAATGGGTGTCACAATTGATCTGTAGCTAAGAGCAAATTAATTATAATTGCAAGTTTGTATTGTGGGTCTGACTTCCTCTACAGATGCTGGAAGTCTATAGTGCCCTGCCTTTCTACTTTAGTCTGCCAAGAAGTAAATATTGCTCCACTCTGGGTCTGTCGACCAAACTGTGGCATGGGAAGGGGCACACCTTCTGTAGAGGGGAGCGTTTTCAGATAAATTAGTTTTTTCATTGAGGACAGATTATTTAACGAAGAAGCAGCATTGTTCTCCTTCATGACTTAGAAAAAGTGAAGGAGACTTCTGCTGAATTGCAAATGAGTATGTGTCTGAAAGCTGTCCAGTGCAAGTACAAACTACCATTATTTAATTTGTAGGAAAATGCTAGTCTTACACGTGCTGCAAAACAAGTATTGAGCCAACATCTCCAGGAATACCCCAGTCCTGTGCCCTTACCAGTATACTGCAGAACCACTTTTTTAACCATGCATACATTTGAAAGGCTTCAATTTGTATTTTGTTTTGTCTTTGTTCCCATGCAGAATAAAATAATGTGGTTTTATCAGCTTTTAGCTGATGTGGTGCTGAACTATTTTTCCCTGTCCTCAAGACTTCTGCAGTTAGATAGCTTCCCAGCTCTCCAGGACTGTAGCACCAAGGTGGCAGGCCCTCTGTGCCGTCCCCTCATGCTGGGGAGCCACACAACAGCCACTGCTTTGATTTGCTCTTCCTTGATGGATATTATTTGGTAGAATCTGCAATAGTAGTGGAGTTCCGTTTTGTCCTCTTGGGGGATAGACATGCAGCCAAATACCTTCTTTCCTTTGGAAGATGTAAGAGGTCATGAAGATCTAATGTGCAAATACACAAAATTTTTACAGGACTTAAGAGACTGTTAATGCTAGCTGAGAAGATGAATTTATATAGTGAGAGAGGTGTGTTAATCTTACAACAAGGACAGGTGCTTTAGAAAGTTAAATCTTAAATTAAATTTTTTTATTCCTTTAGGTATTAATTCTTGACTGATTAATATATGTGTATGTATATAAATATATACAAAAATTGAAGTTTGGGTGCACCGTTCTCCATTAATTTTTACTCTTTTTCCCTCCACTAGTGTCAGGACACAGCCACATTCTCTTTGCTTATAGTACGATAAGGCCCACAACTAATCATCCTCACACAGGATGCCAGTTATTTGATGTTCTAATATTCTTCTCCTGGAATGACATGACTTTCTCAGAAGTTAGCAACAATTCGTTAAAAATCCACTGAGAGGATTTCTAGTTAGAAACTGGGAAGATGCTGCTGAAGTTAACCCGTTATAACTTGTGGAAACGAGAGTGCCTTTGAGAGAGGACTGAAGGAGGAGTTCAGTTGTAGAGTGCTGACAGTAGTTGTGTTAACTAAACTCCCAGCAGAGCTGAGAGTGGATACTGTTGTTCACTAGGAACTGAACAGACTATTTAATAGCAACAGTAATAGTAATATAGTAAATTATTAGTAGATTATAGAATATTATATCTGCAATATATAGAATCTATATATTATAGAATAGTAAATATATTCGGAGTTGAAAGGCTGTAGCTGCTACAGGTAATACAGCACTGGGTCTCAGCATCTGACCAAAAGGCAAGAAGGAGTATTTACTCCTTCTGATCCTGTTAAACCACTAAGGGCTTTTTCTAAAGTTTTTTGAAATCTATTTAAAGGCTATCATTAATCTAGCCTGACTTTGTTTTGAAAATATTTCTATGGGGTTTTTTGTGGTTTTGGTTTTAATTAATAAATTTTAAAATCTTTCTGTAATTCTGTCTCCTGTCCATTCCGTGTTATGGGCATACTGGATATTTTTCCTCTGGTTGTCATTGCTATGGAACTGATAGGAACTGGCTGAAGTTAGATGACTGTAAATTTTCTGTAGTCCAATGAATTTTGAACTTTCTTGGCTGGGAGGACGAGTGAGGTGTTGGGTAATAAAAACATGACTCCAGATCAGTTGATGTGCCACTGGTACCCATGCTAGACTTCTATGTGTTTGTCATTACTTAAAAAAAATAATGTCAAATTCGTAGAAGTCTGAAGGAAATTAGGTCATCAGCAGTGAAGCAGGAGCCATTTTTTGTGTGAGGTTTGAAAGGAGCGTCCATATCTCAAAATAAATCTTAAAATTCTGCATGGACTTTTTTTTTTTTTTTTTTTTGTTTCAAACCACAGTGCTTGTCTCTTGCCAGTAATTCAAGGAACACTGAAATAATGCAACTCTGAAAGAAAGGAGAAGCACAACATGTCTGCTACTTTTAGAGCGTAGTACAGTTGAAAACAGTGATGTTGCATAAATATTTCAGCAGCAAATCCCCATGTGACACTTTTAAAGTGACTGGTTAATGCCCAAATGGTTTAATGTTACAAATTACCTCTGAAATTGTTGAACCTCTTGTAAAAGAAATCACTTACAGCATTTTACATATCATTAAATTCTTGCAATGTTTTAAGTGAAAAGTAAACAGCAATAACACTGCTAGTTTAGCTTTTTCCCTTCATTTAATGTACAACCAAGTATTCTTCTAGCCTTTCTTGTTTGTGTGTCTACTACAAAAATTCCTATACTATGCCCCTATGTTGTGCTCTGGCAGTTTAGAGATACCCCATTTAACTGAGGGGAAATGAGGTTTAAAAAATAATTTTAATTATATTTTAGAACTAGGGCTCTCAAATGAGTTTGGGTGCCACTCAACTTGTATTTTACATACCTCCTCCCAAGGTAGTCAAGCCATTTAGTGGACTACTCAGATCTGGATTTGCTATCCAAAGCACCTCGGAAAAATCACAGGGAGAACTAACTCATGATACAAAGATGGTATAGTGGACCAGCTTGTTTTGGGAACCAGCTTGGAAGGATGGTTAGAAGAAAAATGCCCAGATACACAAAGATGACTAGGTAAATTGGGGTGGAGGGAAAGGATTCAGGCATTTAACAAGTACTTCTCCCTAATTCGTTCGGTGCATCGCCCCACTCCTCTTGGAGTTAAGCTTCTTGTTGTGTTTGATTGCCTTATAAATCACAGCTGAAGAAAAGACTCCTTACTTCCTACTTCATTGACAATAAGACAACAGGTACTCAAATCCTTCTATGACAAACACTAAAATGGTAATGCCCTTAATCTCCATTTAACAACTCAGTTTTAGTAACTGTTCTGTACATTTTCACATCAAAACAATTTTAACTTTGATCAGAATAAGCTTTCTATAACCATCACTCAAAATGGCCTAACTTTAGCCAGCTTCCTAGATGTGACCCATGTGGCATCAATATATAGTAAAAAAACAACTTTAACATTGTCATCTTCCTGTTTGCTTATTGAAGTATATGGAACATAACATTCAATAAAAATATAAGCACATCATTTATTATTAAACTCAGCGCTCTTTAGTAGAATTTCAAGCATTCATCTCTGTGATCTTTTAAGCTAATCTGTTTTCCTGAAGCAACAAAATGCACTGTATGGCACATTCTCTTTGCTGATTCACGTAAATACCTGTATTTCCCTACTACGGGAGTGTTTCTAATATGAAAGTTTCTAATTATAGTACTGAAATCTGGCATTTAGGCATCAGTTTGTGTTAACGTAATCTTCACTCGGTATCTAGGACTGCAATGGAAAGGTGGCTCCCATAGTCTGATGGGCTGGATTCTAAGACGGGGCATGCCTGGTGCCCCTCAGGGCTGCAACAAGGCTAGAAGAAGCAGTAGCTGCCAGGCCAGCAGGCTGGCCAGGTACTGCCAGCTACAGCCAGGGAGCAGCACCGCCTGTCCAGGCACCATACAAACACCCGCCAGGCAGAAGTTTCTGCTCCAATGGTCTGCTGGCTGATGTGATGCATTTTGGTAGTATTCCTTTGCGAGGTATTACTGTGTTCAAATACAGTGCTTGGACAAGTGAACAGCAATCTAACCGGGTGTTGGCACAGATCAGTGTTTATTTTCCTCATAAAGCCAAAAGTATTGGTAACCTGTTGTGCTGGAGACACTATTACTGTTTCTGAATGCCAGCAGGGCAATGCAGCTCCAAGAAAGCAAAAGCACTGAACTTGGTAGGGCAACCTGTGAAACTCCCCATCTTCACTGCTGGCTCCCTATGGGATTAGTCTCCAAAGTGCAGAATCATTCCATTATTTCTGGGAAAAAAAATTAAAATAAAATTGTTCATTCTTTCTGTTATAACTTTTTTCTTCCTCTTTTAAAAATGCTGTAGGCCTTTTTCTTCCCCCTTTCTTTCCCACAAAACCAAGGTGGGGGGTAGAAAAAGCCTAGGACTAGCTGCACAACAGGCATTTAAAAATGGCATCAGTTCTCAAAACGTTTCTGGCTCTTGAATCATTGAGCTGCTCTCTGTCTGGTTTACTTCCAAATCCCACTAGAAACAGCTTCATTTTTTTTAACATTACACTTGCATGGTGTTGCCTGATGCAAAAGTTCAGACCGTCTCTGACTCCAAAGAGGAAGGAGCAAAGCACCACGTTGCCAAGGCTTCCCCTCATCTAATAAGGCAAGAAAGAGGTTGTAGGGAAACATGTACCTAATAGTTTCTGTGGGAATCTGAGACCAGCCTTCCTGTTTTCTAGGGGAAAGCATCCTGTCACAGGAAGGATGAAGCTGATGGATGGGTAGTCACTGCAGCATGCACTTGGAAAGGAGCAGGAGAAGAAATTTGCGTGACAGTTCTTGCTCTAATAAGTATCTTTATATTTGAGTCACCTGAGCACACACAGAAAATTAGACAGCTGAACCAAACCACGCTGCAGAAGTGAAAGATCTTTTTTTTTGTTACGAGTGTGATTGCTACCCTGCTATTGGGTTAATTCAAATGTTCCCCCATGCTCCTTCCCCCACCTCCTCCCCCCAAAAAAATGGAAAAAAAAAAGAAATGTCTTCTTTTTTGGTAGGAGCACCAAACTTCAAGTATATTTACAGGTGTGGATGATGTACATTCAGCCCTGAGGGGTTAGAAATCAAGTCTCAGGAAAAAGTAGTATTTCCTATAGATCACTTAGGATAGATAACTTTACTGTTCTCAGTGACTTTCTCTCCATGGAAGAATTATCTAGCAGAAATTAATTTATTTGCCATCGAGATTTTCTGACAGTCATCTTGCAAATTACTTAGAGCAATAATACACATGCAGCTTCAGGGTAGCTTCTGGCTCTGTTTAAGTGAATCAGACAGAGCAGGGGGATGGTACTTCTTCATTCACAAGACTGAAATCACCACATCCTTTGCTGGGCTCCTTTGTGCAGTTGCCTTGTACCCAGCCTTGGTACTCAGCCTATTTGTCATACACTCAGCTGAACTGAGCCAGAACTACTCAAACAACTGTGAAACAACTTGTGAAGCAGTGCAAGGTGAGCTATGCTATAGCTTCTTCCAAGGCAAATACCGTCAGTCAAGGTGGATGGAAGTTCATATCCTGAATCATGCATTCAAATGCCATCAGCTAGTATCTGGCCATTTCATACACACGTAAGAGGCGTTTTCTGCACCAACTTAGAAGGTTACAAAAGGCCTCTGCATCTGACAACGTCTTTTTTACATCTACTAGGCAAAGATCAAAAGGGGGGGAGGGTGAAGAAAGCTTTTAAAAAAAGAGAAAGACTTTGCCAAGCTGCTTGTCATTTAGAAAAAGCTTAATGGATAAATGTCATGGAAACAAGCTGTTCCTACTGAATAAAACCAATACTGTTCTTCATATTTCTTCCTTCTTAATCTTTTAAATGCAGAGGAAAAAGAAGGCAAATGTTAAACAGCTAAAAGCAAATATTTTCTATGGTAGCAGTATAACTGTCTGTATTTTCTTTGTCTAGTCCTCTTTGAATATTGCATGCTACAGCTGGAGATCTTAGAGCAGAAAGCTGGCAAGGGAAGTAGATGTTCACATGGGTGAAGGGTGGGCTACTGACAGATGACCTCGTGCTGCCACCAGACCACATCTACATTGTCTACAGAGATGGTCCATGTCTTCTCCATGGCAGATGTGGACACGGTCTCCAAAGGACAATTCAGACCAATCCATTGACCACTAATAGGGAGGCCACAGGCTGTGCCAGCTGAGAATCAAACTCTTTCTCTGTCCTATTTCTACCTCTCTGAAATTTGTTTCAAAACTTATTTGGAAAGCCTACCCGCTACTTGCCCATCTCTCTCCTGTTTCCTTTCTGCTGAAAAGAGTATCTGCAATTCTGGAAATGTACATATTTCATGCTGCTCTATTACAGCAATTGCTTCAAATTGAAAATAAATATAGCCAAATCACTAGAAACATTTTATAGGCTGGAGAAAACAGGGTGGCAAGGCAGGAAATGTAATCCTGAATATGGGAGCTCTGGAAAAGCAGTCTATTTCTTATGTACAATTTTTATGTTTCTTTTCATGCACTTGATAACTGAAATAAGTATGGCCTAATTTCCTACCACTGCACTTTCAATACTTGATTAGCTTCCTCTGTGTGTAAATTGTAACTTAAAAGTGTGAAAGAACATGAATCCTTTCAGCTATTCCTGCATTATCTTCCAAAGTAGCTTGGGAAATCATCGGAAGGTTTCTTCTCTCCAGACCTGACCAGGGATGATGTGCTGAGCAGCCAGTCAAAGGTGTTACAGCACCTGCTGACCAGGTGAATTCAACGGGTATAGACATTTTCTGGCACATCTGTGGAAATGGCCTAGCAGTGGTGCCAGCTGAGCCCCCTGAAGTCAGTAGACTCCTCAGGGGGTGAGGGTCCTGAGACCAGCTGCAGGAGGTGCTTGCAAAGTGTATTAAAACCACAGATAATTCAATGCCTTTGATTGACCATTATTAGCCAAACTGACTGAAATCTCTGTTTCAAAGGAAGCTGATGAAGCTAGGTGGCTTGCTAGCACATTTCAGCCTTCAGACTGTCTTCGGAACTCACATGCTCGGGAGTAAATCTGCAGGTCTTTTGTCTCACCATCACACAGCATAAGTGAGACTCTGAACTTCAGCCAACATAGATATCAAGAAGAGTTAACTGACATCTCTTTGGACTATTTTTTCCCCCCTCTCTCATTATTTTGGAAGTAGACTGATGTTTAACTACTTAGAAGCTAAGCTCCTAAATCTCATTGCCCAGCCAGACACCTTGCTAAGTTTATTCCCGTTGAATCTTGATAACTGCTGCTGGTGGAGTGCTGTCAGTTTCGATCTCAAAAGCTGTCTGAAAGCTCAAAAGCTGTCTCAAAGTTGTCTGAAAGGGTCCTGCTGAGTGGCACAGCATTGCCCTGTGCTCGCAGTGGAGCAGTAGACCTCGTGCTCTCCTCACAGCAGTGGCACCGCCAGACAGAACGAGTGAGGTCTTGTCATGCTTGAAATGTGATAGGAAAAGCATTTTTCAGTCCAAACAGCCGTTTGAGAAATATCAGGACGTCGTGATACTGTGATGCGGGAGGAAGAACAGAGTGAGTCCATCGTAACCCCCCAGGTTACACGCCACTGCCCTGCCAAGGAAGCCATGGCCACCTTCAGGTTGGGTCTTGTTATCTGCCCCCTCCAGTTACATGCACTGGGCCAGTAGCCACTCAAGTGCTCTGGGGCCCACCTCACCTTTCAGATCAGTACTGGCAGCTCTATACCGAGGATGCCGACAGAGGCAGCCACAGTTCCCGGTGCTCAGCAGCTGCTGGAGGAAAACACACAGAGCAAAGGGTTGAGGTGGGCAGCAGCAATGGAGGGGGTATGAGTGGCATGCACTCTTGAGAGACTTTCTGGCCAAAGTGTGTCTGTGTCTGTTGGTGGTAAGTGGTGTCTGCAAAACCAAAATCTTCAAGCTCTGATTGTTTCTGCAACATTACCCAGTGTGTGCCACAACTATTTGAAACTGCAGGTTAAGTTTAGGAGTGAGTCTTAGGACAGATGTCTTGTTCTCCTACACACGTCAGGTTCATGTGCTGACCGCTGGACATTTCTTACTTCTCCAGCAGGGATGTGGGCTCAGATGCTTTGGAAAGGCACAGCACTGCCACACTTCATTTTTGCACAGATTTGTGCTACTCAGCACATTCCATAGTTTGGGTTTTTTCAAAAGGGCAATTCTAAGTGTGCAAAACTGCTCCTGAGGTATTCTTTTGTTTGATTTTTGCTTGAGAACACTTGAAACCTCATCTCTTGCAATTTTTCTGGAGGCTAGGTCCCTGTCTTTTGAGACAATAATCTAGCACAAGCTCTTTCAGGTTTTCTTCTCATTTCTATTACAGAGTTCAGAGTTCTTTGCTTTATTTCTGTGTGATAAGCAGCCCTCATACTCCTGAAATAATTCAACAACTTTCCCATATAAGGTGATAGATAGCATTAAACATTGTGTCCCTGTTGTTCCTTGCCAGGAAATATTATTGCACAGTCTTTTACTTTTCATCAATACCCATGACTTTCAGATGTGGAGTGAGGTTTCACTTAAGCCTTTTCTAAGCTCTGAAGCCTACTTGAATATTTTCTTTTAACTTTGTTATTACTTCTGGTGCCACATGATGTTTGACCATTCATCTGGACTGGAGATGCTCTTTCGTTCAGAGATCAGCACTGTTGTAACCACATAGCAGAACAGGTGGCTCATCTTCAGACTCAAGATACTTGGAAATGCAGGTTTGGAAGGAAACAAGAGGTCAGAATAGACATCATTTTAAAGTAGAGCCTTTTACTCTAACTAAAAGCTTGTTGTTTGTTTCATATATAATTGATAACAGTCTGGATTCTCCTAAATATTTGAAGATACTAATGGGTTTAAATGAATCTGAATGCAAAGGAAGTCAGCATAAAGCATTTTATGCTTCACTTCTCCATCTGATTTGGTTACTTGCCATGTTAGATCGCAACAGGTTCATGTTTGTGGCTTATGGTTTTTCTTGCAGTGCAGCTGTGTTGAGTATCCTCCATTACACAGAGAGGCTTCGAAGTCCTCTGCAGGAGAATCTTCTCAATATAAAAGCCTGAAAATTGTTGACCTAATGAAGCTTCAACTGCATCACTGTAATGAAGTCTAATATACAGCAGTATGGCCATGCTAATTCTGGCAGCTGCCTGTGTTTTAGCTTTCCCAGAGCACGTCTAATGCCCCAGCCCAGACTGTGCTGCACCTGCTCCATCCATGTGCTCTACTGCCCAGCTGCGAGCAATTCCTGGCAGGGTCAAGTGTCTGCATGCAGCTTGGTGCTATGCTAAGCCCGAAGTCTTGGGCAGAGTTGCACAAATTTACACAGCTCTCCTCTCCTGTTTATTGCCATCATCTTCCTCATCAGGCTGCTCTTGAGATGGGGCTTACCTGCTCAGTGCTGCGCTCACTCTACAGTGAGTGGAAACCCTGTGGTTTCTGGACCGGAGTAGATAGGCAGATGGTGAGGCACTCAGGCGGGTCAGAGCCAGACCTGTGCACACCTGACTGCGAAGTGTCTCCTAAGCATCTCTTTCTCTTTATTCCCTCAGTCATGGAGAGGGCAAAGATCCTCACCAATAACCCTTACAAGGCTTGGAGAAAAAAAGGCTAACAAACATTACAGCTCAGCCTGTAGGTATGCTGATGCAGGGGTAGGTTTCTGAAAGTGGGACAGTGCAGTGTTAGTTCTTTCGTCCCTTCCCCTCCATATGTGGCTGCCTCTCACCACTTAATAACTACTTTGAGAGGGGTGGATGAAAAAGGCAAAAGGAATTTTAGGACTTTCTTTTAAAAAAAGAAACAGTATGAGCTACAAAAAATTTGGCAGATGGAAAGAACAGACTTATCAATGAGAAAGCCTTCCTTCCTTAGATAAAACTTACTAAGAATTTTTCATAACTTTTAGTTAGGGGAAAACAGCTTTCAGACAATTTCCATTTGTAGCACTGACATAAGCAATAGGTTTTATTCTAAATATTAGATGCTCATATTTAAAGCATTTATTCTTTTATGGTTTGATATGCTTTTAGTGTGCAGTATATCAATTTGAATGTCCACACATGATCTGACATGGAAAGAGTCTTACAAACTGAGCAGCAGCAGCCCAGTGTGCCCGTTACCTGTCTTTGACCTCTAAAGACGACAGTGATTCAGACCCAGTCTGGCGAGCCATGGTTTTTAAATAGCTCACAAGGAAAGGTATGGACTTCCAGGAGGTGTTCAGAGCTCCTAAACTGGATGTTTAACTTTTAGATATTGAAGCTCCTTCCACATCAGATCCATCTTTATGGAGCAACAGGAGGTAAAGAAAGGCTGTGTCGTGCAAATCTGTCTGGGAAGATCTGCAGGCTTACACTAGATGATGATTTGCAGAATTAAAAACTGCAGAGTATTTCCAAATATAGTATCTGTGAATCCATAACTCTGGTCCTGCAAAAACTCAAATGTAACTAAAAAAAATACTATTTAAATCAACGTACTTAGTTTTAGCATGGTGGATAGACTTATTTGTGATCTTACATTTTAGTCCTTACGGCAAGGTATGTTTGCTAAGTGTCATTAAAAATGCAGGGATTAGCAACAAGACTCCGAAGTAACTGATAAATAGAATCGGTGTCTGGAATGCAGTGAAAAGGAGGAGTTCAATAGCAACTGAAAGCTGAATTTTCCTATCGGTGACACTAAAGCAAGACGTGCATGAAGCTTTTGAACTGCAACATGGTAATTATGCCATACACTTCGAGGAAGATTCCTTGTTTGTAAACAACCTTTCAATCAAAGAAAAATCCCCATTCTACTACACAAGCAGTTTCAGAGATCCACCATAATGCTACTTTTTTCTTTTGGTGAGCTCATATGATGAACACAGTGAGGGAGCTTAAGTTTTGGAAATAATAAATCAGTAGTGGAAACTGCCATACTACAAAACTCAAACAAGGAAAGACTAAAAGGAGTTAAGAAAATAAAACCCATATTGCTTTGTGCTCTCCTGAACAAGTTTGTATCTGTTTTTCTTGGACTGGATTCACATGTAACACTTAAGAGCTTTTCAAAACTAGTTATTAGAATAAAAGAATCATCAGTACCAAAACCATAGATAAAATATTTGTAGTGAGCTTTAGAGTAAATTAAGAAATTGAACTGGAGTATTCCATGGTGTCATCATTTGTTGTTTGCTTTAAAAACAAGGAAAAAGGAATCCAAAAGAATGTGGCAGATTGTTACAGAACCCTGCTGATGGGTATAGTCCTGGCACATCTCACAGCCCTGCTTGCATAAAGCTCCTGCAAGAATTTAGAAGCTTCACCCTCCTGAGTCCTGCTGTGTAAAAGAAATTGAGAGGTCGAAGTTACACAGTTTCTCTTTCACATCAGAATAAACCAGCTCAATACTTACAGCTAGATCTTAATTCAAACTTAACTCTTGCAGATTGGAAAGAATTTTCCATGTGGAGCTACAGTTCTCTAAAAACCCAGTTGTACAATCCAGAGGAGAAAAAACCCAGGTCTTACAAATATAAAAAAGATGTTGTGAATGACGAAAGAGACAGTTCAAGCTGACAAGACAAAAAGGACTGTATTCAAGCTACAGCAAGTGTATTTCACATTCAATGACAGGAAAAATATTCTAAATTATACACAAAAAATGGGAGAACAGACAAACAAAAATCTTCAAAAAAGAATTCTGAAACTTGACTACTAAATTCCAATATTATTAATCACTACTGCTAATCCTGCCAACAGTGTAAAGCGGGTGGCCTCATGACCACACAAAATCTCATCTAGTTTAGGACTGGGCTAGCACAGTTTTAGCACAATATAATATCCACCTTTTCCTTTGGAAATGAACTTCATAAAAACAAAAGCAGAACTGCAAATACTGTGCATACTGCTTATTATTTCCAGTCACAAAATACCACAGTCTGTAAACAAGGCACTCCAAAGACATGTAACTGTCCTGCTCATCCAGAGGGGAAAATGCTGCAAAGTCATCATCTTTCTCAAGCACATAAAAAGTGTTGGAGAAACTCTTGACCTTTTCACAAACAAGCAATGCCTCTGGATGTAACATATTCATCAGTTACATATTTTGTATCCCCAAAAAAGGCAGACCCTTTATTTTAAATAGGCCTAAAGTGTCTGCTGTTTTTCAGATTATGTATTTGGTTTGGGAAATTTCAGGTGCTGGGGAGAACAGCTCTTCTGTCTTGTCCAGCATGGCTCTGCCCTGACTTTCTGCATTACTATCTTCCCTGCCTGGCACTACTGACCAGAACTCACAGTGTCTCACGGAGCCATCAGCATTTCCTTCAATGTACACGTTAGTTAGTTCCAGGCAGACATAGTATTCCTTGGAAACAGCCAGCCATGCCTGCTTGTTACACTTAGCTATAGTGTCACCCTTGTCTGTAAACTGGGAGGGAGACAGGACTAGTATATTTCATAAATAGCAAGTACTACAAAATATTTCATAAAGTCAAATAATTTCCTGTTTATAATTAGGAACTGTGAATGCAAGTTGCATGTGCTGAGCATTGAAGTTTACCTAGTTTTGCTACTCTGGAATATAAACCAGGAGAAAAGTCAGCCAGAACGTTTTCAGAAACGTGTACACTATGCTTTGTGTATTTTTTTTTAAGAAAGCAAGAGACCTTATTATTTGTGCATGAAAGTAGAGTACTACAGATCCCCAACTGCCGTAACTCCAGTCTACAGCAGGTTTTTTTACAAGTTTTTGGAAATATTGCTAAAAGTGTCTTGCTAAGCTTGACTGCATAGCAGAAACCATAAGGATTACCCAAATGTAATGTATACAGAACACTGTGCTGCCATCACGCGATTGTGTATACTATAACTATACTATAACTCTGAGTGCAGTCATTCACTCCAGAAACATTAAACACAAAAAAGGGAGTGGAGAAAGTAGCAACCTAACATTTTCAAAATTCAAATAGCATTAATGGGAGACTTCCAGCTTTAAAGTGATGCTGCTGTCTGGACATACTTACCTGGCATAATTATGAGACTCTGAATAAATGAACAGGACTTTACCTGTGCTTTTTGCATGCCAGTAGCTTTACAAATAGTCAGTTTAAAAGATCTTTGCCATGGGCATTGCATAAATAATTTTATATACATAAGTATATATGTATATATATTATCTATGTGTGTGTGTACAAATGCATGTTAAACAAAAGCCCTAAGAAGATTTAAAAAACCCATAGCGTACTTCATAACTTATTTTCTAGGATAAACTATATTTCTAATTTATCACTTCAGAAATCGAAGCTCTCAGTGACCTTTTAAAATGACTATACATATACAGCACACTGTTAGATGAATATTGATTTTTTTCCCCCTCCACTGCAAGCAAAGTTTAGAGAATTAGTTTTCATATTGAGAGAAAATTATTAAGCTTCAATTTTGTTTCTTAAGAGTTTATAATTAGGCCTTTTGATTGTGAGATTTTTTTTCAGTTGTTAAGTCCAAGTAACCAAGCAACTATGTGCAGAAATTAACCTTTTTTTACATTATATACTGTAGTAGTAACATTTTTTTTGAAGTGCATGAATAAAAAGTTAGTGAATTTACAGGAGGAACAATCTAATATAGCAATAATAGGTGCATTCACTGTGCATCTGAGAGGAGGAGGGGGGAAAAAAAGAAGAGTTTTCACTCATTTTGGCCTAAAACGTGTTCAGGTTTCCAGGATTCTGACATCAGAACCCAGATAACACTGGTTAGAACCATAGGGCTTTACAATAAAAGCTAAAATATTGACCATATGATGGCAAAAAGTCTTTATTTTGTGGTTAACTTATTCTCTTCTAGCTACTCTCTGATGAAGTTGGTGGTGCTGTGGAGGATGATCTTCTTCTTGACAAGGATCGTGATCGTTCAGCACTGTAGGCAACATGCTTATCATAATTTTGTATCTGAGCCTCAAGGAAATCCCTCTGTTGCTGGCTGATTGTCTGGCTAATCAGTCCAGGGAGAGCTTGAATGCTACCAATTAACGTTTCCAGTTTAGTTTCCAGAGTAACAATTCTCTTCTCAAAATCTTCGCTTCTTTCATTTAAGTCAGATATCATGTCATACATGATGTTTTGAGTCTGAAAGTAGAAGGATGGAAACAAAGGTTTAGAGAGATCTTACAAATATGCTAACAAACAGCACAACTTGACAAGGGTTTGTAAATGCTTTTGTACTTCACACACACACAAACACAAAAAAGGATATGAATATTATAACAATATCTAGTCTTGTGAAATAATTTTCATTGTAGATTCAGAATAAACTTTCTACTAAATTTGCTGAGCAGAAATGTAATATATTTTCAGTAGCACTTTTAATGCCAAGGAATAAATGAATCTGGCAGAATACAAGACCTATTTTGGAAGTTCCTTGGCTTTTCTGTATTTCCTCTGGTTTTAAACACGCTCATCTTCTAAGCAGAACACAAATGTTGTTCATTTGCTTTCTCCTTAAACTAACCAGGTTCTATTGAACTGGCTGTACAAAGAGAAGCTGAGTGGATTGTTTTTGAAATGTAGTGCAAGAAGTAAAAACTCAACTGTATGCTTCTCTACTTCTGCATTCCCCAATCTATCTGCCCTCTACAGGGCAAAACCCTGTGTTTGGTTACAGCAAGGATATAGGGTGTACTTCAAAATGGCATAGTGGTCAGTAAAGATGTAATTGGAAATGTTATTTCATAGAGACTTGGAACTACTTAAAAATAATGACTGAATTTCTCGCTCTGATAGAGTTTTCAGATTAGATTTACACTAGAATCAAAACTGGATATAATTCAGTAGACAAACTGGCTGAAGTTTATAAACCATCCAAAGGGAATGAAAATTAATTGAATGACTGAATGCCTGAAGTGTAAAGCACTTCAGTATCAGATGAGTGTCGATAACCCATTTCTCTGCCCCCTGTTTCAAGATGCTAGCATAATCCTTGAAAGTAGACTACATTAAACAGTATCTGCAAAGTCCTTATCAGTTGCCAGAAGCATTAGACTGTAATGTATTTTCAGCAACTGAAGCTGTCAGGTGGTTCTCTAAAGCAAAAGGGGAATGAACACTGAAGAGTTTAATCTTTGCTTCAATGCACTTTAAATTGAGGAGGGTTTTGAGGTACATGAAGAGGTGTACAAGAAACTCTTCAGAAAAGCCCATCAATGCCTCTAATGTAGCCTCAAATTAAGATCAAAGTAACTGCTAAATACCGAGGTCTAATGTGAAACCTGGAATGCTATCAACTCAGCCCTCTAACTCTCCAGTTATTACTTTATATTAATGAAACATTCCAGCAACAATAGAAAAGCAGTTTGCAACTGAATAGCCTCTTTCACCTCATCTCAAATGGCTTAAAAAAGATTAATAAAGCCTTATGATACATCGCTAAAGTAGGCAGCTATTATTCATTATAAAATCTTTAAAAAATGCAGACCTAAATTTACTTGTCTAAAGTCACTGCTGCATAAGACAGCAGGAACAGAAAACCAGAATCCCTAATTCCAGTCTGCATGAGAGAGCCTGTGTTCTATGGTCCCTCACAGCACAGGCACTATTACCGGATGGGATCTCCTTACTACGCAGCACTACACTGCGACAGCCCACGCACAGGTCAGCATTCACCATGGCCACTGCAGTCACTTCAGGAGCTCTCAGGATCAACCTCTCAATTGTGAAATCTTTTTCAAATGTACAAAAAAAAAAAAAAAAACAAAACCCTGGTGTATTCCAGCTTTGGTGAGAGCCATAAACAAGGTGTTCCACTCAGTAGGTGTAACCACAAAACGCACACATATTCTCATTTTCTACAAATAACAAACTTGATAACAATGTTTGCATGTATAATGCATAACATTTTCACTTACAAACTCTTACTAACCTTTGCCAGGTCCACCAAAGTGTTGGCTTGATCATTCAGTTTCCTTTGTTCCATTTTTACACTTCTCAATCTAAAAAGTGGAATTTTAAGTCAGATTTTTTGGTGTATGTGTTCATAGTAGGATTTCCAAAAAGCATGCACAAAACTTACAAGAGCAAGTAACTGCATGGACAATGCCTTGAGTACTTTGTGTAAAGTCAGAATTGGTCATGTGCCTACTACAATGAGAAGCATGCTTCTTCAACACCGCAAAAAAGGAAAGAGCAAGGAAATGTGATGTCCTTGAGATTACCATTTGCCATGGTAAAAGTTGAATTCAAAAAGGGAGATAACATTTTATCCAGACTATATGAAAGAAAGCCAAAACATTCCTCAAAGCCTCAGTATCGTGACAAGTAGATATAGGAAGAAACATAGAACAACTGTTTTTTTGTCATTAATGTTGTAGCAATCAAGAATCTTCCCATGCCTACATGACTAGATACAGGTATTAGCCCTGTTCTGTCGGAAATGGATTGGGTTAGCAGGTGTTTGAACCTGATGGAAATACAGTGATAAGTGAGTTTCTCATTACTTCAAATAGAACTTCCATCTGACCAGCAGCTAAATAACCAGCATACTTGCCAATACATTTGATTTTCTTACATAATTTGTGAATCTAAATATGATTACTTTTTAAACTTACATTAGACATTCCTTCTCAACGTGCTACTTAAACTACAGCATTGAAAGACTATGAAAGAAGCAGCAAGGGTAAATTTTTCTCTTTGACGCCTACCTATCTGCATTATTATTGTTATGCACATTCTGTAAAAGATATATACATGACCGTTCTTACGTGAAGCAAAGTCCATGATTTTCAGATTAACTACTAGAGGAGTGGTTTGCAGATGGGATTTTCACAAATAAGCAATTTCTTCCTTAAGGACAAGTCATTTGTTCAACATTTCCCAACAAAGAAATACTTGGACTTTCAATGACTTCTCTGGTGGCCATTCTAACCAGGAAATAGCATGTTTTGTAAACAACGTATCAATTTATAAACAATGCATGACAAGATACCATGCAGTCTACTCGTATGTCAAGGGCCAACCAAGCTAACCATTTGGTTAGCTGTCAAATGAAAGTAAGTTTGGCAGCATTTTGTGGCAGGTGGGTTGCTAACGTATACTCTGCTTATTTCTCAGTGATGGTATTACTTAGAAAACTTGTTTAAAGAAAGCCTTCTTGGAGATATTCCCAAATCAGAAAGTTTCTGCTCGTATCTTCAGTTACCAAGCATTTAATTTCATATCTAGGCTAACCATCATGAGAAAATAAGTTGTCAGGAATGAAATACATTTTAAAACACATGGACATAACTCTGTTAAGGTAGAAATCAATTGTTCACATAAAATTGACATTCCAGTAGCTTGTTACTAGAATGCCACACGCTTGTCTTCCCCTGGACGGGCTTCCTTCAGAGCACAACATAAATGCAGACTGTAGGAATGGTGCTTTCAGAGACTCTGAGCTGGAGCTATTCTAAAGCAAAAAATATGGAGGAGTTTCCAAGGTATGAAGTTGTATCATTAAAGTCTCAGAACAGAGTAATTACTCAAAGGTAAGCATGTAATGATTTGACTGGAGAATGATAACTCTAGTGTTTTGGTGAGCACCTCTCAAATAATTTGCAGAATATGTGTTTACTGCTTTTGTAAAGATTCATTGACTCATCTGTTTGTCAGATAGTATTTTAATTTTGAAATGCCAAGAAATCCATTGTTATTGTAGCAATACAAGTACCAGCTGACACCAACATGACAATTCCTCACGGTAACCAACCCGATATCTATCACAGACTGTAAAAACGTATCTCTGGGTAGTGGCAAGTCTTTAGCTGCAGCAGCCGGATTTAAAGAAAACTGTCAGACTTTCGTTCCTAAATTCATTAAGAGAAAATATGAAACATCTTGATTTTATGAACTTCACTTATCACAGCAAAAGATCATGATTCTGGATCGCATTTCCATGGCAGCAATCAGACCACTGAAGTTCACAAATAAAGACTCTTATTTTTTGCATGCAGACAGTGGTAAATTCTGCAAATTTAGAAAGGAACAGCTTATACAACTTACTTCCGAGCTCTATTTGCATTTTGTTGAAATAAAAAGACAAAACAAAAGAAAACAAACTGTAAAATATACTAAAGCAACCAAATGAGCACAGTGGGCTCGATTCAGCAGGTGGGAAATCCTAAGGAGTTGCTACTTCTTTCAGTCAGTAACTGCCTGAGGTGGAGTCTAACTCACTTGCATTCACGATGAAGGAACCTGCAATAGCTTCAAACCTTCCCATTAACTATCATCTGTAGACTTTCTTATTCATACAATATATAAAATGCCTTTTAATAGTATCATTTACACTGATGATTTCACCTTCATCTTATTTAGTCTGAAGCAAAAAAGACCCAGATCAGCTAAAGGCAGTTTTAGAGCCACGACTGTGAGTTTGAGGCTGTTATCATGATCTGCTCGGATTTCTGGCCCTGAAACTTCACTCCTTTTATTTCTGTCTCCAGTGAAATGGTTGGAAAGGTGAAGGAGAGGGGTGAAGAATCCAGAAAGCTGGAAAAGAGCTGTATACTACCATGAGTCACTTGAGAAAAGTTCAAAGATGCAATGGGAGAAAAAATAATTTGCACCCACAGCATAGCAACTCTGCTACAGCTGGAAGAAAGCAAACTACTACAGCAATGTTTTCATCCATGGCACATTCTTCAGCATATTGAGAAAATTACCCTTTTTTCTTTTTCTTTTTTTTTTTTTCCAGAAGTACAAAAGTTTTGGTAATGGGATGCAAAGCGCTAAAGGACAGAGGGAAATGCATTATTAACAGAGCTGTTCAAAGTTTGGCTGGCACAGCTAGGAAAAAATTACTGCTGCCACCTTCTTCACCCCACCTGATTAATGAATTTTTAAGGCAGGTGCAGAACAACACTTTACATCCTGTGAAGATCTTCGGGCCTTGAATGATATATAAAGCTGCAGATCGAGCCTGCTGTGCTTTTTAGATTCTTTTCTGAACATAAGCACACGCACGCACACACACACAGGTGCACACAGACACACACAAAATAAATAGCAAAGTTAGAATGTTAAGGAATAACCTTTGCAATCAAAGATTCAAGTACAGCAAAGGATGCACAGGACATGCCATCCTCTATCCCAGAACCCCTGCCACTCCTTTCCACCTTCCAATCCTTTATGCTAAGCAGGAAGACCATACTGGGAAATATATACACTTTCTATATCCACATAAAAATGCCACGACTTTGGTCATCTTTTTATTCCTTCAATTATTTCTGCGATAGCACAGTAACATTTTGTCCTGCAAGTCTGCTAAATATAATACAGTAATCAAGATTTATAGAATACTTCATACCTTAAGCTTAGCTACCCATTGCTTCAAAACATTGCTACGAAACAGAAACAATGATTGTTAGGCTAAATTTGCTAACAGGAAATACGACAAAATGGCCCTCCTTTCCTGTCTTTCCTGCAAAATGATACACAGGTGTTCTTTTAATGATGGATGCTTCCCTCACATCTCCTCACAGGTTGTCTCAGACACAGACCCACACTCAAATGTTAGCAAACATTGGTTTGAAATTAAACTTACGTAAGTTATCTACATATCCCCAGTAATTCATGGAAACTAATTTCATAGGCTGTACAAATGGCTGTCTCAGGCCAGATGAGGACATCGAACAGAGCAGACAAATAGTGGCACGGATCCTGACCATCCCTCAAGAAGAATTTGTGGTTCCTGGAGACAAAGGTCTCTTTTTTTCTCCCATGTCCAAGGAAAAGTAACTGAATCATTGTGCAATTCTGCTGGTTTTGATGTGCTTTATGACAAATATGTATTATGAATTTTAGAAAAATATTTACAGTCTGGCAATACCATAATTCATCTTAATCCTACTACTGGGTACAGTTCTCAGGCTTGTTTTCAACCCCTTAAGATTTCAGTAAGAGGGGGAGAACTCAATCTGAATCATGCCAGAGGAGCTCAAAGGTCACACAACAACTGTCGGCATATACTCCCGTTTTCTGGAACAGATGTCAGGGGTCACAGCTGACATACCAACATTTGATTTTATGCACTGAGAATATATGGTGGAGAGAGGCAACTAATTGTTCCTTGGCTTTACAATGATGCTTGATGCATATTCTTTTCATTAAACACTACATGCATACTCATAGGCTCTTTTCCACCACATCATTCTGATTTTGAATTATTAAAACTTCTACTACAAATACTTTTTTCATTTTCTTCTATTGCAGCATGTATCTTACTACCTGTAAGCAAATAAGTAACAACAAAAGGCGAAAGACAAAAAGTGTTAGATAATTCAAGAAGCATAGGAAACTTCTAAAAAAAAATATAAACAAGTTTGATTTGCCCCATATTGGGCATACACAGCCAGTATGCTTATTTATTTTTTTGTAAACAGGTAACAGAGTAAAACATTATTTTTGTCCTACTCTTAGAGAAAAATCAACCTCAAGAGCAATGTTCCACAAATGGGGAGGGAAACCGTGGGGCAAGAAGAGAAGGGAGGGGCAGGTCGGGACACAGGGACTAAGAGTGACTTCGAGGGAGAAAGAAACTAAGAGAGCAAACACCTGCAAAGCAAAACCAAAGCAAAATAGTACTTACTGATGAATAGCTTGCAAGAATTTGCGTTGATGTTTCCTCACTTTCGCATGGTCTATCTTTTTAACCAGCTTTGTACTTTTATAACTTAACCATGTTTCCCTGAGTACATTGGCCGCCATCGAATCATAAAGGGGCAGAATCCGTCACTATTCACTGGGAATAAATGGGAGAAGATCACTTTCGCATGGTCTATCTTTTTAACCAGCTTTGTACTTTTATAACTTAACCATGTTTCCCTGAGTACATTGGCCGCTGCATTTTTCACCTGTTTAATAAAAGAAAAACACAAGGCTGACAAAAGTAGCATTATGTCATGTTCTCTCTTTTCTGGTATAAACTAAAGCACTTAAGCCCCCGCCTAACTGTGGAAGTGGGTCTATCAAGAAGCTATAGCACTGAGGACAGAAAGCATTAATGGGACCAAGGGGACGACTGAGCAATTTCCATTATTTATAAACATGATATTGGAACCATCTCTCTTTGCATTGGGGAATAAATTGTCCCTCTTTAAAGAGTTAGCATTGTTTGGTGTTTATGGCAATATAAATTACAGGGAGGAAATACTAATGCATTATCTGTATGGTAATTAACTAAACATATTTAATAGGATCATAAAATTTCTTTCTTGTTCTATGGTAAGTACCTCTTGATTCTCTCAGCAATTTAACAGTCTTTTAAATTTCCAGAGCTGCTTCAACATTTTTTTTTGTTTACATTTTTACTCTTGTTTCTTTTTTACCATTCTCCGAGGATAAGAAAAAATATCTTGTCAATTAATGTGGCCAGTGTTCTGTTTCATAAGTGCTTTGAACTTTTTTTAAAATGAGCCTTTCTATAAAATGTTAAGGGTAAGAGTACCTACAGTTCCTTCTTAGGCCCCCTAAAATTTTCAAGAATGCTTGAAAACAACAGACAAAGAATTTCAATGCAATGTTGATTAATGACAGAATCACTAGGTTATTTGCAAAGGAAAACTGTCCTTATTATTTTTCTTTATTTTCTCTCCCTGCAACTTTATATATCATGTCAGTCACTGCAGGGTCAGAGCTAAGTCAATGCCTAGGTAAATGCATTGCAGGAATGCCATGCAGCAGCTCTTCCTAGCAAGAGTTCCCCACCTCGTACCTGTAGAAGTGATGGAGACCTTGGTCCTGGCTTCAGTGGAAGCACAATCACATTTTAGAGACCTCCTCACTATCTCTACCTAGTCCTTGCATTTCCACAAAGTAAGGCTATCTTCAGGCTATGAGGAAACCTCTCCAATATCTGCGTAACTGATTAGTGATCTGAGGTACATCTCAGATTTGTTTGCTTGATTTTCATGTGCTTTGAGTTTCATGAGGTTAAAGCTGCCAAAGCACCACTTGGACACAGTATTAGACTGATACTTAGATTTATATAAAGGATAACTGAATAAAATAAACTTTAAAAGGCACGAAGGAAGACCAGATTCAAAATCTGGCTAATCTTTACAAAACCTTTTTTTCCTCCTGAAAGACATTTTGAGCTTTGCTGTCAGATTGCACAAGAAAAGTGCCTATGTTAGGAAGGGACAAATTGTTGTCTGTGGTCTAGTATCAACAAGACCTTAACTAGGTCTGTAAGACTATAATAGAAGTCTAGATCAACAAGCTCATATGGACATCTCAAGTCAAATACCTTTTATACCTATAAAAGAACCGCCTTCCCACTCATGCTTAGTCTTCCCCCATGGTGACTGCTTAGGGAAGATACAGGCTGTTAGTGGTGATCAGCGTAGAAACGAGGGAGCCAGCACAACCAGAGCGGTGTGCTGAGGTCTCCTGAAAACACGGCGTGCACACACATGACACGGCTCTCCACAGCAGGGGACCTGTCATAGAGCAGCACTGCACCACTGCATGGAGCTGTGCTGAGGCTCCCAACCTCCTTCCTGCCTGGAGCAGAGCCGTGGTTTCCAGCTCAGGCATTGACATCCCTCTCCACCCATCAGTAACGATAAGCTCTGCGGAGTTCCTGTTGTGAGTGTAAGGACCTTCCTCTCCTTATTGGCTCTTCTTAATAACAAAGATTCAACAACTTGAGAATAGCTCCTACTCATTTTCTTGTTCTCTCAACACTGACCTGTCTTATTTCAATAAAGGAATTCTATTCCCTTGTTTGCTGCATTCTTTCATTTCCAAGATGTTATTGTAATTTAAATTTTATTTCATATGGAAAAGTTTGGGTTTTTTTTCTGAATTCTAATGATTTCTAGAGGGTGTTTTTAAAATAATCTCCTCTAAAAATATTATTATCTACAAACGTCTTTCAAGCCACTTCAGTCCTGTGCACCACTAAGTGAACCCTGTGTTGAGTACACCAAGCAATTGGAAAGACTGTCTCAATCACAAACTGTAACTATGTCTTCTTCTCAAGAACGTTCTTCATAGTTTGAAATACTTGTACATACCAGTCATTTCACCTACTTTAGCTATAAAAATTTTATATATTCTTCTCATATGCTGCATGACAGTGTTTTAATTTAACATAATAGTCTCTAGTTTCACAGCATTTAACTGTTGGTTATACCAATTATCCTCCAGCTGCAAGGACCCGCTATAGAAGAATATTCAAATCCTCAAAATCTGCTGAGAACTCGCAGTTGCCCTCAATCCAGAGAAAAGCTCAAGGCATTCGATTCCTCCTCCTTGCAAAACACCACCCCTGAAAAAGTTCAGTTGGAGAATGGAGCAGGAGACTATTTAAAACAAATGCAGAAATAAATTAACACACATTTCCTTTTCAGTTGTGAATATAAAGTGTGACTTACTCTTTTAGTTAGCTGGGTGTCCATCATGAAATTATGCACATGTTTTTCAGCTTTGGTAAGTTCTAACTTCCTTGCCACCACAGCTACCACCAGTGCAGTGCACCCAGCACCCTGAAAACAATAAAACAAACCCCCAAGGTGTTACTACTGCATTTTGCAGAGATTTTAGTGGAAGTTTCTCCTTTGCTGTAGAAGTATGGCAGGCATCAGGTGATTCATTCCTGGTAAATACAGTGAACACACTACAGCTATTTCAGTTTAGAGTAATAGGAAAAGTCAGTAATTACAGTCTGGTAAACTGTCAAGGCATCAAAATAATTAGTGAGCAGCATCATTTAGAAGTTCTGCTTTTTTTCCTGCAGGGGCTGAAAATTTGAACACATCCCATTTCTAGTGCATGAACAAAGAGGGTGATTGAAATAACTTTTAAACCCCAGAATATTAGTAAATAAATGCAGAATACCCTGTTTTTAACAATTGTCTCAAGGTTACAGCACTTGCTAAAGAGGAAATAAGATTAGATTAGTATTTAGCATACAAAAAAAGAAAAGTTTCTTAGGATTTTCTGTAGTGCCTAAAAATAATAATAAATATAGTATGTTATCAGTTAAGTATACTTCCCTGTTGTTCTCCGAGTCCTTCAATGATCTTTTCCTACAGTACTTCTGCTTATCTTACTACTATTTAAAATAGCACACATACTCAAGACCATTTCTTCAAAACTTCGATGCAGAAAATATCAATGCTCTAATTTGTGCTGTGTATAGGTATGAATATGCATATATATACAGGGACATGTGTGTTCTCAACAGGCCAAAGCCAGTAGGTGCCTGTCCCTTTGAAATGACAGTGCCTTTATCAGCATCACAAATTTAAATGTCTGTTTTCTTGGGGGGGGGGCACACGAAAGGAAAGGATGCTAAAATGAGCCAGGTAATGAGAACCAGCACCTATTATACACATCTAGAGGTATCATTTACTTTACACTATTAATAAATCCTGCTGCATTAGTCTTTTTTTTTTGTTATTATTATTATTAAAACAAATCTTTTCAGGTTCTTTTTTAAAAACCACATTAAACATATGAGACTGTGCTTAACTTGCAGGTTCACCCCAGTGCAGTTGTTATTGCACCTGTGTCAGGTACTCTCCAGTATAAAGAAACCTCTTGTTGCGTATTGAAGCTTACCGCATTTTATTTCACAGAGCTTTCTTCCACTATTTCTGTATTTCTCCCATTAATTTATTCTAGTTCCCTACCTCTATAGATACCTTACTCTCTCCAGAAAATACAGAAGAAAAATCTGAATATAGCTTCCAAAATACAAATTCCATTAACAAACACATAGTAAATTAACTCATTGGAAACCCTCATTCACATAGTGTTCTCAAAAAAATGAATCTGCTCTCTCTGCTTTCCTACTGAGGCACCCAATGAATTTTGTGAAAGTCTCCAATTTATTAAGTCTCCATTCCTCTGGTAGATTGTTCAAGACATCCATCTGCTCCGTCACAAACACCTAATTCTCTGCAATTTCACTGAATTTCACTGATTTTTCACTGAATTTTTTTTAGAGTTGGAAGGGACCATATAGATCATCTAGTCCAACTCCCCTG